>CM040752.1:37538585-37686085 GCA_022829145.1 Albula goreensis | reverse complement strand
TATAGAACAATTTCATATTTTGGGCTAATCCTTGCCTTTCTGCTGGTAAGAATTAAGGAAATCCATCATTGTCCCAGGACCAAAACTGTAGAAAGGGCAAGTTCTTAGAGATCATCATGATCTGAAAGCTGGAAAAGGGCTAAGGTCTCAGTTTGGGTTAGATTAGCATCAGTAATAGCATGCCATACAATTGATATGACCGGGAAATCCATGATCGTTCCAGGATTTAAACTAGAGCCAGAATGAGTGTTAGGATTATGGCAAGGTTTGGGAGAGAGATTTTCAGGAAAGGAAAGGTGGAAAAGGGCTAAGGTCTCGATCATGGTTAGACTTAGCATTGGCATTTGAATTAGTGTTGTCAACATAATCAATATTTCATTGAAATCTACGATACTCTCAAAAATATAACTCAGGCCTGGCCAAGCATTAAAGTTAGGGCAATGTTAGTTTGAGATCATTTTGTATGAAATGCTGGAAATGCGATAGGGCCTCGATAAGAGTTAGCATTATCATTGGATTTAGCATTCGCCTTGTACAGGCTTGAAAGCTAGAAAGGGGCTAGGGCCTAAATGGAGGTTAGGGTTAGCATTAGCATTGTCATTATTATAAGCATTATAATTTACATTTTCATATTATCAATATTTCCAGGAAATCAATGATTTTATCAGGACTGAAGCTAGGGCTGAGAATTAGTGTTCCGGCAAAGTTTGGGAGAGAAATCATGAATGGATAGTTGGATTAGGGCCTCAATTAAGTTTAACATTAGCATTACCATTGGTGTTTGCACAACCATGAACATAAGTATTGTCCACATAATGGATATTTCCCTGAAATATATAAAAGTGCCAGGCCGGAAAAAGGGGAACAGCCAGCATTTGTGTGAGGGAAGATATTCCAGTTTTTTCATAAATGGAAAACTGGAAAAGTCTAGGGCCTTGATTGGAGTTATACACACACATTAGTTTGATAATTCCTTTTAACATGTCTGTCGCATGCAGCTCATGGAGGGCTGGGATATTCTCAGGCTCCAATCTTCTTTCGGAAGTCAGCAACCATGACATTTGAAATGCTATTAAAAGTAAAATCGAATAGGAATCAAACATTTAAATTAGTTGGGGTTGTGCACATGAAGCCATTTGTGGTTTTTATTGCCCAATAGCCATTATAACATTTAAATAAGTCATATTGTTTGGCTTATAATTTATACAATTACATTTCACAAATATGTTTCCCAATCCAATAAGAAAAAGAAAAAAACTAGAAAAACATGCATTCTCACATTTATTTTTAATTTATGCACATAATATGAAGTTAAGAGCATAAATAAAATTGGTTCAGATCCTACATAACTGCTTTTACAAACAATTCATAGGCAAATGTGCTCAGCTTACATTTGCTAAATCCTGCTGAACACAGAGCAGGACAGATTCGTCCTCATAGCATCTTTGTCCTCTGGAAATGTGTGCTTTTGGATTCTTTACCACTCAGGCATTAAATTATGTAAATTTGAGCTTTTAACTGGTGGGATTTTGAACCACTGTTACTGGTGTTAGTCCCAATTACTGCCCAGCACCACAGCTCCACAGAGCCAGCATCAGCCCAGTCCAATCAGACACAATTAGTCAAAATGATCTGAGTGTTCTAGTGCAGAATTCAGTGTAAACAGTTCATTCACTGAGGCAGAATTTTACACAGGCCACCACACTTACATTATTGCAATACATGTAATCAAGTAGGATAAATTGAATGGGATCAATCCAAGTCTTCCTTGGGCTCAATGAAGGTTCATCCTCTCCTACCCTGCCTCTGTTCCCCTTGGCTCAATTCAGCATGACACTCTGAAGACATTTACTGATCAATGGTCACAACAGTGAGGAACTAGTGAGCAAGGCACATATAATAGCTATAAAGCAGCAAAAGAAAAAACTGTATTTAAAGTGCTGGATTGCAGTGGTAAGGACACGCTAATGATAATCAGCCTGTGCTTTCCATCTTATCTCAATCTTCCAATGTGTGGAAAACCTTAGGTCTCCACTAATATTGACCTTACATGGTTACATCAGGGCTTATGCTTAGTGTGTCAACATATTGTGTTAAAGACATTGAAAAGGTAATATTATCTTTGCAAAACTTTCTTTTGACGGAGGTTTACCATTCAGTTTCACAGAGGGATTTTCAACCACATTATACAGCATCCTGAAGACGTGGCCATCCCTTCAAATACAGCACACATATTAATCTTACAATGCATTTTTAATGACTTAAAATGTGATGGACAATTCAAATTATATCAAGAAAGGTTTATCTTACTATATAATCAGGCTTTTGTACCTCATCAGACTTTCCAAGAAAGACACTAATGAGTAATATACATTTCAGAATGAAACTGCAGTGAAATAAGAAAGCTATGTCAGGGCTGGAGTCCAGTGTAGATGAGTATCCTCTTTCAGAACCAGCACAGCATGCCTCAATCAATTGAAATGCAGTGGAGGGCCAAGCATGTCACACTTTTGACCCCATCTTATAAATAGTGCCTGAAGGCACAAGACAGAGTGTTTCATCTTATGTGATTCTCCATCTATAATTTTCTCCATGTATATTTCTCCATCTGCTGTGAAAGTCCATTGAAAGCCTCCTTTCACCCGTTTAATCCTGAGGTTCCAGCATCTCTGGCTGAAAGTTGCTTCAGCAATACATGCCCAGAATCTTAAAGAGTGAAATGCAATCCCTTCACAGGCCTGCTCGATGCCCGGCTCCTCCTTGCTGGATTGGATCAAGACAGACATGCCAGAGCTCAGCAGCAGGGAGCTTGATGGAGGAATTATAAAACTCAGCATCAGCAACAATGCCCTGTCTGTTTTTCTGCTTTGCAGCCAATTACTGCAATTGCACTTTAAGGCTCAGGACGTTATGTTAAGGTCTCAGACCTTGAAGAACATATTTCTGTTTATTTACATTTATGTGCTACATCACTTAACTGAGAATCCAAAAAATGAATTCCACTTTTGGCTAGGTTTTATAGCATATGAAAAGATCCATAAATTGTTGGGTAAAAAAGAAATAAGGACATCATATTTAACACAGTTTCAAATGACAAAAATGACAGATGTATAATTAAACAATACACATGCAGAATGTTTGACAGTGCAGCTTTGATTTGTTCGACTGTCCTCTTTAGATTTTTTCAGAAAAAGTCATGTTTTAATTACACAGGCCTCAGTCTTACCAATATTGTCTTTATTTTTGATACAGGAATAAAAGCCAGGTACATTCCGCAAGAATATTGTGTTCACCAGAGTGCCTCCTCCATTATTACATTCAGTAAGGCTCTTGCTGAGATGGGCAAAGGCCTCTGTGGAATGGTTCCCTGCCCTTTCCCATGTCCAGTCCTCTTGTTACACCCAAGTCAGATGGCATTCTGCTCCTGTGGCTCTTGATTGTCAGTCCGCTCACTGGTTTGGTTCCCAGCAAAACGAATGTCTCTGCAGAGGAAGTACTGTTTCCAGATCTTCAGAAATGCTGTGCGGAACTTCTTGATGCGGAAGGCATAGACGACAGGGTTAACGGCAGAGTTGGCATGGGTGAGCAGGATGGCGATGTAGATCAGGAACATGGGTTTGTGGCAAGTGGGGCAGAAGAGCGTGATGCAGTTGAGGATGTGCAGAGGCAGCCAGCTGAGCGCAAACAGGAAGAGCACCAGCGCCAGTGACTTAGCCAGCTTCAGCTCCTTGTCATAGTATTTGCTGGGATCAGCATTGCTGGCACTCACCTTCTTGTTGAGCTGCCAGTGGATCATGTAGAAAATCTCAGCATAGATGATAAGCATGAGCAGCAGAGGGGGCAGCACCCAGCCAAAGAAGTTAAAGTACACCATGTACTCCATGCTGATGACTGTCTCAAACTGGCAGGTGATGAGCAAGTCAGGCCCGATAGAACCATTCTCCTGCAGCGTCTCCAGGTTGTTCCAGCCCAGCATGGGTGTCAGACCCACCAGGAAGGCCACAGTCCAGCAGACTACCACCGCTACCCCGGCTCGCCGTGGCGTCACCACCCGCTTGTAGCTGTAATAAAAAAAATGTATATTAGTGTTTTATAAGCCAATGGGAGGCCTCAAATAAAAAAAAAAATCTTTGCTTGTTTGCTTTCTAGCTAGCTAGCAAACTTGCTAGCAAGCCATCTGTTGGCTAAATAGCACATCTATTCAGTTAGCTGATGCAAATGTTGCTAACACTTTCATATAGATGCCTGGCAATGTTAACTATTTAGCTGGTGTTAGTTATAAATCTTGTTTCCTTCCGCCTTACCTCAGGTATTATAGAGTGAATCATTAGGGTAAGCAACCAATTTAAGAGGCTGTTTCTCCAAAGAGTTTGGTATTATATACTTCGACAGCAAATTAGTGCAATAGGGAATTGAACACTAAATTTGGAGGCCATTAATAATATTAAAATACTGATAAATACTGAGACCAAAAAGAGGAGAGGAGAAAGAGCAGAAAAAAGAGGATGAGGAGATAGTAGTGCTAGGGATGAGTGATGAGGAGGAGGAGCTTGAGAAGAAAGAGGGGGAGACAGAGGAACAGAGGGGGAAAAGAGGAAAAGGAGGGGGAGATAAAAGAAGTGGAGGAGGGCATGGAGCAGGGAAAAGAGGATGATGTCTGTAGTCTCCTGATTCATGAAAGGAAATGCCTTACAGTATTCCAGCTAACTTTTAAGTGTCACATCACATTTTTTTTGTTTAGCTGCTCTCTCTCTCATCTTTTTTGGATAGATATGTGCCAACATACAAATTAATAAAGACCTTGAGGATATAGTGATGTGCCTTAAACCAACCGCCTGCTGTTTTGATACTCTCCCAACCACCTTTTACAAATTGTTTTCAGTTGCTTAGCAGAGGATATGCTCCAGATTGTGAAAACTAACTTTATCATGCACCTTTCCAATCTCACTGAAAACTACAACTATTAAGCCCCACCTGAAAAACTGCAAACTAGATACTTCTGTAATAAATAACTACAGACCCATTTCAAATATCAGAAAAAATATTGAAAAAGTTATTTTTACCCAACTCAGTAACTTTTTAAATGTGTCTTCTGGACAGTTATCAATCAATACATTTAAACAGAAGATGGTATATTGTTACCATTGGCAATCCTGAGTCGAAATGAACAAACATAACATGTGGGGACCCCTGGGGTTCAATTCTGGGGTTCAAGAGCCTTTGTTGCTCAATTTTTACATGCTTCCACTAGACCAAATCCTAGGAATAATATTTCTTACCATAGCTTCATGGAGCAGCCTGTACTCTAATGGCTAAAATAGATGACTAGGACCCCTGAGGTTAGTGGTTCATGTTGCTCCCAGGGGGATTGGTCCTTGGTTAGCCTTATCAACTGTAAGTCACTTTGGATAAAAGCATCAGCTAAAAAGACTAATGTAATGTAGGTACGAAAAGATGATGCACACGTTTTCCTAGCTCTTACACTGGATGACTCACTTTGTCTGTGAATTAAACAAGCTAACAACTGGATGCAAGTAAACTACCTCCAGTTAAATAATGACCAAACAAATGTGATCCTATCTGTCAGTAAAGAGGAATGTTATGGCTCATCTTGACTCCATGGCCATAAAGACTAAGTCAAGTCAGTCAAGTCAGACATCTAGGAGTTGTGTTGGATTCAGATATTAGTTTTAAGTGACTACATCAAGACAATAACAAAATCAGCCTTTTACACAAATAGCACAAATTTAAGGTTTTATGTATAGATAAGATATGGATAAACTTATTCATGCCTTCATTTCCAGTATATTGGACAACTGTAATGGTCTCTTTTCTCCTTTCTATTTAGATTTTTTACGTTTTATCTTCATTCTTTCAATGTTGTGTGTTTTTAAAATGTAGCGACCCTTTTGAGGTCGTAAACACCGAAATATTAACGCCCGATTTAATAAGACTTGGTCTAATTAGGCAATCAAAAAATTAAACACCCTCATGTCACAATTTTGTTTTAGGAGACACCCATAAAAAGGTTAGATATGACATGCTTATAAATCCAGATAACAAGGTACTGCCAAATGGATACGGATCAACCAGGACCAAGCAGTGAGAGAACCTAAAGAAAAATGAAACTTAAATTTACTGATCGGGTAATAGAAATCACGGCCATCAAGGTAAAGCTTCATACTGGCGTATTACAGCATGGGAATTAAAAACCACCCGAGAGGAGAAAGTTTTGGAGTGACATCATATTCAAAATTAATGTATTACATATAGGGGCAATAAAACAAACAGAAGAGGAAGTAAAAAAAAAAATAAGGCATGATGTTAGGCGGCATACAAAACGTTACAACATAAGGGCAAACAGCACAGCTGGTGGTCTAACAACGGGAAGAGTATAATTACTTATTTTAATAATTATTACAGCGCGGTTAACACATTCCACCCTCTTACTGTCTGTAGATAGAGGTAAATAAAAAAATAAAGCTGCCGTGACGTACTTTGCAACAATATTTGTGGTTATTATAAACCTGTACATTCATGGGATATGTCTGTCTTCTATTTCTGAACACTTGTTCGTTGGATGATGGAACAACGCAACTGTAAGCCACACAGCTGAAAAGATCCAGCATCACCACAGCCTACAGAGAATTTAATTTTTGGGTGCATGGTTGAAGTTCCTCCAGTCGTGCGATCATCCTGTGACTATTGCACCTGTGAAATATCACGTCATTATTTGTTGTTAGGATAACTGACAGATGGTAATTCTTTCAGATGTTGTAAAAATCACCACGCAAAGGTTTAGTAAATTGTACTGTCATGACATAGATTTTGTGAATTATTGTTTTTTGTAAACAGTACCTCCTAGTGGCTAAATAGTGTATTTTCCTTTGCTTTATATTGGAATTCACTTAGTTTTGTGATTGGTCAATCGAGGTCATGTGATTTAGATGTCAGAGACTAACAGAAAGTCAGTTAGTTTTTACTGTTCCATGTGCATCTGGAAGCTGTTTATCGTTTTCCTACTCCGTTTGTGCCTTGGAGAGCTGTTGCCTGTAAGTTCTTTTAACCTTTGTGATTAATGTACACAAATAGGCATCTTGTTAACTAACAAAGTAACTAATTTCCATTTGTTTTGAGGAAAAAGATATTTTATTTAAAAGGGTAAGAGCAAAAGCTAAAAATACCTATTCCAAGCTATACCTAGCTCATGTTCATGTTTAGCTAGATTATTCTGTTAGCAAGTGACATGCTGCAGTTGACTTTATGCTTTCAAGAACAATGTACATCCTTTTACTTCTTTGCAGTTTTACAAAAAAGAAGAAAATAATATCAAAATGTAAGAGAATAGAAGACTGAGTAAATCCTTCAAACTTTGCTCTGCGTCTGATTTTCTCTGAAGCCTGTTCGCTATCTGTCGCACCTGCGCAGATGCTACACGCACTGGGGACAGAATATGTACAGAATACTTAATTGGCCTCAGTTGCAAATTTTACACCCTGTTTTAGCACTTTCATCCCAGGTATACATATGCATGTACAGATTTTCCTATGTATCAAGAGGAAAGTCGCAAAGTGGCATAGTCACCACAAATTCTATTTTAATAGCGATTTTCACCAATTTGGACTTTTTAGTAATTCTAAATCGCAATCTTTCAGTAAATACCCATACGTTCGTTTAAGCATTGCGGCTGCTTTTCAGGCGTAAAAGCAGCCGCAATTCTTTCGTAAATCTGGCCCTCAGTGGGTTGTTTCATGTGTCAGCTACCTAGCTTTGAACACAGGACACCTACACCTGGGCCAGCGTGGCTAGACAGAGCAATATGAAGCTCATGCAGTGCAATTTAAATGTGGTGAAGGCAAGAAAGGGTTAGGGGTAGGGTTAGGGTTATGATGACTAGTCATTTCTGGTACTATTTGGACACTTTGACAGCTTCATAACAACATACTCTCATACATGTACACAAAATTGCTTTTTTTGCTTGAATTAAAAAAAAAACTGTTCTAATAGAAAATAAACTTTTGATCAGTTATATACCTGGACCAACATATGGAAGTGGATAGATTTAGGGACTATAACTTCAGGAGGGTGATGTAAGGCAGCAATGTAACAGCTTTAGATATTTTCATTAAAATGTTTTACACAAGTTGACATTAAGTTGGTGCACTATCCCAAAGTTTATCTGGATTGGTCTAAGATATTACAATTGAGATACTCAGTGCTAAACTAAATAAACATTGTTGTTTTATATTTAAAAAAAATGTTTATAGATTGTGTACACTGTTTGCACTTTCTTCAACACAAATTTGTTTTGTCTGGGCCATTCCTTCAGCCATGTCTGTGCAGTGAATTGGTTTGGAGGTATTCACAGATATATGGAACTACATGAAATTACAGCAGTTTAAATACAGAAACGATAACCTATACCTCCATACAGCCATCACAACTATACCCTTTTAAGGTCAGAATGAAAATACTAAAAAGAAACCTTGTTTTTCTGTCCTTAATGTAAAAAGTCTTGTTGAAACCATGGCTGCTGTTTCATGCATTTTGCCCTGCAGCAAGCAGTTCCAGTGACAGTGTGGTATCATTATTTGCATTTTACCCCTTTTACTCAGATAGGTATTTATTCAAGATTCAGGCAACGTGGCCTGTTCAATGTTTTATTCAAATATAATTCCACGTGCTACAGAAATGATATCTTAAACTGAAAAAACATCTTAAACTGAAAAACATTAGGCTGCCTTTCATAATGTATTCTTCTTTATACAGCATATAATGCTACGCCTGGTATCACATGCCAGTCAATGCTATTATACTGGCTGGAAATCAAAATTCCATTCCTTACATCAGTCGAAGTGCAAGAACCAGGAAAGAAAACCAAACTACGGAAACAATCGTATTATTAAAAAATAAACTCAATCCAAACTTAAACTTAGTAGGTCATATAGGATGACTGAACTGCACACAGCTAAAGCATGCTTTTCCAGGACTTCCAAGTGGCTCACAGACTAATACAATCCCACTGGAGCCCTGAGGTCAAATCCCAGCCTCTGTCATTGACCCAACTTTACTGGGGATGGCTGGTTAAGTGAGTTAGTCTCATGGAAGCCAGAGTCCATTTATTGACAGGAATACCCACCATAAATAAAGACCCCTGACTGCAGTGTATGACTATCCTCACTGGAGGATACAGGAAAATGGTATAGTAAGTGTTGTATGAGTAATAAACGTCTTCTGACAATTGCTAGAGTAACAAATGGTAACCAGAAATTGTTAAATTACTTCCAGAAGTGAAATTTATGAGGACTATGCTGTAAATATCAACATTACATCAAAAGATCAAAATAACATCGCAAGGATAGATTTTTTCTATTCTGTAGGCCCTCAAAGAGTTCTTCTGTATGCTCGGTTTTTCAGAACTAAAATGCTCACTAAAACTTAAGAAAGGTACTGCTCACACAGGGACACGTATAAGAACATGTAGCTGCAGTGCAACACATACCTGCAGAAACCTGGACACCTCAAAATATAAAGCTGTCCAGAGCTTACATAGTTTTGTCTGCTTGACCTTTTTTTAAGGACTTCAACTGCAAAAGCATTGAGAAACCCAGTCCAAAATACCCAGCTCAACAGGGGCATAACAATGTGGGAGTAATGCTGTATATTACAGCAGGATGCTGCATATTATTTTTATACCTCTCTAGGGACAAACACGACAGTTTGGTGTCTGGAATTGACAAGGTTTACTTTAAATATTAATGACTGATAAATGTTAACCATTTTATGAACAATAATAAGAGAAATCCAAGCCAAGAAAAATGTTTCAAATTGTGAATCTTGAGACTTACGTAACTTGGAAAAAAATTAAGACTGTTGTTTTGTTATTAACTTAAAACCATGGGTCATTGTGTTTTGAACGCTATGTACCTATAAACTGATTGCGTGAGTGATGCTAACACTGAAAATATATCCCTTCAACTTATTAACTTACATGAATTTTGCTCTTTGATTCTTTTATCCAGAATGACTTATAAAGCAGGAGAATACAACAATGTGCTTCTGGCTATTATAAGCAATACTGCAAGACCTTGGCTAAACATGTTTCCAGACTAGCAAGTAGCATCACTAACACCAATGCAATTTGGCTGAGCTAGAATATGCTAATTACAATACAAGTCATCAATACAACAGTGCATAAGGCAACATACCAAGTCAAAAATCATAGAACAAGAAACCTTCATTAGGATTTATGTGCAGTCTGAAAAGGTGAGTCTACAGCCTGTGTCTGAAAACAGTTAACAATTCTGCTTTCCTGCTGTCAGGGGGACTACATTCCACCACTAGGTGGATCCACTAGGGCCAGTGCCTACAGGCATGGAGACTGGGAGATGTGACTATCAATGCGCAAAATAAAACAAGACCAAACAGCATCTATTGAGGGCCACATACAATGACATTTGCAGGTGTTTGAACCTCAAGTTCAGAAAACTAGAGGACTGAACTCTACCCCAAGTGAAAAAAAAAACAATGTTGGATTTGGAGTCCTGGTACCAGTGCAGACAGACAGCAAATCTCAGGTGGTTTAAAGGGTTATTGTTTATGTATATTTAATTATTGTAAATTGATTATTAATTGATGCACTCTGTACTATCATGTTTGAAACCCAAACATAAATAAAACAAATACAGCACATGTTAAAGCATATATTCATATTTCAGCTGGCCCTTGTTTTATCCTTTGGCATCTCCGTCAGCAGATGTTTTTCTGCGGCCACACAATATACACAGTTTACACAATGAAACCCTAACATGGATACATTAAAAATGTGTTACAATGCAGCTGCATGTTTTTGAAGAGATTTAGTCATTATTATTCATTACTTTATTACATATTTTGTACCTTATATTGAAATAGTTCTAAACATTTAGAAGCAAATGCTCTATAGTTCTTACTTTTTACTTAGATGGCATAAAAAGCACCACAATCTTGGCCTATATAAACTTGAATTTGGGTATCGAATGAAAAGCTGATGGAATATAGATTCCTCAAACAGCTGGAGCAAAGTACACAATCAAATGAATACTGAAGCAAAAATGCATTAATATGAATTAATCTAAAATAAATACATAATTGCCTCTATGATACCACTATACTTTTTTTTTTTCCTAAATCTATTTCCTGCAATGTTATAGGAGATAACATGCATGAGCATTGTCTTACACAGTAAAAAATGCTGTTGTAAATGATCCACTTTGGGTCAATATAGCACCTACACAGCAGTGGTTATTTTGACTCAGAAAAGAGTAAAACAACTCACCTATGGGCCACAATAACCTTTTGGGGTTAGAATAGGTGATAATCAGCATGTTTGGTCATTTGTGTACCCAAACTCTTCTGGATAAAAAATACCCCAGTGCTGAATAGGTGCTATACTGACCCAGTTTGGGTCATCTGAATGTACTGTACCTGGTAGGTATTTTTACCCTTAAATACCGGTCAAAAGCGATAGCAAGAAGAGCCAGGATTGAACTTTGCGTCAGTACCAGGACTGTACACGCCACTAGCAGGCAGCTGTAGAAATGAGTCAGGAGTCCGATGCTGATGGTGATAGCCAGGGGTATAACTAGCGCGCCAACTGCGATATCAGCCAGCGCCAGTGAAACGATGAAGCAAAACGTTGTGTCTCTGAGTGACCGATTAATCTTTACCGCCCAAATCACCATCACGTTGCCCAGGACGGAGGAAAGTGCGATCGCCACCTCCATTCCAATGTAGAGCCCTTGAGCTGGAGAGAGTACCCCCGGCATAGTGGCGGTTGTATCTTTATTCGTGGAACAACCGCGTAATTGCACTATTTGCAAGATATTTAGAAAACAAATGAAGCAGTTAATATTATTTCCACAGAATGCGTAGTTATTTCCAAATCATAACAAGACTAAAAGGACGTCATACATCCGCAAAGATTGCAAAGGTAGCAAATTGATAATAAAGAATATAATATGACACACTTCTGTCTCCGCTTGTTTCCAAAATCCAAGTAAAATGGAAGATAAACGTCTTGTCTCTAAAGGTAAGTAGGCGTCTTCTCCCCCTTTTGTTTGACTCCCTGTTTTCATATATCCTTGGTGCTAAATCCCACCTTGCACATCGGGAGGGACCGATGTTTCCAGCTTATTTTATGCACGAAAATCCATTGTTTGCAGAACCCACTTTCTGTTTTTGGCTGTGCAGTTTGAGAGAAACGAATCATAGTATAATATGTAATCGTATGCGTTTACAAGACTGTACGCTTCAATAGTTAGTGGTTCCACGTCTCATAATTACTGCACACTGTTCTGTTGCCATGAGGCTATATGCAATGCGGTGACCTAAAATAGCTTGCGGTGCTCTTTTCATTCATTCGTTTTCATCTGCTCCTTTCTTTTTTCTAATATTCCTCTACTTCCGTTCATGTTGTCTGACATGTCATTATTTGAAGACAAACAGTGTAAATCGCATGCAATTAAAGCGTTTTCAGTGCATGCATTCGGTTGACTTTCGCAAAGATAAAGGAAAACGGAATAGGACCGTCCCAAAGGTTCCTTGCGGTTCCACTCAACACAGATTCTTCAGCTATTGTTGGCCATGATTATGCGTTTCATGAAATCACATGGCTTTCTCCAGCACGCGCCAGTTCTCAGTTGTGTAATCCTTCCTTGACACAGTTTTTATCTGGACAATTAAGAAGAAACGCACTGATAAGGTTCGAGGAATGATTATTTTATTTTGCTATAGGCTATGCCCAGCTAAGACTACTTTTTAGCATTAAATGCGTAAAAATGACGATACAGATATTCCATTCAAGACTGGAAAACATGCAGTAATAATAATAATAATAATAATAATAATAATAATAACCTCACCATCATTGGTTTGATAGTAAATCAGTTATGAGTGACATTCACAGTATTTTGCCTTTTTCTTATTTTGGCCAAGCAGAAAGTTGACATTAAAGTCCTGACATTAGTAGATAGCTCAAAAAGAAATTTATTCCTTTTATTATTATGCAGTCCTTCCATAAAACAAATTTCTGTTGCCACGTGAAACAGTTTAAATAAGCTAATATATCCATAAAATATGTTATTGCCTGCCTCCTTATGCAGTTAAAGAACAGGTCCCTCATACTATACCATCCTACCCATCATGAATACATGTGGGTTACACAGTTACAGGTCAGGCAATGTCAATTGAGAAAAACGAGTACACTCAGCCGCATAGTTGTCACTATTCATTGATTCATTGCGAACCTATAGAAATCACTGATACTCGTGAAATGGAATAATAACTATACAGTACACATTTATTCACATGTCAGTTTTTTCAGCTTCCTAACTAGAAAGGCTTACAGTAATCACCTGAATATATACTGTATGTAAAAATAGGCATGGTAATGAACTGGGTCCTTTGGATCAGTCTAAACAAAGTAGTTATTTAGACAAGCAAACCAATATCAAAACATGAATTAATTATGCCAATGATTGCATATTGTGTTCAGTCTGAATTGCCAGATAAATAAACCAAGACATGTCACTAAAATTGAATATTACCTGAATTCTGCAAAAAGTGAGCTATTTCTTAAGTTTTATTTGCGTACATGATGACATGAAACTTACAGTTTTTAATACAATTTTCTAATAGAATATCACCAGAATAGTGACAAAGGCAGTATGCTGAAACATTTTAATCTGAGAAATCCATCTTTTAAAACAATATATGACTCACTGTAACTATTTTCTCATGTATATTTAAGCTTGTAGATTTAAGACAATCCGTGCTCAGAGAATAACATGTGATATAAACAACATGAAACATTCCCAACTGTGTTCGATAAATGATGAAACTTTGATGAGGTATAATGAATGGTACAATCTCTGTATAAGTGCTCATAAACAGAGGCCTCAACGCCACTACAGTCCTTTGGGGGGTTGGAATGGAAACAAATGTTGTGCTGAACCAATCTGATAACATCACTGCCATCATATCAAAGACTGATCCTGCTCCAATGCCATCATTCCTGTCCTCTGCCATCTCACATGGGTCTCAGTTTGCAACCAATCTTTACTTCACGCAGCCCACATTACCGGCTACTATAACACTAATGCTGACTCAGTTTCTTAAGTCAACAAGCACCATCCTCCAATGGAACCCCTGCACCCAGTGGTTGATGTGTAAAAAAAATTCAAGGGGGGTGGTCAACCTTGGAGTGGATGGATGGTGGTATGGGCCTACATTTTTTTATATTCATGTATAATCATAAGAAAAAAAAAGACAGAAAATGTACTTGTAACTCATACCATTAATACAAAATTATCGAACATGTGAACATGTTATTATCTGTGACGGTCTCATTTAAGATTAAACATTGGCTGAGCTGTTGCCAAAGTTTTGTTACATAAGGGATATATTATGTATTAATAATATGAGAATGGCTATCATCTCACCTGTCATTTTCTTCTTTACTAAAAAACTTCTAAGGTTCTGCTGAACCGGTCACTTAGCCATTTTAACCTGTAGCATCTGCAATCCTCGTACAAAGCAAAACTCACAGTGAAGTTTCATTAGCCAATGAGAAGCATGCATTTGCTTGCAATAAGCATGCAATACACAATAAGCAAACGAAAGCCACAAAGGCACAGAGGACACACAGAGGACAACAAAAACAGGAGCACAAATAATGTAAGACTGCCATTTAAATATCTCTGATAGGTTTGATCTTTTCGCGTGTAGGCAAAAAATAGCATAGCTTATTCCATTAAAGCAAAGGGGATGGGAAGGGAGAGGACAGTTTTATTAAGGGAGAGGGCATCTCAGGCCCTGCCTGCACCTAATCTCAATCAATGCTACGCTGCAAGCCCTCTCCTCTCATTCTCTCTGCTCATATTCTAAATCATACCTTAGCTGAAAGTTTTATGCTACTGCACTGTGGGGCATGGGACACTCTGTGTGTTGTGTGTGTGTGTTTGCGTGTGTGTGTGAAAACTGTGAAATTGGGAAGCTTTGTGTATTATCTGTGGGGTGGGGAGCGCTTTATGTGTGTTATCCGTGAGATATGGGACACTCTGTGTGTTGTGTGTGTGTGGCATGGGATGTTAGTGGTAAAGCTATTATAATTCATCTAATTTCAAAAACAAGTTTAAACTTCAGTATTTCACTTACCCAATACATCTCCTTGCATATAGTATATATACTAAAAGACAGTGCCTAACATGGCTGATGAAATTAGTGTAGAAAATAAGCCTTGTGAATCTTGTGCTTGATTCTCTTTCAAGCCAAGTCAAGCTGCAGGACTCACAAATGATGAGAGATCTTTTCTGTTTTTAAAATGGGGATGGGGGAGTGAGGGAGCTAACCCCACAGTGAGGCCACCTATTGCCAGGATGTTAAAGTGGGACAATGAGGGATATTGTGTCTGATTCTGGGTGGCTATCACACATTTCCTGTCCTGGGTAGGGTTTCAGTATGGCCCTTACAGAGACCAGCTGATACTCATGGGGAATGATAAGCTTGGTGTTTGATTCGCTTGGGGACAATGATTTTGGTGTCTGTGTACCTTTGTTCTTGGATGTATCCTGCACCCCTACACACACTGCCAGTCCACACACACACACGCACGCACGTACGCACACAAGACTCTTGGTATGTTCAGGTTCAGGACTGACACTGATGTACTCTAGACTACTGGTAAATGGTAAACCACACTGGGATGAATGTCCTGATGACATTGTGTTCTTATGAAATAATCTGGATGGGTGTTAGGGTACTGAACACACTGATAACAGAGCAAGATAACAGGCATGGTGTACCTGCCCAACAATGAGCTTGTAGGAGAGATTTGATCAGGCCTTGTAAACTCACATTTCAGACTGTACACCAGAGCCCCAGGGCCTAAATACTGTAGGTCCAGGTTATTGAGTGGAAAATAATACTTCTATGTCTATAAAATGTCTCTGTGCCTATCTTGATTGAGCTGTTGTAAAGCTGGAGGGTTTATATTGACTTTCAGCCTTGCCTTTCACTCATGCTGTATGTAACTCTAGGCACTCCTCGCCTCTTACAGCTATCTGCAGAAGGGTAAAGGTCATTACAAAGAGAGCAATGAACAGCCATAAAACAGCACTGCTCAAAGGTCATCTACCCTCCTATTGTGCTGTACCATGTTGATGTTCTTATTCAAGGGACAGTTTGGTAGCAGTGTGTTTATGAAGAATTCTGGGTTTCCAAAAGTCGCACTCCAAACTCAAATTGAAAGATAGGGCTCTTATAGTTTGGAATTAATCACAGACCAGTTGAATGTGCTGTCATTTGGATACAGAATTGGCTCTGAGAATGCCCTACACCTTATACCTTACCTTATTAGCATAGTGAATGCCCTCTGCATGTTTTAGGGAGGCTTCCTTCTGCAGTACTCATCCTTCTACTTTCTGTTAGCGCATCAAGTCACCTGCACAGATGTGACTGGAATAAAATAACATTCATGTACTAGCTCCTCAAATTAAAAAATCACAAATGGAAAGGAGCATTGCTGATGAAAAAAATAGGAAAAGGTGGAATCGCCCACTTAAAGATATGAACTCCTCTAAGTTCTACACTGAACTGTATAAATGCAAAGCACTGCACTGTATTAAATCCACTTAAAAATAATGAGGCTTATGCAGTGCATCTTAGTGCCACTGGTAAATTCAGTTTGCTCCATCAGGAATTATTGTCAGTAATTTCACTTTGAGACAGGTGTACAGGTGTTTGTCAGGTGTGTAACTCACCTGTGGAGCAGCAGTGTGAATGTGGAGTGACATGCTAAGTGATTTCCTGTTTCAGCAATGGCCTAGAGCCAGTGAGTGTGTGTTATATCTAAACTATGATCCAGCCACAGAGAGCATATTTCATTTTGAGACAAAAAAAAAAAAAAAAACAACGCTGGAAATATGTCCTAGAATGAGATAGACATGGGCTGAGATTGGACAGTTTTCTCCTGGACCTACATCAGCATTAAAATCCTGCAGTGAATTACTCAAGCAACTTATTCATCTTTTATCAGATACATAAATGGCAGTGTTTGATTTGCTTTGCCCCTTCTCTATTCACTCTTTCTTTAGGTCTGTTTAATTGCTCATTTAGAAGGCTTGCCATTCTAACGTTAAAATAAAAGAATATTCAGACAGTAAAATATGAAAAATTATACACCTTTGTGAAAATGAGGATAAATTGCACATTTCACAACACTTTTCATGATGCTCATGTTCCACAACAAAAAAAGTTGACATCCAACATACTACTGCATTTCTGTTGGGGTTTGTTTCTCAGTCATTAAAAACTTTGTCTTTCATTCACATTCCATTTCATGCAGCATTTCATAATGGCAGATTCATTCACAGATTACAGAACTTCATTTGTACTGCAAGGCTTCAGTGGTTAATTTTTCTAACTTCTGTAGCATAGCTTGGAAAGTTTCATATTCAAACATCATGGCCAAGCCACTAGCATTCCACAACATGGTAACATGTCACTGCCATGCAATTTACTGTTGCATATGTTCACCACTTCACTGTCTCAGATTAAGTCAACTGCATAGGTATTGATCTGATAAAGCTATTATGTTTTAAATTACAGTCACACTTGTTTAAGGGCACATCCATGATAAATCAGGATTTCCTCACAGGCAGACTGCTGACAGGTCTCAAAGACACTGGCTAACAGTCCTTCTGCTGATAGGTCTCAAAGTCACCCTCAGATGTTCAAAGACTTTGCAGACGACACTGCGGATAGGGCTCAAAGACATTGGCTCAAATACGACACTGCGGATAGGTCTCAAAGACACTGACTCAAATACAAAACTGCTGATAGGTCTCAAAGACACTGGCTCAATACAAAACGACACTGCTGATAGGTCTCAAAGACACTGGCTCAAATACAAAACTGCTGATAGGTCTCAAAGACACTGGCTCAAAGACGACACTGCTGAAAGGTCTCAAAGACACTGGCTCAAATACAAAACTGCTGATAGGTCTCAAAGACACTGGCTCAAAGACGACACTGCGGATAGGTCTCAAAGACACTGGCTCAAATACGACACTGCAGATAGGGCTCAAAGACACTGGCTCAAATAAAAGACACTGGCTCAAATACGACACTGCAGATAGGGCTCAAAGACGACACTGCTGATAGGGCTCAAAGACACTGGCTCAAAGACGACACTGCTGATAGGGCTCAAAGACACTGGCTCAAAGACGACACTGCGGATAGGGCTCAAAGACACTGACTCAAATACGACACTGCTGATAGGTCTCAAAGACACTGACACAAATACGACACTGCGGATAGGGCTCAAAGACACTGGCTCAAATACGACACTGCGGATAGGTCTCAAAGACACTGACACAAATACGACACTGCGGATAGGTCTCAAAGACACTGGCTCAAATACGACACTGCAGATAGGGCTCAAAGACACTGGCTCAAATAAAAGACACTGGCTCAAATACGACACTGCAGATAGGGCTCAAAGACACTGACGACACTGCTGATAGGGCTCAAAGACACTGGCTCAAAGACGACACTGCTGATAGGGCTCAAAGACACTGGCTCAAATACGACACTGCGGATAGGGCTCAAAGACACTGACACAAATACGACACTGCTGATAGGGCTCAAAGACACTGGCTCAAATACGACACTGCGGATAGGGCTCAAAGACACTGACACAAATACGACACTGCGGATAGGTCTCAAAGACACTGACACAAATACGACACTGCGGATAGGGCTCAAAGACACTGGCTCAAATACGACACTGCGGATAGGGCTCAAAGACACTGGCTCAAATACGACACTGCTGATAGGGCTCAAAGACACTGACACAAATACGACACTGCGGATAGGTCTCAAAGACACTGACACAAAGACACTGACAAACTGCTGATAGGTCTCAAAGACACGGACACAAATACACGACACTGTGGATAGGTCTCAAAGACACTGACACAAATACGACACTGCGGATAGGTCTCAAAGACACTGACACAAAGACGACACTGCGGATAGGTCTCAAAGACACTGACACAAATACGACACTGCGGATAGGTCTCAAAGACACTGACACAAAGACGACACTGCGGATAGGGCTCAAAGACACTGGCTCAAAGACGACACTGCTGATAGGTCTCAAAGAAAAAGCACATGGATGTTTACAGTTTGGAAATTAGTTTTGTATTTATTAATTACGGACACACATCTACGCACCCAAACAGGGACACACTCTTACACAATAGCACACACAGACACACATATACATGCATGCTGACACACATGTACACACATCATAGCACACAAAGACATGCACAAGCACATACATGCCGACAAATGCAAGCAGATCATACAAATGGTCTTTTTGTTAAGACTTCCTGGAGTAGCATTTACTGAGACGTGAGAGTGCTGTGAGACCACCATCCACAAGGGTGCGCTGCTGACTCACATGGCAGGATGTGTCTCACAGCCGGGGCACTGTTACTGTGGAGATGGCAGGAGGAGAGGAAACAGCTGGATATGGCCAATGCAGCCAAATCCAAGTACTGGCATGCATTTGACTGATTATCCCCACACCATGCCTCTCTCTGAATACTTCCACTCTTCTCATATTTCCATGTTTTTTTCCCACCTTTTTACATAGGTTTTTTGAAACTATACAGAAAACAAAACTTAAAACAAGACCCTCAAGACCATTAACAATGTAGGCAAAACTACACAAATCTTTCACAACATCAAACATTTCAGTCAAAATCATATTCCTGTTAAACATTTCTCAAATTTGAAGCAGTTGAACCGGCTACACAACAACATAACCAAATTTACAACACAACACTCTGAGTGCAGTCCCAATCCAGGGCCGCACTTTTTTAAACTGACTTACTGTTGGTTATCATAAACTCATACCGTGGGCCAGTCAGAGGAGGATGGGCTCCCCCTCTCAAGCCTGGTTTCCCATGGTTTCTGCTGCACATAGGGAGCTTTCCATTGCTATTGACGCCACAGGCTTGCTTTTGTGGAGGTTTAGGCCAGGGCTTACTGTAAAGCATATTGTGGCAAATGTTTGTAAAATGTGCTATACAAATAAAAGTTGATTGATTGATTGATTGATTGATTGAAAACCAATTACCAAAAATTTTAAAAATAGGTGTAATGTAGTCAGCTACGAATTGGATGACTCTAACTACTCAGACTGTGAATAAGAACATAAAGAACAGGGTTATCTGTTCCTGGGCATGAGTTCGATGATAAGTTCTTTCAAGTAGGCATCACCTCCTGAAGCCTTCTCACATCAATAAATCAATACAATCAATAAATCACATCACAGCCTTCTCACATCAATAAATCAATACAATTTTCTGTTTACTTGACTGTGCTTATTTATGCTTCATGTCTGTTGTGAATACAACAGTAGCGACTATGATGCTATTTCCTACTTCTATTTTCATAGAGCTCACCTAGCCCTCCACCAACAATGATCAAAGTTTTAACGAACTTAATGGCCTTGTCATTTAATCTGCTGTAACAGCAGTGCAGCTACAGACAGCAGCCCATGCCAGAGTTTTTTCTATTTATTTACTGTGGTCGATCGCAGCTAATACCGGAGCGCCTTGCTTCATAGCTCAGACAGCTGTTTGCAGTGACATGCTAGTGACTGAAATCAGATCATTTTCCTGGCAGGTCTGCCATGTCTGCTTTCCACAAGCACACGGATGCCGAAAGGGAGCCAGAGTTACATTACATTACAGTCCTGCCAAAGCTGCCCACGCAGCCCATTTCACACACTCTGAGGTTTCTGGAGTCAAAGTCAGTCTGATAAGTTTGTCTGGAGTAAACAGTTTTCTTATAAACATTCCCCTCCCTCAACCGTGGGAGGACCACAGCTGGCTGTGGTCGTCTGCTCCACAACTAACAACACAACAGCCACGGTCCCAAAGATTTATAGAATAATAACACTCATTTTCACTTCACCTCAAAAGCTTACAAGCCGTCTTTATATTTATATTTTTGACTCTCCATTCTTGTCTCCTCATTTATGGCCTGTCTAAAATGTCGTTCACTGTGTTTGCAACTGAATATGGGGCATCCTATAGTCTAGTGGCTAAGGTACATGACTGGACCCCTTGGTTGTTCAAGCCCCAGTCTAGCCACAGCAAGAACACCTTGAGCAAGGCCCTTAACCCCACATTGCTCCCAGGGGGATTGGTCCTTGGTCCATAATAAACTGTAAGTCGCTTTGGATTAAAGCGTCAGCTAAATGACTGTAATGTACTGAATAACAGGAAATGCTGATCTGTGTTTGAAACTGATTATTAGTGAACACTGATGAATGCTGAACTGAAGCAGCAGGGCAATGCCATTGTCAATAAGCGTCTCATTAAAGATCTAACATCCATAAAATGAGTAATTATGCACTGTAAACATGCATGTTGCGGCCATGAGCCAAATGTGGGATAACATTGCTACATGTTCGGACAGGATATATGATGAGTCACAGGAACAGTAATAAGCCCTGTGCTTGGGCAGGAGCAGGTGGAAAGCACTGTGTCACTGAGAGGTGTGTTCCTGTAGTTTCACCCAGCATGGGGGCAGCCAGATGTGGCAGGGGGTCTGGGGATCATGTTTATTTTTAAAGATAAACACAATGATGACAGAGGTGGGGGACTGCCAGCAGATGTGCCTGGCCTGTTCTGCTGGGGAGGCACATTCTAACCCAGTCCTGGGCTCATGCAGCGATGCCCTGGAGGTCTCCTGCCAAACCACCCGCACACGCACATACCTCCCACCTCAGCAAGTCTAAACAAGTGGCATGGAGCCGACCCCTCAAACGCTCTGACTCACATCCCGTGGGATGCAGCTGTCCTGATATTTCAGGAGTTTTGGAATTTCCCCATTTCCCATTTCTTCTTTTCAGGTTCTGTTTTTGCTTTTGAGGTTCTGTTTTGTTGTAACATTTCCCCAGTGAACGTACACAGTGGCTTACTATTTTTGGCGAGATGGAGGGAAAACCTGAAAGAATGGTGTTCAAAATGTGTTTTGTAACAGAAAAATGATGAAAATATATAATCATTCAAGATAAGAAGTTGATATGTATGTAGCTGTGTTACATTTAGTTCTTTAGATTTATTAAATGTACTTAAAATGTAAAGATGCACATTTACTTTCTTGAAAATATGGGACCAATGCTTGGCTGAGTAGGAAAATAAACACTGCATTCTACAGTATTACTATTCTATGAACACTGTCACAAATAGCACACAGAACATTCCTGAGTTTCACACATCCTGCCAACTAATATACAAGAAAACAGGCATAAGAAGCATACATTTGGAGCAAAACCAAAAAAAAAAGATCTTGTCTATTATAGTTAAATGAGTATTTTAGCATCCACATCTTAGCCTAGCCTCCCAGTAACATGTTTGTTTGCTTGATAGCATATGGACTATGAAAACAAGGTCTGTGCAAGGCCCCGACACACCAAGCCAACGTCAAAGAGCGGCGACCAAGGCCAACCACAGATCACAATCGGCCATAGGTGGGATGCCACAGATCACCATCGGCCATTCTTGCCCCTCTAGTGTCCCCCATGGATGGCACTTGTCAGTGTATGACAAGATAACAAAGGTGAGCAACACGAGAGAACTACACTCTAAATCTACTAGAGATATTTATATCAAGATTTATACAAGCATTTAAAATAAATATTCCACTTACAATGTAGTTTTTGATTTCTGAAATTGCAGTATCCAAAACCATCATGGACAATTAACGGGTGCTTCTTAGGTTACTTATTTGCCACATAATTCATAGAGAAGTGATTTAAAATACAGACTCACAACAACTCTTATGCAGCAACCTATGATGAGTGTGAAAATAGTCAGTAAAGCTAAAGATATCACAAATAAGTTGATCACGTAATCACAAATTTGCTATCCATCCTTAATTATATGAACCATTATTAATCCTTAGTCAGCTCCATGTTCCGGTGTGATTCAAAGTGATCTGTAGTTGGCCTTGGTTGCTGCTACTTGGTTTGATGTGTCCCAGCCCTGAGGAGAGAAAGCCATTCAGCCCAGCTCATTATTCACCTTTGAGTTGTGAGTCACTCTGGCCTGCAAAATGATTGTAATGTAATGTACCTACAGGGTATCCAGGCACAGTGTCAAACTCAGACCTGAGCTCACCAAGGGACTTTCCACAACTGCAACCTGTTCCATGATCACTCTGTACAGTTACAACCACTTTCATTTCCCAATATTGAAATGGACTCTTAACTGCTTTACAGCTGTGCCCTTTGCTCTACAGATTAACCTCACAAAATAATAATAATAAAACTTTGTTGCTCACCTTGTCAAACCCTTTCATGAATTGTAAAAAACCTCAAGTACATCTACTATTTCCTTCTTTAGCTAAACCTGAACAGTTCAAGCATCTTGAATTTGTCCTTGGCTTTCAAGCTTCATACTTGGATTTCAGCTGATGTTTTTTGTAGTTTTTTGAAGGGCCTTGCGTTCATTCTTCCAATTTCATTCCAAAATGTCATACCATGTCCCAAGTGTGGTCTGACTAAGGTGTTGTGTAACTTCAATATAGCCACCTATTGTCTGTCATATTGTAAAGTACAGACAGACTCAAAAGTCCCTTATGATAAACTGTTTGCTGTTGGGAATAGCTGACTAGCTAGTAATGTTTAGCATCTGCATTCTACCTTTCAGGACATGAGTCATTGTCTGCTACGTAGGCAATCAATTTGACAATGCCCTAATATGACACATCACACTAGAACAATAACAGACTGCTGAAACTTATCCAATAATCAGAGATTAACTCTGTGGCTGGAACAATGTGCCTTCCCCCCGGGCCATGGAGCTCTGCCCTCACACACAAACATCTCTTAGTGGTTTAAGCCTTATTTAATAATTGTTTGTATCTGCATCTGTCCAAAGGCCCATTTAAAAAGTCATATTGCTTTAAACATTCTTAATAAAATGAGACATATGACTTCATGTAATCTTTAAATTTAATATGGCAAACTCTGCAAGTGGGTTTTCTGTTCTGTTACAGAGTGGATGTGTATCAGTTATTTAATTCATTCTGTTACAGAGTAGATGTACAGCAGATATTCCATTCATTATTTTTAGAAAGCAAATAACAGCAATGTAGTATGTATTATGAAAATATTGCCCACACAGTCTCCTGACTTTACACAATCTGTAAAAACTTCACACACTGTGCTGATGTTAGACATACATATTGCACAGATTACAAACACACACACACACACACACACACACACACACACACACACACACACACACACACACACACACACACACACACTACAATGACCTCATACACGGGCGTAGTGACACACTCTGATGATGTTCCACACAGACAGATATGTTGTGTATAGATGGCCTTGCCTTGTCTCTGGCAACAAAAGCCTACCACAAGGAGAAACACAATTACAAACAGCCCTTTATAAAGGTTATGAAGACAGAATCCCACACAACTCTAAATGTTAAAGCAGCAGTAATATATTTGTGCAACGAAAAGCCATGCCATATTTCTCCAGTCTGTCCCTGTCTCAGTGAAGCAGGGTGACATCGAGTGACACACCCTTACCCAAACCACAGCTCTCACAAACACTCCCACGGAGTGTGCAAGCCCCCATGGTGCAACACAAGCCCCCATGGTGCAACACAAGCCCCCATGGTGCAACACAAGACCCCTTGAGCCCTACTTTACTACAGCCGCACTACAACTCCTTCTCTACATTCATTAACAGCAGTGTTTCTCAAACTTTTTCAGACCAAGGACCACTTAACAACAAGAAAAAAAAACAAAAAAACTCACAGACCACCTAACTCCCCAAATATCCAAAAACAATGGCGTGCTTACCACTCCAACAGTATATTACTAATTGCAGCCTAATAATGACAGCTTTACAACTAGCATTGTTTACTTAAGGGCCGTGTCCACCAAAGCTGATTTTTCTTCAGCCGGTCTAATTTTCCCATTGTTTTGAATAGGATCTGAGCATTTTTGCGCGCCTATAAAATACGCCAGGTGCGTATCAGGAGCTGAGCATATTTTCAGCACTGAGTTTACAGCAGCCGGTTTTTTTTTTTTTTCCGGTCACTGAGAGTTGAGAAATGTTCAACTTTGAAAATATGGCACGCTCATCACTGTCATTTTGTACTCAGCTGTCCAATCACGCTGAAGAAGGGGTGGGACATACAGCGCACAGCACAAACTGGTCCTTCTGTTTTAGCCTGTATCGCTAGCGATAGTGATACGTAGTCAAACAGTCTGCACTACATTTCATTGTGAAAGGTGATACAGTAAATGCATCTGTTGACTTTTTTGCTAGTAAAATGCTTCTGGCTAGGCATTGATTAACTGAGTAACGTTAGATAGCAACATAGGCCTGCTATTGCTGTATCTCACGTTAAGATCGTATTGATGGGTATATCCGAACATGGTCACATGTTGTTTCCTCATTAACACACTCAACTATTTTAAAATATCTAGCAAACAAGATAATTTCCTATTTGACCAGTTAGCCGGTCAGATCGCTTGTACACTAGCTGGCCATGTATACTTATCACTAGTATGATATAAAATGTAACCCATGGTGACATAGCAATACTTGTTATGCTGACATATTTACCATATCCACCCACTACTTCACTATCGATAGGCTAGGTAGAAAACAATTCAGTCTCATAATGGTTGTCATCTTTATAATTTTGCAGCGAATTTCTCATGGCCTTTAATTAATAACCTGAATTTACTTTACGGTAAGAATATAACCTAGCATGGCTAATTATACATAGCCAGCTATCTTATGAGCGATCCTACTGACCGTACCATAGCAACCAGCTGAAAAAAATCTGTTGAGCTTTCATACGCTCTGAGCTGATTATTCTCAGCTGAGCGCTCAGCGTTTTCAGCTGGGAGCGTAGAGAGTTTTCAGCTTTGGTGGACACACGGCCTTACTCTCATCACAAATTTTTAACTATTTGGGAAACACTTTTAATTTAAAATATGATATTAATTTAAAATGTGATATTTTACAAGTATATTCATGGACCACTCTGGGTCGCTCACAAACCACTTCTTGAGATTGGCTGATTTACAGCCACTGTTACTATTATTACATAAACATTTCTAATACAATATGGCAGGCCTGTTGCTTTTATTCATAATGAACTGATGAACGTATACATGGGCATTGCAGCCACAGGTGACATGTCCCCCACGCTTTTTCCAGATCATCATCTAACCCAACCTAAGCCTGTATAGCTGTCTTGCTAATGCTCTGCTTGCATTGGGATTCAACCCTGCATTGCCAGGTTGAGGAGTCGGATGTTCTATAACTCCTGAGCTAAAGTTGAGAAGCGGTGGTCATTGGCTAGCATGATCCAAGAGCTGTCACAACAGAGGTTTACAGCTCTAGGCAACATAATGCTGTACTCAAATTTCATAATTCAGAAAGGGCAATTATTTTACTTCTAAAATGATCGTAAAACTTATGCATCATAATTCCTTGTTTATGCGGATATCGCATGTTATAACATGTAGGCTAGGCTAGTTACAGCATTTGTGCGGATATCGCAGGTTATAACATGTAGGCTAGGCTAGTTACAGCATTTGTGTTTGTGCGGATATCGTATGTTATAACATGTAGGCTAGGCCAGTTACAGCATTTGTGTTTGTGTGGATATCACATGTTATAACATGTAGGCTAGGCTAGTTACAGCATTTGTGTGGGTCACGTATGCAAAAAATCAGTGAACAGTGAGCTACTCACAGCTTGTATCATATTAATATTATAATAATTCAAGCAAATAAGGAATGTAAGCCAATACATTGCATGTTTTGTGTTTTACTCCAGTATTCATTCAGTGCAGTGCAGTGGTGGAACTGTGTGGTGCTTATGAATTATATGAATAGTATACAGTATGAGCTTAACCTGCTGGGAAAGTAAAATTTTGAAATAATGAACCGAGTCTGACAAACACAGAGGAGTAATATCACAATGCACTGCTGTATCAGGGTCGGCTAACATGATAAATGCACTTACTCAGTTAAACAAAAACTACATCCAATCATAATCATTAGAGAATCTAAACCAATTTTTACTCAAAGTACTGAAATAATTATTACTTCAGGAATACCCAGAGAACTTGCTGTCAGAATAAGGACAGCAGAATTTCTTCCCATCCTCCACTACAAATTAAACATGTGTCTGTTTAAATCTCATTCTGTCCATATCTATTTTCTGCCTCTCACTATACAGTCAGACTAATGAAACTATTTTCCCACCATCACCTACTATAAGTATGTGGGGATATTCTGTAAATTAATCAGACAACTTTTATAGTCAATTGTGACACTGGAAACTTGAATTAATTTTGACTTGTTCTAGCCTATTGTGTGTACTTTGTCAAGTGCACTTTTGTCTTCAAGTTGCTCTTGATAAGAGCAGTGGCTAACTTACAATGTAAACGTGCCAACATTAATTCACTTCCTCATTCACAGCCTCCAGTGCTTTATCACCATGACTGTGAGTTCCGCCCAATTGCCAGTGTGTCACTCTGCCTGCCTGAGAGCTCCGCCCACCTGCCAGTGTGACACTCTGCCTGGCTGAGAGTTCCGCCCACCTGCCAGTGTGTCACTCTGCCTGCCTGAGAGCTCCGCCCACCTGCCAGTGTGACACTCTGCCTGGCTGAGAGCTCCGCCCACCTGCCAGTGTGTCACTCTGCCTGCCTGAAAGCTCTGCCCACCTGCCAGTGTGTCACTCTACCTGCCTGAGAGCTCTGCCCACCTGCCAGTGTGACACTCTGCCTGGCTGAGAGTGCTGCCCACCTGCCAGTTTGTCACTCTGCCTGGCTGAGAGTGCTGCCCACCTGCCAGTTTGTCACTCTGCCTGGCTGAGAGCTCCGCCCACCTGCCAGTTTGTCACTCTGCCTGGCTGAGAGCTCCGCCCACCTGCCAGTGTGTCACTCTGCCTGGCTGAGAGCTCCGCCCACCTGCCAGTGTGTCACTCTTCCTGGCTGAGAGCTCCGCCCACCTGCTAGTGTGTCACTCTTCCTGGCTGAGAGCTCCGCCCACCTGCCAGTGTGTCACTCTACCTGCCTAAGGGCTCCGCCCACCTGCCAGTGTGTCACTCTACCTGCCTAAGGGCTCCACCCACCTGCCAGTGTGTCACTCTGCCTGGCTGAGAGTGCTGCCCACCTGCCAGTGTGTCACTCTGCCTGCCTGAAAGCTCTGCCCACCTGCCAGTGTGTCACTCTGCCTGATTCAGAGACAGGAAGTGACCAGGGTGTTCTAAAAATCAGGATGCTCTTGTGACACTTAGGGGCAAAAAGCAGTAATACTTTCCTGGTAGTGCACCAGAGCAATGAACTGGGGTTACAACAGCACAGGGAAAAGTACCCAGTAGCTGGAAATGTACCTAGTATTTAGTTTAAGAAGAATGTCACTATCTGACTAATAATGTTTTAATCCATTAGTTTAAGTTCATGTTTCTCGGTGCATTTCTTTTTCTGCCAGGAAAGAAGTTAATCATATGGCTGGATCCCAATTCCTGCCTAATGGCTAAATGAAACAAGGTGCTCCTGTAGAGATCTATGGAATACAGATGAGGACAGAAGACAAACATGTATTGCCAAAACTTAAATTATTGTTTTTATCACTTAAAGTAACTTAGAGTTATGAAAAGCTTCTGAAGACCCTTGAAGTTTTTCAATGAAAAGTGGTTCCAACTAAAAATTACATTTAGGCATCTAGTGGACACTCTTATCCATAACAACTTGCAAAGGGCATAGAATAGGCCAGTCGTCAAACAATAGAGTTTTGTTCATACTATAGGTGAAATTAGATGTTTCTTTTAAACTTGTCAGCAATTTACAGGAGCACTCAACAGTGTTTGATGGGTAAAATAGTTTCAAGCAAGTGTTTGAACCAGGCCCAGTGGACACAATATATCTGTAGTGATTGTGGTCTTTGAATGCATGCTAATCTAGGCAGCATGGGTTGAACATTGGGTGTGGTAGCCATGTGACTGACGAGCAAATGTTTGCAGACTGTGGGGGTAGCGACTGAAGCTCCCTGTCCTGTCATTCTGGGTTGCAATGTGACGTGTCAGTGCTTGTTAACTTGTTGCACTGCCCAGGTGAAAGTGAGGCTGTTGCTAGATCCCAAAACCAAACAGCATCAGGAAATCATGTCTGGGGGCAGGGAAGCAGTTCAGTTCTGCAGGACCACTGCCCAACACTGGACACACAAACCCTAACAGTAACTAAGTGCACGTGATCCTTACTGGACACGCAAACCCTAACAGTAACTAAGTGCACGTGATCCTTACTGGACACACAAACCCTAACAGTAACTAAGTGCACGTGATCCTTACTGGACACGCAAACCCTAACAGTAACTAAGTGCACGTGATCCTTACTGGACACGCAAAACCCTAACAACTAAATGCACGAATCCCTTGACTGGACACGCAAACCCTAAAGTAACTAAGTGCACGTGATCCTTACTGGACACACAAACCCTAACAGTAACTAAGTGCACGTGATCCTTACTGGACACGCAAACCCTAACAGTAACTAAGTGCACGTGATCCTTACTGGACACGCAAACCCTAACAGTAACTAAGTGCACGTGATCCTTACTGGACACGCAAACCCTAACAGTAACATCCAAAGTAACATCCAGTTGGCATCCAAAGAGGTCCAAGGCTGTGCCGCACTGCTTTCCCATCTCCTGCACTGCTCCATCCTCCACTCAACCACAAGGTAAGCCTTCTACCACCACACACAAAAACACAAGCAAACAATTCCCCTGCGATTCCCTGCCAGCCAACCGTAGCCTCTCTCTGACTGCACTCCTGTTGTTGAGTGTAACTGGATAGACTGAGGATGGCCATGCCTTGCTTTGCTGCACTGGGTGGTTATGACATGAGAGCACTCACAGATTTGTGCATTGGATGAGGATATAAACAAAACCCATGCAAATTTAATGTTCCCATAGACAGCTAAAGAAAGTATACCCAGCCTGATATGAAAACACTCAAAATAGCCAAGCTCTCTAAACATCCATGGAGTCTCTTTCATTAAACATTTGACGCCAAGTCTAATTCGCAGCAGATGTTTTCCACAGCACCCTCAAGCACTCTGCAGACAGCCTTGAGTTAGCTTGCACTGAGGGCAGCACGATTTTGTAATAACCCGGAAACCTTTGTTGCATTAGAGATTTAAGTGGCAGTAATTACATCTAGAACACACTACCATGTTAGCAGCACTGCATCCTGGAGAGCGGTCTGGAGGAGAAGGTTCCTCCCAGATGAACCCAGAGTTGCCAGACTCACATTTTATTAATAATAAAGGATTACACTTATATAGCACTTTACTAAGATGCCCAAAGCACTTTACAGTGAAGGAGGAAAACTCTGGATGATCCAAAGCAGTCATTTTGTGCCAGACTGCTAATTATATCAACTTTTGTGAAGGATGTTATGACCTTAGTCATAGATTTGTGTTCTAATGCTGGCCCCAATCCTTCTGTCAAGAAGACATTTACCTCAAGCTGGTAGACCATTGCCATTTCGCATCTCATTGGACATCTCTGCTTTATAAATGTTGTGTATTTGCATAATTATGCTCAACCCTTCTGTTTGTCCTGACCAAGGTTCTTGACTGGATCCTTTCATCAGCCCGCTGACTGTATTAAATTTAAATATACATGTTCACTGGGGGCATTGGGGAAGCAGAGAGTCTGACATTCTTTTCTCTTATTTTGCTATCCAGGGAGTTGGGGAGGCATTGTATGCTTTTAATTTCTTTTCATGTAGGACAGCAGGATTCCCCTTTTCAGGAAAGTGCCATTTGGCTTGCTGTTTTTATTTTGTTGGTTCCTGAAGTTTTGTTTTCCCTGATTTTTATGATTTTGAGTCAAACCTGAGTATTGCTCCTGCCCTTTTTTTATTTATTTCATGGCATGACCCTAGGTTCTCATCCCTCATGACCTTCTGTTATAACAAGGTTATAACAGAAGTAATCATTATGCCAATCATACTCAGTGCAGAGCTAAATCCACACACACATACACACGCACGTATGCATGCACTCACGCACACACACATACACACGCACGCATGCGCGTGTATGCACTCACGCACACACACATACACACGCACGCATGCGCGTGTATGCACTCACGCACACACACGTGTACACAAACAATGCAGAGCTACTTACATCCTCGCATACACAAACACACTCAGTGCAGAAAACTCCCTGTGGTTATCTACACCTGGACAACAGCCCAGCCTACCTGGGCAGAGTACCTGTATCTGTGTACCGGTATCTGCAGAACGGGCTTTTTACACATGTACATGTTCAGCAGGACAAGCCTTTGGGAAATTTCCTTTCATCTCTTTAGTGCTAGTACGGGCTTTCCAGGGAGCAGGACACAGGGCACACTGCCCCAGGCTCTGAGCTGAGTCATGTCCCATAGCTCTACAGACAGATTGCATAAGATTTAGAATCAATGAATAAATGCATTTATGAGGGATTAAAGAGGCATGAGTCATATGATGTGCTCAGGGTTCCCCTTCATCACAGCTGCACATGGCAACTGAGTTAGATTCAAAGAATGCTCTTGAAACAGAGCAGTCTGCATTCAGAGAACAGAAAATACATTTTTGTTATTGTGCAGATACCTTTCATACAAAGTAAAATTGCATTAACTCTCACACTCTTTCTCTCTCTCACACACACACACACACACACACACACACACACACACACACACACACACACAGAAGCCTCTAAGTATTTTACACTGTTTTGAGACTTTTTAATACAGAAATGATGGCCCTACAGGTCACATACAGTACTACAGGAGAGTAAACACTAAGCAGCAACACCCCAGCTGATATTTGGGTACGTCTGTTAGCACAAACACACTCTCACGCTCACTGGGCCCCATTCTGAAGCACAGGACTATGACTGAATCCACATGACTCCACCAAAAGGGACTTCCCCTTTCCCTCGGGAAGGTTTACTCACATATTGTCCTTTTGCAAAGTTATTTCAGTAATTCAATCTTGATTGACCTTGAGATCCTAAAAATATACACTCTTCTCATGCCGCGATTTGTATGTTCTAATGATCTTGCTTTTTAAAGTTAACATTTTGTTAAGAATAAATCATGTTAATTCACCACAACAATGCGCTGCTGATTCAGACATGCCTCTAGGATATTGCAGAATCTTTCTTTGGTATGTGGTGTTTATCAACATTTGGGACTATGGAGTAACATGAGAACCACAAAGATTTGGTAACATATGGTCCTCCATTTTAATTAACAGGAATATGCAGGAATTTATTTATTTTTACTCACTTAAATGAACCCAGTAGCTGCTGAAATTATTTTTATATTCTTTGTCTGTATCTCTTAGCTTGTGCAATATGAATAATTAACAAATATAATTACAGTAATATCATGCTTTGTCAAAATACTAACAGTGACATTAATACAAATAATGTATTAATAATATGATTACATGAAACAAAATTCAACTTTGGCTTCCTTCAAATTTTGCACTCAAAATAGACCTGCTTTTGAGTCCTCTTAAGCACAAGGGCTGCACTTTGGATGAAAACTGTGCACCATAATATGAATGGTACTCAGTTTTGTTTCAGAGAACACTCCCAGAAACTGCACTTCTACTCCCCTTTATTAAGTCAAGCGCGAGTGGTGCTGGCTTGTTGCCGAAAATAACTTTGCAGATATCGTTGAGGTCATGCCGCATTTTGAATCAGTCGTAGGACATGCAGCAGAAAATAGGGCCCTATGAGTGGAGAACCCTACATTTGTATTTGTTTGCCTGTGAAGGTTGAATGGCCTAAATTTGCTCAGTGCCATTTTCAAAGTAGGTGCTGATGTTTTCTCAGTAGGCCTGAGTCTTTGAAAGCTGTTTGGGGATTTTTAACATGACATCACCATTCCCAATTCAGCCATCATGTCTGTCAGCTATTCTGCAGTGGCCCGTCATCCTGCTTTGATCTGTGTCCCAGGCAACTCACAGCCTGTGGAAATGTTCCAAACAGTATCCTTAGCATGAGCCACAGTGGAGGCTTCTGTATACCTTATATCTGTGCTGTGGGCTCTGTTATAGGAAATGAAGCAGCTGTGCACTATCAGAGCTTTGTGTGTTTGCTGTATTGAATTACATAAATGCATGTTATATGCACTTTCCAAAATTCATGAAGCACACATGATGCCCTCTTAATGGAATACTGATGTAATCTTCAATACATCACAAGTTACTAGTGTTCATAAGTTTCCTCCTTTAATAAAAAATAATGAAACATGAAGTTACTGTCCTTCTCAGTTGAGGCAGAGGGCAGAGTGCAGCTGGAGGCCTGGGGTCTTTAAAGGGGAATATTCCTGAATTTGGCAAAAAACACACTCCCATGCAGATTCCAGCTTTCATGTGGAATCTGTGCTGGACTCTCAGTCCTCCCTGACGCCGTGCAACACAGCTTTGATGTGGGTTTCAGTCTTGCCTGAAGCCACAGCTTCCCCTCTCCTATGATAATAGCACACACAGCTCAGCAAACCCAGCACAACCCGCAGGCCCCAACTGAATGCTAGCCTTACACACAGAGCCCCAGAGAGATTTCACTGAAGTCTACTAACTACATAAGGGATGAGAACATATTAACACATGGAGAGGTACTAACTACATAAGGGATGAGAACATATTAACACATGGAGAGATATTGACTACATTAGGGATGAGACCATATTAACACATGGAGAGGTACTAACTACATAAGGGATGAGAACATATTAACATATGGAGAGGTACTAACTACATAAGGGATGAGAACATATTAACACATGGAGAGGTACTAACTACATAAGGGATGAGAACATATTAACACATGGAGAGATACAAACTACATAAGGGATGAGAACATATTAACACATGGAGAGATACTAACTACATAAGGGATGAGAACATACTAACACATGGAGAGATACAAACTACATAAGGGATGAGAACATATTAACACATGGAGAGATACTAACTACATAAGGGATGAGAACATATTGTCACGGCCTCCCTGGGAAGAGATACTGCAAGCTCAGCCTAACCGAGTTTTTCCTCCACCGTTAGTGTTAGCGTTGTATATGGTTGTATATTTACTATATCTCCGCACTCCCCAGGGTGGCGTGCAGCTAAGACACTCGGTTTGCTTGCTTACAACATAAAAGAATGGTTGACGTTACCTGGTTCCCCGCCGGAACTTCTCCTGCAACGGCCAGCTCGATCTGGTCGCTCGGCGACGGACAGCCCGGTCTTCGGGTTGTTGCGAGGTGCAGTCGCTGCCCTCCAGCAATCGGTTCGTTCAGTTTTTGTTTTCTAAAAGATCCCCTTTTGATTAGCTGCGGTAATTGGTTGGTTGTAGAGGTGCTGTTCACGCAAGGGAAAACGTAGATGCCGGTGTCCGTGTTCTCCAGGAATTCTAAAGTCCCGCTCCAGTGGCGTACATCCAGCCAGCCAGAAACACACACGCCCTTTTGCCGCGCTAACTACACCGGATATACCGTCACCCCAGCCGCGTCACTGGGTCACTGTATCAAACCATTCTAATTTTAACAAACGAAATGTTCTTGGGGATCCACCATAAAAGGTATAATTATGATTAAAAAAATAAAAAAAGAATAATTCCAAAGCTAGAAATGTTCTTGGGAAATAGCCTGTCTGTTACAATATTAACACATGGAAAGATATAAAAGGATGATATATTATGATAATAAAAAAAAAAGAATAATTCATAAGGGATGAGAACAATGGAGGATACAAACTACATAAGGGATGAGTCCATGGAGAGATATCCTGAGAACATATTAACACATGGAGAGATTCAGGGATGAGAACATATTAACACATGGAGGATTATGAGAGAAACATATTAACACATGGAGAGATACTAGCTACATAAGGGATGAGAACATATTAACACATGGAGAGATTAACTACATAAGGGATGAGATACATGGAGAGATACTAACTACATAAGGGATGAGAACATATTAACACATGGAGAGATACTAACTACATAAGGGATGAGAACATATTAACACATGGAGAGATACTAACTACATAAGGGATGAGAACATATTAACACATGGAGAGATACTAACTACATAAGGGATGAGACAGATACTAACTACATAAGGGATGAGAACATATTAACACATGGAGAGATACTAACTACATAAGGGATGAGAACATATTAACACATGGAGAGATACTAACTACATAAGGGATGAGAACATATTAACACATGGAGAGAGCTCAGGCAGCCTTATCATGCAGCTACAGCACAGAGAGCGTCCAGCGCTGACAATCTGGTCTTCAACACTACAATTGTCACGCTGTCCCAAGCACTAAACTTTCTCAGTTTCATTAAAGGTAAATTCTATCCGTTCAGAAATTACCTTTCATTAATTTCCATCTATGCCCCTTTATTCTGCTTGACACAACCAAACCTTTTTTAATTCACTTTGTTAACATTATAATTCATTTAAAACCTCAATTGATTCCCACCATTAGTCTCTTTTGTTTCTGAACTTGAATGGACTAAGCATCCATACTAGAAACTAATGTGATGTTGGTATTGTGAGAACCGGATGGCATGTGAATCATAAAATACAAGGGAAGCGCTGTCACCATGCTAATCTTGCATCACTCCATGTTGCATGGGTCACTTCAGTATAGCTTAGACTGTCCACCCACGAACATCAGGCCGAAAGAGACTGCCTTCAGCACTGTGCATTGCCAAAGTCTTACTGAGATACTGCACGCTCTGTCTGAAAGGTAACACCATCAGCGTCCGGCTTCCTGTTGCCTCATGGGGAAGCAGGATACAGCAGCGGTCTGGCGATTTCTCACACAGCCCCCTTACAGAGAACACTTCACCGGATGCTCTCAATTAGCACCCTGCACGTAGCATCAAATTACTGTGTATTACTGCGTGTGTATGTGTGTGCATGACAAGGTTATTATCATATACTAAAACTAAAACGAAAATTATCAGATGAAAACCATTTTTGTAAACTAAAATAATAAAACAAGAACAAAAAATTAAATTAAACTAACAATACTGTCTAAAAAAGTAACTGAATTAAAATAACATGAAATATTTTTAGTTTTCCGTGTTAATAAACTACACCCTCTAAGACAATGGAAACTCCTGTCTCAGACCTGCATGAGTTTAGATACTCCAACCTGTAGATGATGCTGTTTAATGGATTGTTACTGCCATTTCTGTTTGGGGTAGGTAGCTGGATCAAACAGCTTTCCCAAAAGAGATAGGCCTACAATGGATGGTAGGAAACGGCAGTGCCCAGTATGGAAGTTTTTCAAATATAATATTGAAAGTGAAGAGAGTGCATTGTCTTAATTTGTGGTGTGGAGATTAAGGGAAAAAACCCCCATAAACTTTAAGTTACACCTGCAGAGTCACCACAGAGAGGTTTATGTATTGCTCATGGCTAAAGATCAGGAGAGATGTAACAAGACCAGTGAAGATTAAAGTACTGCTTAAAGTACTCATTCCAGCAAACCTTAGCAACATGCTTACAGCAGTCCGAAGCCTGGATGACAAACATTGGGGAGTACAAAAATGCTAGGATGTGTTAGGTAATTTTCTTATCAAAACAGGCATGCCCGCAAGATTATGTGAAGTGCCAGCTTTCAAAAAATTGACTGCAACCCTCAACTGCAAATTCAAGACACTGGGTGCTGCATGAGTAAATGCATTGATTGCACTGAAAATGAGCACGTCATTTAATAAGCAAAAACACAAAATACGTTCAGTCCAAATTATTTTAAATACAGAGTTACCTATTAGATCACTGATTTCTGTGTTTAATTCTGTCTTTACTTTTTACTTTTGACTATTTAAGGTTTGTTAAAGCATTTAACGTTCTTTGCTCATCAAATCTATGATAAACTTGGTATGTGTGAGAGAGAGTTCTGTTAATTACTAAATACTCATATGTTTTTGTTTGCATGGATAACACTGTAAACCTCACACTGATATACATGTGCAGAAGAGCTACTACAAAAAAATAGGACCAGAGGTATATTTCCACAGTCATTGTGAAATCACGAATAGGTGAAACATTATTGCACAACTGCAATTACATAATGGCATGGACAGACTGGGATATTAACTGCTTTACACATTTTAATTTGAAATACTGCGGTTTGATGATTTAGAAATTCAGGCAGAAAATACACCTAGAATGTTACAAATCTATTCTTACAACTCTCTTCCTTCCTGCCAGAGCACATGCAGAATACAACTCTGATGCCAAAATACACTGATGTCAACATTGCTAAGTCTTTATTGATTAGAATTTTTACTTTGTATTACATATGTGATTCTGCATACATCATACTGCCTGAATGGAGGGGGTCATTTAGAAGCTTACTTATCAGTGGAAAGTGTGATTAGTTTTGGTTTAATGCTTGCCTTTTTTGCATCAGTAATATTATTGCAATGAGTTAGATATTCGCAGTTCATTCTTACAATTTGGTAGCTTCATATTATTTTGTTTGTAATTGTGTCAAGTTGCATTGCCATCTTTAGAGCACTGTTTGATCATCATTTCTTCACTATCCAATAAAAATGCTCCTTGTCATTGCAGTGGTGCATTTCCATATTTCTTAAGTCCACATCTTGAAATGAATGTGAATGGCTGGCTGTATGCAATGAATGATCAGGCACCAAAGACTGCTACAGCAGGCTGCTGGTTTAGGGTTTCTGGCACAGAGCTCATTTGTGGGGATGTGGGCTGAGGGAATTTCAGCTCTTTTGTCATCACAGATGTACACATTACACAGGAAAAAGATAAATAAAAACTCCTGGAATTACACTTTGCTAAATCACTTTTTTAGGCAACGATAGAAACCACATAGCACATAGGACCACCACAGTCCACCAGCACCACAGCTGACTAACTACAGTCTATAACAGCTGAAAACCAGCAGAGCTTGACCAGAAGCACCACTTGCGTCATTCCAGCATACTGTAAGCGGTTATTTCAGAATTCCCAGAAATCCCCAGGTGCAATAAGAGATAGAAAAATACAAACTGCTGCAAATAACTCTGTCTACTTCATTTTAACAGCAGAAAACAATACATTTAATCAGGATTATTCATTTACTTAATTTAATAGGGACCATGTGTAATGTTCAACGTAAATGTCACAGTATGAAATCTGATGAAGGGATAGCTACAGCCAATTTCCATCTACAGTTTCTTGGCAGATCATATCACAAATGGAAGATTAATCTAATATTCTTCATTAAAATGTAAGGTTTAAATTTGAATTGTCAATCTTTTGCATCACTGTCATCATCATCACCACTCCTAATAAGGTCAAAGATTGGGAAACCCCCTTTAACCATAAACTGAATATGAGAAACACTAATGTATGTAGGCATGTATCCTGTCCATCCCAAAAAAAAAGTGGGAGGGGTGAGATCAGGCACTTGGAGGGGGTGTGACAAAGTGACTAACACATTGTGGGACATAAATACAGACTTCACAGCTTCTGAGACAGAATGCAGTTGGACCAAGACAGAGACCCACCAAAACAAGAGCAGGAGAAAAAATCCAAAAGAAAGTTCACTTCAATTTTTTTTTATACATCAACTTCCAGACAAGGTTGTTTGTCACAAACAGAGCCTTGCATTATCCCAGCAGGTGATCGGGACCAATCTGAGAATTTGGGATGAAATCCGGAATCCTAGCGCTCCTGGTTTTGGGGACATGTGCCCTGGGAGGGCTATGCATCCCCCTCAAATCTGTGTTTGTCGCCTTCCCTGGTGACATACTCAAAAACCTCACTGATGCAGAGGTGGCAGAGGTGAGCTGTGTTTGTGCTTTTTAGTGCCAGGCCATCAGGTTTCCTGTGCTCCTCTTAAACAGGTCTGTCCAGCCTGTGTTTGTGCTTTTTAGTGCCAGGCCATCAGGTTTCCTGTGCTCCTCTTAAACAGGTCTGTCCAGCCTGTGTTTGTGCTTTTTAGTGCCAGGCCATCAGGTTTGCTGTGCTCCTCTTAAACAGGTCTGTCTAGCCTGCTTTTGACAGTATGATGCATTAAATAGTGTGAGTGCAGAATGGCCCATAAATCACATGCACTCCAAGGCAAAATGCAGGGACTGCTGTATATGGCTATAAACAGTCAAGACAGATGAAAAATTTGGCATGACTATTAGGTCATAGAAGCATAAATTGAGTGAGATGTGATGTATCTTACTTGTGAAATGAGCGTGTGTGTTTACCTGTTGAATGTGTGTACGCTGCAGAATTACTTGCGTCGGTTCGGTTACATGAATGTGCAGCACCGGAGCGCTTTGCTGCCCGCCATGTCCATGGCCAAGGCACTGAAGCGGCTACAGAGGCAGATGGGATTGGAGGAGACAGGGGAGCTGGACCCGCCCACCCTTACCGCCATGAAGCAGCCCCGCTGTGGGGTTCCTGATGTGCGCAGCTACCAGACCTTCCAGGGTGACCTCAGATGGGACCACAACGACATCACCTACAGGTACAAGCTCCAGTGAGAGACTGCTCTCTCAGAACTGACAAGCCCTGTGGCACAGCAGCACGCTTACAGAATGTGATACTCAGAGGTTGCTGGGTCAAAGCCCAGGTGGGGCACTGCTGTAGAGAAATCTGATCTAACAGAAACATTTCAATGTCTGGCTTAAGACCTGACATTGAGAGATTTTAAAGTGTTTACTCTATCTCTGGACCAAGTAAAGGAATTAGAGAATCGCTGAAAAATCTATTCATTGAGAACATTTTTGTTTCCAGATAAAATGGAAGTACAGGGAACGGTTCAGTGATTTCTATTCATTAGACATGATGTGTTACTTAGATAGGTTAGAAATTCTGTATTGTAAAAGGTATTAATAAGACCCCAGGCCAAGACTGATCCTGTAGCTCAGTTGAGTGCAACATTAGCAATGCCAAAGTGAGAGGTTCAATTCCCTTGGGAGAAAATGTATATTAAAATATGTATGCATTCACTGTACTGTCAGTCACTGCAGAGATAAGCATTAGTAAATAGATTCACTGAATTACTCTACCCTGTGGGCTTGTGGGTGATTAAGTTCATGTCTGTATTCTATGGAATTGTGGGTATTGCAGTGCATGTTTATGTCTTATTATCTGATTTGTGAAAAACAAACTGAAGTGTCATCAGAATTACAGGCCAGTGGATGTCATTTCAGACGTGCAATTTCTCCAATTTGAGTTTGAGTTACAGCACAGCTAGAAAAATGGTGATATTTATAGTACATGGTAGAAAAGGAGAAGTTTTTATCTACATTTCAATGCGTATTTGGCTGTATAAGTGTGATATGTGTTAGTAACATTTCTGCTTCATATTCTATTTAGCAATATATGGCATTTAAAAATTACAATATCTGTCAGCACCATCATAATGTTTTTTGCTTGCCAGCTTAGCTACATAACGTTAACTTGCTCAAAAATGCTGCCAGGATCATGGGTAATGCAGTGTACTACTCTGCCCTATAGGGTTATGGGTGACGGTGGTGACCTAGCATTATTGTGGATAATGCAGTTTATGGCTGTTCTCTAAATGATTGAGGGTAATGTAGGTGTTGGATGTCTACTGCAGGATTATGAACTACTCCCCAGACATGGAGGCCTCTGTGATTGATGATGCCTTTGCGAGAGCATTTAAGGTGTGGAGTGACGTCACCCCTCTCACGTTTACACGCCTCTATGATGGCACCGCTGACATCATGGTGTCCTTTGGGAAAGCAGGTAAGCTATAAGTGGGGCCTTTTCACCCTTACCCCCAGGCACAGCCCTGTCTCTGCTCACTGATTCAGGATCAGCTCAAGGCCCTGTCTCTGCTCACTGATTCAGGATCAGCTCAGAGCCCTGTGTCTGCTCACTGATTCATGATCAGCTCAGAGCCCTGTCTCTGCCCAGTGATTCAGGATCAGCTCAGAGCCCTGTCTCTACTCTCTGATTCAGGATCAGCTCAGAGCACTATCTCTGCCCAATGATTCAGGATCAGCTCAGAGCCCTGTCTCTGCTCACTGATTCAGGATCAGCTCAGAGCCCTGTCTCTGCTCACTGATTCAGGATCAGCTCAGAGCCCTGTCTCTGATCACTGATTCAGGATCAGCTCAGAGCCCTGTCTCTGCTCACTGATTCAGGATCAGCTCAGAGCCCTGTCTCTGCTCACTGATTCAGGATCAGCTCAGAGCCCTGTCTCTGCTCACTGATTCAGGATCAGCTCAAGGCCCTGTCTCTGCTCACTGATTCAGGATCAGCTCAGAGCCCTGTCTCTGCTCACTGATTCAGGATCAGCTCAGAGCCCTGTCTCTGCTCACTGATTCAGGATCAGCTCAGAGCCCTGTCTCTGCTCACTGATTCAGGATCAGCTCAGAGCCCTGTCTCTGCCCAATGATTCAGGATCAGCTCAGAGCCCTGTCTCTGCCCAATGATTCAGGATCAGCTCAGAGCCCTGTCTCTGCTCACTGATTCAGGATCAGCTCAGAGCCCTGTCTCTGCCCAGTGATTCAGGATCAGCTCAGAGCCCTGTCTCTGCTCACTGATTCAGGATCAGCTCAGAGCCCTGTCTCTGCCCAGTGATTCAGGATCAGCTCAGAGCCCTGTCTCTGCTCACTGATTCAGGATCAGCTCAGAGCCCTGTCTCTGCTCACTGATTCAGGATCAGCTCAGAGCCCTGTCTCTGCTCACTGATTCAGGATCAGCTCAGAGCCCTGTCTCTGCTCACTGATTCAGGATCAGCTCAGAGCCCTGTCTCTGCCCAATGATTCAGGACTGGTTCCCCTCCCCGTATCTGTAGGATCAGCTCAGAACCCTGCTCAGTGGTTCCACTGGATCAGGCAAATTATCACTAGTGCAGGGGTGAGTTAATTTTTAGTCCAAAATATTGCTCAATTGAAGTCAATGCAGGAAACTGACCCCAAATTTTCTTTTTGAATTTTTCTATTCATCAAATGGAATTTTCTCAATCAGTTACATTTTCTGAATCAGCTGAGGTTGCAATGACAAAAGCACTGGAGATCACTGACCTGAGATCAGTTCAGACCCAAGAGAGACACAGTGGCAGAGCAGAGTGTTTGCAGTACATTGTGTCCACACAGTGGAATTGATGGGTTGGTTATTGTTGCAGATCATGGGGACCCCTACCCTTTCGATGGTAAAGACAGGCTTCTGGCTCACGCCTACCCCCCAGGGGAAGGCCTGCAGGGAGATGCACACTTTGATGATGATGAATTCTGGACTCTTGGAAAAGGACCAGGTAAAGAGGCCACATTAATACTGTATCTGCCCTCCCCACTTATATAATGTAAATTAAATCCTACCATTTAGGGTTTGTCAAAGACCATCACATGACACTCCCACAAGTATGGGAGCACATATTTTATCAACTTATTACAATTTTTAGGAGATAATTTAGAGCAGATCTTTAAAACAATGGAACAGCATCCCTTCTGCTGTGCTAATTTACACTGGTTGAAATATGTTGCCCCCTGGTGGCATTCTCTCAAACATCATACAACTTCAAAGGACTAAAAAGATATTTTGCTTTAAGTACACATACAAAGTGAATCTTTCATAGGGAGTAAATGTAAAGCCTAATAACCTGCAACAATGCCAAAAGTCCATCGCTGTCCTTTTGAGGATGGCGTACAACAGGGATACCTCCTACATAATAGTATAGATATGCAATTATGATAAATTTGACACATCTGTCTGTGTGCAGTGGTGAAGACTCGTTATGGTAATGCGGACGGTGCAATGTGTCACTTCCCCTTCCTCTTTGAGGGGAAGTCATACACCAGCTGCACCTCTGAGGGGCGCTCTGACGGCCTGCCCTGGTGTGCCACCACTGCTGATTATGACAAGGACAAGCTCTTTGGCTTCTGCCCCAGCGAGTGTGAGTTTGCTAGCCTCAGTTTGGTCTGTACTTTGTGTCCTTCTTTTCCATTTGCGATTAACTTTAACACATTAAAATTTCATGGTCATGGAGTTCCTTTTTCTAAGAACATATGATACAGCAAACAGGCTACTCACTCCCTCCCCCACCACCCCACAGTGCTGTACACGTTCGCCGGTAACAGTGATGGAGCAGAGTGTGTGTTCCCCTTCGTGTTCCTGGGAGAGACATACAATAGCTGCACCACAGAGGGTCGCAGTGACGGTTACCGCTGGTGTGCAACCACCAAAAACTTTGACCAGGACAAGAAGTATGGCTTCTGCCCTACCCGAGGTAAGACACTGGAGAGTGTTACAGATACGGACCCCTGCACCTGAGTCCCTCACAGATACAGACCCCTGCACCTGAGTCCCTCACAGATACAGACCCCTGCACCTGAGTCCCTCAAAGATACAGACCCCTGCACCTGAGTCCCTCCTACAGACCCCTGCACCTGAGATACAGACAGACCCCTGCACCTCACAGATACAGTCCTGAGTCCCTCACAGATACAGACCCCTGCACCAGTCCCCTGAGTCCCTCACAGATACAGACCCCTGCACCTGAGTCCCTCACAGTACAGACCCTCACAGATACAGACCCCTGCACCTGAGTCCCTCACAGATACAGACCCCTGCACAGGAGTCCCTCAGAAGATACAGACCCCTGCACCTGAGTCCTCACAGTACAGACCCCTGCACCACAGATACAGACCCCTGCACAGGAGTCCCTCACAGATACAGACCCCTGCACCTGAGTCCCTCACAGATACAGACCCCTGCACCTGAGTCCCTCACAGATACAGACCCCTGCACCTGAGTCCCTCACAGATACAGACCCCTGCACCTGAGTCCCTCACAGATACAGACCCCTGCACCTGAGTCCCTCACAGATACAGATACAGTGATTTGCAATGAGCACATTAAACAATGCTAATAACAACAACATCAACAACAATCATGTATTTATAACAATAATATGGATACATACATTTTATGAGTAAGAATAATATGAAAATTATTTAAAAAGGGTGATACATAAAGATTTTGGAGATAAAAGACTTGCACTGTCACACTCTGAATGTTGTAGATACGGCAGTGATTGGAGGAAACTCAGAGGGCGAGCCCTGCCAGTTCCCTTTCCAGTTCCTCGGAAACACATACAGCTCCTGCACCAGCGAGGGCCGTGGTGATGGCAAGCTGTGGTGTGCCACGACCAGTGACTACGACCGCGACCAGAAGTGGGGCTTTTGCCCCGATAAGGGTGAGAATCCATCCCATCCTCACAGCCAGACAGCTCAGAGACTGCTCTAACACAGCCAGACAGAAAATACATGACCTTGAATTGAATGAGCTATTTTGATGATGATGATGTTGAAGGCACATGCATGTGATGCGTATGTGACAGTGTCCCATTGCCCCACAGGGTACAGTCTCTTCTTGGTAGCTGCACATGAGTTTGGACATGCTCTGGGCCTTGATCACTCTAATATCCAGGAAGCGCTCATGTTCCCCATGTACAGCTATGTGGAGAAATTCTCTCTGCATAAAGATGACATTGAAGGCATCCAGTATCTCTATGGTGAGGCGCATTGCATCTTCTTTGCCTCTGTCTGCTCTGTTATGCTTATTGGCACACAAAAAGTTCATATTTTCACTTGCCTGACAATTACATTACCTGTCTATTCACTCCATCCTCCTCTCACCTGCAGGTGCTAAACCTGGCCCTGATCCCAGCCCTCCTCAGCCTACAACCACACCCTCTCCATCACCTGGCCCCACCCCTACTGATAAGACCACACCTTCAACCACTCCAACAACGCCCACTCCTGTTGATCCCTCTCTGGATGTGTGCCTTATTGACAAATTTGACACTATCACTGAGATCCAGGGGGAGCTGCATCTGTTTAAGGCAGGGTAAGCTCACAGCAGTGCAGTATGGTTAAGCTAGCAGCAGTGCAGTATGGGTAAGCTAGCAGCAGTGCAGCATGGGAAGTGCAGTATGGGTAAGCTCACAGCAGTGCAGTGTGGGTAGCAGCAGTGCTAGCAGTGCAGTGCAGCAGCAGTGTAAGCTAGCAGCAGTGCAGTGTGGGTAAGCTAGCAGCAGTGCAGTAGTGGGTAAATTCACAGTAGTGCAGTAGCAAATTAGCAGCAGCAGTGCAGTGCAGTATGGGTAGCAGCAGTGCAGTATGGGGAAATTAGCAGCAGTGCACAGCAGTGCAGTGTGGGTAAGCTAGCAGCAGTGCAGTATAGCAGCAGTGCAGTATGGGGAAATTAGCAGTGCAGCTGCAGTATGGGTAAGCTCACAGTGCAGTGCAGTGTGGGTAGCAGCAGTATGGGGAAATTAGCAGCAGTGCAGTGTGGGCAGCTAGCAGCAGTGCCTTATGGGGTGCAGCAGTATATGGGGCTCACAAATTAGCTCAGCAGTGCAGTATGGGTAAGCTCACAGCAGTGCAGTGTGGGTAAGCTAGCAGCAGTGCAGTATGGGTAAGGTAGCAGCAGTGCAGTATGGGGAAATTAGCAGCAGTGCAGTATGGGTAAGCTCACAGCAGTGCAGTGTGGGTAAGCTCACAGCAGTGCAGTGTGGGTAAATTAGCAGCAGTGCAGTGTGGGTAAGCTAGCAGCAGTGCAGTGTGGGTAAGCTAGCAGCAGTGCAGTGTACAGTTTATGGATTTTATTTGTGTGTATGTTTGTCCAAGTTCTGGTAGCATTCGCGTGTGTGTGTGTTTACCCCTTGCAGGCAGTATTGGAAGGTGTCTCCTAAGAGTGGTGGCAAGGTAACGGGTCCTTACCGCACTGCAGAGAGATGGCCTGCCCTTCCCACTTCCATTGACTCCGCCTTCCAGGACCATCTCACAAAGAAGATCTACTTTTTCTCAGGTACCATCAGCCAGTGTGTTTGCTTATTTTGCCATGTGTGTGAATGTGTTTGCTTATTTTGCAGTGTGTGTGAATGTGTTTGCTTCTTTTGCTGTGTGTGTGGATGTATTTGCTTATTTTGCTGTATGTGTCAATAAGGCCGCAGGGTGTGGGTGTACACGGGCAGCTCTGTGCTGGGGCCGCGGGGGCTGGAGAAACTGGGGCTTCCAGCAAGCCTGGAGCGTGTGGAGGGAGCCGTGCAAAGAGGCCGCGGCAAAGTGCTGCTGTTTAATGGGGAGAACTACTGGAGGTGAGTACCCTCGACACAGAGAACCACCCAAACACAGAGCCCCAAGACAGGTTACCCCCAAAACAGAGAACCACAAAAACAAAAAACACTAAAACAGAAAACCCCAAAAAACAGAGCATCCAAAAACAGAGAAACATAGATGTCTGTGTCTCATGCCTCTATAGCAACCTCTACTGGTTAACTGGGGCCTGAGTCTGCCTGCACTCAGATGACCCACATCTGTGGGAGCGCAGCAGACTGACAGCTGTGTGAGACCAAAGAGAGCACGTCTGTGGTCTCATGAACAGACAGGCTTATAATGCTACCAGTGAGTGTAGCATTATAAGCATTATGAAAATGAAATAAATGGATTAAAAAGCAACAGTAGAGGTATTTGCCAGGGGAATTAAAGGGCAGGTTAATTAGACTGTTCACACAGTGGCCACTTACTATTTCACTTGTGTGGTTAACGTCTCTATAATGTACTTTACTGCCCTCTACAGGCTGGATGTAAAAGCACAGACCGTTGACAAGGGCTATCCTCGCTTCGTAGACCAGGTCTTCGGAGGCGTTCCCATAGATGCTCATGATGTCTTCCTCTACAAAGGTGAGTATGCAGCAAATCCCAAATCCAAACAACAAAATTTACAGGCAAAAATCTTCACTATGTATAAGAACATAATACACACGTGTATATACAGAAAATACAAAGAAATGTGGAATAAAACAACTGAGAGTATTTGGATGTTTTACAGGTTATTAGTCAATGGTGAGAGGCAGTAAAATGATGTAAGTCTCTGTGATTGTGTATGGTGTGTTTAATGGTTGTTTTTTATGTCATTCTGCAGGACACATGTACTTTTGCCGTGATCGTTTCTATTGGAGAATGAACTCCCGTAGGCAAGTGGACCGGGTTGGCTATGTGAAGTATGACATACTGAAATGCCCTGATGCCTCAGGCCACCATTACTAAGAGTTTCACAATTTCTCATCAGAAATTACCCAGCCTCCAGCCCTAGGGAGGGTCACCATCTAACCCTAACCCTAACCCTATCCCAGCCTCCAGCCCTAGGGAGGGTCACCATCTAACCCTAACCCTATCCCAGCCTCCAGCCCTAGGGAGGGTCACCATCTAACCCTAACCCAGCCCTAGGGAGGGTCACCATCTAACCCTAACCCTATCCCAGCCTCCAGCCCTAGGGAGGGTCACCATCTAACCCTAACCCTATCCCAGCCTCCAGCCCTAGGGAGGGTCACCATCTAACCCTATCCCAGCCTCCTGCCTTAGGGAGGGTCACCATCTAACCCTAACCCTATCCCAGCCTCCAGCCTTAGGGAGGGTCACCATCTAACCCTAACCCTATCCCAGCTTCCAGCCCTGGGGAGGGTCACCATCTAACCCTAACCCTAATCCAGCCCTAGGGAGGGTCACCATCTAACCCTAACCCTATCCCAGCCTCCAGCCCTGGGGAGGGTCACCATCTAACCCTAACCCTATCCCAGCCTCCAGCCCTAGGGAGGGTCACCATCTAACCCTAACCCAGCCCTAGGGAGGGTCACCATCTAACCCTAACCCTATCCCAGCCTCCTGCCTTAGGGAGGGATCTCATTCGGATCAGATCAAAGACTGTCAGGATGGTTAAGAACGTGTAGCATATGTACTGCCATGGCTTGTAATTAAACTCTGGTTATAAGAAGGACAAACACTTCTCTCATTCTCAGGGTTGTTTCACAACACAATGCTTAAAATGAGAATCATGGGAATTTCACAGGAAGTGTTTTTTTCAAATCAGATTTTTTTCTGTCAGTCCAAAAGTTACAGTGATGCACTGACATGTTTGTATTTTTGCACAAAGAAAGACCACTGTGATTGGACAGTGGAGATTGACTTGACTATCTGGTTCCTGATTTATTGCAATATGAAGATGCTAAATTATATATATTATGTAGGTAACCAAATTACTCCTAGGATGAAACAAATACAAAACATTTGCTCCTGATCTGTGAAAGACAAATTTGCATTAATTTTGCAAATTATAAATCCTAGTATTGTATACTTTTTCACAAGTTGTGAGACAGGAAAAAACGCTGTGTAAAAATATCAATTCTTTAAAATATTAAAATATGTACTTGCATATTTTTTAATTCCTGCTGTTTGTACTGAAATTACATTTTTTCATTTTTATTGCTTTGTACCTGTTTGCCTGGAGCAAACAGTATTTAATCATTTGTGTTTGCTTTGACAGCTTTGGTAATTTAAATTGTGTAATATTGTTTTAATTTTAATACCTACATTTTGCCTATTATGATTATGAAAACTGCCTCATGGTAAGGAATGTTAAAATTTTAATCGAATTTTAACTTATTAAATGACTCAATGGAAACATTGTCACTTTGTTGAATTCCAAGTTGAATAAACAAGCCATTTTAGTTCCAAGTTCTGCCTCACTATCTGTTTTATGTGTACCAACGAATGAAAAGAAAGTTTGAATTCAGCCAGATAACAGCAGGTAGAAAGCAGAGTCCTCCAAATTCTTTTGGACTGATTTGGCTTGACTGACTCACCATGCAGAAAGCCATAAAAATCTCACATTATCCTTCAATTACAGTCAACTCCAGTGAGTCTCTCCCGACTATACCTCTCTCTGTCATAGCATTTTTGGAGTAATACTACACTTCCTACACTTCTCTTTATCATACATTACCAGAGAAATTATATTCCTCTTTCTGACACACCATTACCATGATAATCCTACACCTCCCTTTCTCAAATTTGTATCATTGAAACCCAATACCCTCTGTCATATAGTTACTGGAGTAACCCTACTGCAGTCATACCACTGTCATACGATTAGAGTAATTACACACATTTCTCAGACATATTGTCACTACAGTAACTCTACACCTCAATTTCTCATCTTATTACCATAACCCTGCACTTCTCTATATCATAGTAACTCTACACCTTTTTCTGTCATTATTACCATAGAACTCTACACCTTTTTCTGTAGGACTACGGTTTCTGAGTTAGTTACAACGAAAACAAACAACAATTACCTTCAAACAACATTTAGCTGAAGTGTAACAATAACAACAACACACTGTAAAAATGTTTGCCAGTTAATTAAACCCCCATTTAATATTCACTCACCTAAAATTTGAATGAAACATTATTCTAACCTAAAATATGAAACTGAGATGACATTCTATTTCATCAAGGATATAAAATAAAAAGGGCGAAGAAAATTGTATATTTAAAACACCTTTAGCAGCAGTGCAGTATGCTAGCTTTCCTGTACTATAGGTGAAACTGCAGTCCCCAGCAGTAGGTGGTCAGTAGGATAAACACAAGAGTTATCATGTATTTTGCAGTTTACGAGATAGGCAATACATTTTATTAGAAAATGTAACCTGTGCTCTTTCCATCTTTGACCAATTTCATACACTGCCATTAGATTTGGTGTGTGCTACGCAATCCTTCGGGTCTCTGTACCAAACCCAAGTTCCCCACTGTCATGCTCGGATTCACTTAGTGACTTAGGTGTTCTCAGTGCAGAGCTGTGAAGTGTGCCTTGTGTGCTTCTATCTGCAGGAGCATACTTATGCTTGCTGGGGTCTAGCAAAAGGTGAGTCCTGCGCAAATGAATAACTTTACAAGGTAAATGCAGTGTGTAACTGTCATGTGTTGTAGACATGTCATTGCAGGGCAAATTTAAGGTTAGATTACATTACGTTACATTAAATGACATTTGTTAGACGCTATTATCCAGAGTGACTTACAAGGCAAAGTGCATAAGAATGGTATAAAAAGTGCAAAGATAACCCTAGAGAGGGGTAAAGTCCCAAGTGCCAAAGGTGATTGAATAGATTAGGACTCCCCTACCAACTATCTAAAGAGAAAGTAAACAACAGCCGACGTTAAAATAAATCAGTTAAAACAAGAGCAATAAGGGTAGAGCCATTTACAAAGAGCAAGGGAGGGGAGGGGAGAGATGCAGCCTGAAGAGGTGAGTCTTCAGTCTGCGTTTGAAGGTGGCCAGTGTCTCTGCTGTTCTGACCTCCATGGGAAGGTCATTCCACCACCGGGGGGCCAAGACAGACAGCAGACGTGACCTGGAAGTGCAGGAGCGGAGAGGGGGAGGCATCAGGCGACGAGAGGTGGCAGAGCGGAGGGGTCTGGCAGGGGTGTAGGGTCTGATGATCTGCCGGAGGTAAGCTGGAGCTGGTGAGCTTAACAGCCTAGTATGCTAGCACCAAAGTTTTGAATTTGATGCACACAATAACAGGCAGCCACAGGAGGGCAGTGAGCAGGTTAGATATTACATGGTCCACTGGCTAATGACTGCCAAGCCACTTATCGCTAGTAGGCTACACACCAATGGTAACATGCTAGATGGTTAAACTAACTGCAATGCCATGCCATGCCATATCAGCAAAAGTACGCTTGGAGATAATAGATATTCTACAAAATAACTCAGGAAATGAGTGTTACAGGATTTTATTTCAACAAACTAATTGGATTGGAAAGATGACTAATAAATAGATGACATATTAGACATTCTGATCCACACTCCATACCAGTAGGTGGCGGAATGCACTAATAAACAACAAAAAAGAATAAGACAAATGGAGCGACATATGTGAAACATAAGCTTTACGCACTTGATGCGATCAAGACTAAAAGTCAAATTCAAGTTGCACAAGACCTCGGGATACCGGAATCAACACTTTGTGGCTGGAAATCTCAAGATGAAAAATTAGGACTGTTGCTTTGCAAAGCTGAAGAAGAAGCAGGACTAAAAGCCAAATGCCTGAAGACAACCAAAGATGTCACCCATGATGACTCCCTGTACAAGAGGTTCGTTCAAGCTCGCTCAGAAAGTCTTCTGATTTCTGGTCCTATTCTCAAAGCTCAAGCCAAGAAGTTTGACAAACGGAGATCAACGGAGAAACCTCACAGTTCAAAGCTAGCAATGGGTGGCTATGCCAGTTTAAACGCCGTCACGGGATGTCTCAAGTGTTAGTGTTAAGAGAAATTTGCTCAGCCTGCACTGCCACCAGTGAATACCCAGATAAACTAAAAGTGCATTAGTTCAGGTGTGCAGGAGCTGTTGAAGGTCATCCATAGGGTTCAGTGCTTTCTAACCCTACTGGCACTTGAGACTTTTACCCTTCACTAGCACTTTGATAACCTTGTCCCCACAGAAATGCACTTTGTGTTGTAAGTCGCTCTGGATAAGAGCGTCTGCCAAATGCAATGTCATGTTTTATAAAAGCTATCTTAGAAGAAGGTGGCTACATGGAAGAAGTGTACAACTGTGATGAAACAGACCTCTGCTACAAAATGATCCCAGAGTGTATACTGGCAAGCAAAGATGATGCCCACCGAAGTGAAGGGCTCAAATGACACAAAGATCACGTGACATTTCTGTTTTGTGTAAACAAGTTAAAATCGCTCATTATTGGCAAATCTCTCCTGCCCTGCTGTTTCCACCATGGCAACGTGAAGCCGTTACCATTCGACCACACGCACAGTGGCAACACTTGAATGACAAGTGTCATCTTTGTGGATAGGTTTCACAAAACTTTCATCCCTGCAGTCTGCGCTCATTTGCGTAAGCGAAAGCTGGAACCCAAAGCTTTTCTTTTGCTTGACAACTGTCCCGCTCATCCTCCAGCCGAGTAAGCCGTGATGGAAAGATCCGAGTTTCTTACCTCCCCAAGAACACTACATTGAGGATCCAGCCCCTCGATCAGGGGGTCCTCTCCGTGTTTAAGCAGAATTACAGGTGGTAATTAATTTGTGCAATTGTAGATGACTCAACAACGCTTGAAGCCTATCTAAACAGCCTGAACGAAGGAAGTTTGCCACTTAGGTGGGAAGGCCTGGGCAGCAGTCAGCTTGTCATGTGTAGAGAAATGCTGAGAGAAGGGTCTGGGGCCAGCCTCTTCATCACACCAGCCCACCATGGACGATGATGATGACAAGCCAGATATGTACGGCTTCAAAGAGGAGGATGTGTGTGAGGCAGGGAGTCGTCTGAATGGAGTAAAGAGAAGCTACACCAGTGGCACTCTGCCGACGATGCATGTCCAATAGCGGAGGCGAGTGTACTGGTTCTCCAGCCACAAGAAGATGTTAATGAAGAGCCTCCAGCCCTCCCCATGTAACGAACCAGTGAAACATTCTGGGGTTTACTTTTGAGTCTGGTGACCTGACAGACTTTTTGAATACTCTTCTTATGTATTCAAAAAAAAGGCTTAAACGCACAAGTCAGTGAACAATCAGCTAACTCTGTATTTACAGTAATTTGGACTGAACGTATTTTGCATTTTTGCTTATTAAACGACATGCTCATTTCCTGATGTAATCAATGCACTGACTCGCTCGGCATCCGGTGTTATGGGGTCGAGGGTTGTCAGTTTTTTAAAAGCTTCACTTTAGTTTTTTAAAAGCACTTTATTTAATCTCACGGACATGCCTGTCTTGATAAACAAATTAACTAGCGAATCCTCAAGTTTTTTGTACTCACCAGTCAAAAAAACTAATGCAAAAATTCTTGGATCAAACTTACAGGCAAACAATTCTAGGGAAACAATCCAATGCAATATTTATTTTTTTCCTTTCATTTTTTTAATGTTGCTGTTTCCTAAACATTATTTGTCTTTGACACTATACTGCTTTGCTTTCCTCCTCACAGGTGTCCTCCCCAAGTTTTTGAGTCACCAGCCGCCACTGGAGAGAACTCACTTTGACCCACTTTGAATCCCTTGAGTTCTGAGAATGAAGTTTCAGTGTGCAAGTGTCAGAAGTGTCAAAGCAGAAGTTCCCAACTCTGACTGGTCAGTGTTGTGAAACTCAGAGGAGCAGGAGACTGCTGGTAGTGTTTGCTGAATATGGAATCAACGATCTTCATCTTGCTGCTCTTTTTAGGTACAGTAAACCTGTCTAACCTCATCAAGACAGACCATTCAGGTGAGCGTAATAATTATTTTATGCAAGAGTTATGCCCAGTATGTCTTTTACAGATTACAGCTCATCAGGAGGACATGGCAAGACTGACACATCTGGGGTGGTTTTTTTGCAGTTAAGATTTGACCCATATTTCAACAGCTATGAAAAATACTGTTGTAAATTTTACAACAATGGATGTCAGCTTATTGTGGACAACAGAAGATATGCTGCTGACAAGTATAAGGGAAGAATATCTACTGTTGAATACAATGGGGTTATGGATGTAAAGATCTGGAATTTACAGAAATCTGACTCTGGAGTGTACAGATGTGCAATCCCTGATACACCATATCATATCTACAGGGATTTCATTGTGGAAATGTCAGGTAAGATCTGTCTTACTGAAACATGACAGTGTTTATATACTACATGCCCCATGAAAAGCAGCTGCAAGAATAAGTGTACCTTTAATTACAGCACAGCACCTACAGTATAGCCACAGCAGTAGGGATGCTGTTAGTTATTTGATAATGAAGAAAGACATTCTATAATTGAATTTAACTGAGATATTTTTCATGTATTTAATCTAAGAGAATTTGCTTAGTTTAAATCACATATTTAAACTAATCTCGCCAGAGGTCAAATCTAACACTTGTTTATTTTAGTTTAGTTTATTGGTTTATTTAACAGGAACACAACATTTACTTTCACCAGAGTTAGTGAGACAGCAAAGTTACATCTGGAGAGTCTGGGTGAAATTTACAAAATTGTTATTCAGCTAGTCATCTTATTCTTCTAATTATCTATCAGCTGCCCAGTTACTAAATTTGATGTTAATTGTCCATGGCTATCTTTGAAGTATTAGAAAACTATTTATGACATATGACGTAGGTGATAGCATTTTTTTGACTAAGAAAAAATAAGATTGTGCATAAAAGCATTGTTTTCAATGATGCTGTGTCACAGCATCACTCAACTGAAGATTGAACTTACAAATTTTGCAAACTTAAACAGACTCAACCAATCAAAAGAATCCACCTCTGCCACACCTGACGTCAACCCCCAGACCCCTCACGGTCAACCCAGTTGCTCCAGTGATCACATCAGACACACCTGTTGAGATTCTCAATGAGTACCACAGCAATGGCAGCTCCAGGTATGCACTTGATGATTTATAACAAGGATGAATGTAAGAACTCACATGTTCAAAAACAGGATCTGTCTCTTTGCAGTGGGAAGATATCCAATCAAAAGTCAAAGGCAACCACTCACTTGTCTGGATGATAAAATATGTTAAATAACCACATTGCAGACACATTGTCCAATTAGCCTCCTCATTTAATTCCATTCACTCTCTGTTTCATGGTTGCTGGAGTGCCATTATTTTCTCTGTTTCACGGTTATTTGTGCACCATTACTCTCTGTTTCAGGGTTATTGGTGCACCATTACTCTCTGTTTCAGGGTTACTTGTGCACCATTACTCTCTGTTTCAGGGTTATTGGTGCACCATTACTCTCTGTTTCAGGGTTATTGGTGCACCATTACTCTCTGTTTCAGGGTTATTGGTGCACCATTACTCTCTGTTTCAGGGTTACTGGTGCACCATTACTCTCTGTTTCAGGGTTACTGGTGCACCATTACTCTCTGTTTCAGGGTTATTGGTGTACCATTACTCTCTGTTTCAGGGTTATTGGTGTACCATTACTCTCTGTGTTTCAGGGTTAATGGTGGGCCGTTGCTCTCTGTTTCAGGGTTATTGGTGTACCATTACTCTCTGTTTCAGGGTTAATGGTGCACCATTACTCTCTGTGTTTCAGGGTTATTGGTGTACCATTACTCTCTGTGTTTCAGGGTTAATGGTGGGCCGTTACTCTCTGTGTTTCAGGGTTACTGGTGTGCTTGGTTACTCTCTCTGTGGGCTGGGTGTGCTACTGCTTGTGCTCACATTCTCTGTAATTGCTGCAATTATAGTTAATCTCAGAAAGAAAAAAAACAGTAAGTATGATATGGTGATTAATACATAGTCAGTACAGACTTGTTCCTGCACATTTCAGTTCAAACAAGTAGGCGGGTTGGTATTGCTATTGTTTGTGTATGCATATAGAATACACTTCATATGACCATGGCCAACATTAGGTCTGAATTTGAGACTTAATCATTGCTACTCCCACACTTGCAAGACCTACCACAGTAATAAGTACACAATAAAAAGTATTTGATTTATTTAAAAAAATATTTCTGTAACTTTAGCAAATTTCCAGTTCTCCATTTCCATTGTGGTTTAAAAATGTGTCAATGTCCTCGAGCCACTTTCCTAGACAAATATCAAAAGACTGTCATGGGTCATAAGAATAAAAATACAATTTGCTGAAAAAGGTGGGCAAAAATAGCATCTGCAGGAAATTTTTACAGAAACAGCAGGGTTATTTCAACATATAAAAGTGATGGTGTTGATTTTGTTTCCACAGAGAAAAGCGGAACTTGTCCATGTGATCCACATAACTCCTGTCTCACTGTAAGTGCTGTGCAGTGCATTTCCTGTCTGACTCACTGGAAGTTCTGTGTTTTAGAGCTTGAAGCTAATTTTCCATTTACCAGCTGGAAGAAAGCCAAGTGCAAACAAACAGTGTAGCTCTAGCTACAAATTAAGATAACAGGGTGCAGTGGCATATACTGTATAATAATAATAATAATAATAATAATAATAATAATAATAATAATATTTTGTGCAGGATGGTAACAGCGTAGTGTACACCACAGTTGACTTCGGGCTTCATCAGGACCATCCTCTGTATGGGAACATCAAGGCTGACAGGAGCTCAGTTTTGAGAGGCCCTGGAGTCAGGGGCCATCTTGAATCCAGGGATACTGTGGAGTACTCAACCCTAGCTGTGAGGCTGCAGTAAAGCTGTGCAGTGCTGCCTGAAAGGCCTGTGTGGAAGCGGCATGCGTATAAAACTAAAGGCATCAGGGAGAAAAATGCAAACCTCAACTCCACAACTGTCATTTAACTTTTTTTTCATTTTCATTCCTTTATATTTCTAGACATTTTATTTGTAGCTGAGTTGCTAGGTAAAATAGGAGATAATGTTACTGTACTACTTAATAATGTGAAAAATAAAGGATGTGTTCGACTGGCTGACTCATCTGCAGGGAAATGTAGTCCAATCACTTCCTTCACCCTTGACCATTAAATCTTAGGAGCACTGAAATGTTTTTATTAATACACAAATAATTTTAAGATTTGAGTCTGACATAAGTGTAATTTCCTTCTAACAAGCTTCAGATTTCAGCTATCCCAAGCCCCAAGTGCATGTGTATTTCTTATTTTTATTTCTTATTTGGCCAGCTTTACTGAAGGATTGCACCTGCTTTTCAGGCATAAAAGCAGCCGCTAAAACATCCAAACTCTTATAAAGAGCCACTAATCGCATTTACAAGTGAATCACTAAACAGTCACAATGGGTGAAAATCACTATTTAGATTGAATTTGCGGTGACTACATCACTTTCCTCTTGATACATCGTAAAATCTATTCCTGCATTTGTATACCAAGGGTGAAGGCAAATGTATTCCATATTTATTTTTTATGTATTAAGTATTTACTAAACGTAACTGCGTAGCAGTAAATGTGACTCCCCTCTTTGTGTAGGATTTTTTACTACCTCTGAAACGTATTGCATCCAGATCTTTTGAAAGTGCAGTTGTGTGGGACCATCATGCAATGAACACATGTTCAGAAATAGAAAACACATATATCCCATGAGTATACAGGTTGTGTGTGATGCAAAACAAATGATAACAAATGTTGTTTTAAAGTCCAGCTGTTCACGTCATGGCAGCTTTATTTTCAGGAGTACCTGTATCTACAGAAAGTGAGTGGCTGGAACAACTGGAATATGTTAGCTTGTTGTAATAATTTTGTTCCAATCAGCGTTAATATTCTTTTCGTCGTTGGACCTCCAGCTATGCCAGTATTATGTTGTAAGAAAGCTTTTTATATGTTGCCTTGCGTAATGCCATATTTTCTTTACTTCTTCTACTGTTGATTGTGTTAATCAATACCTACTAAATTATTTTTGAACATGATGTCACTCCAAAACTTTCTCCTCTCAATAATGCCTATGCTGCAATATGGTATTATGAAGCTGCACCTCATTAGCCATTATATCAATGACCTGTGCCTCGTTGGCTGTTATATCTATGACCTGCACCTCATTACCTGCACCTCATTGGCTGTTATATCTATGACCTGCGCCATTGGCCATTATATCTATGACCTGCACCTCATTGGCCATTATATCTATGACCTGTGCCTCGTTGGCTGTTATATCTATGACCTGCACCTCATTGGCCATTATATCTATGACCTGATCAGCAAATTTAAGTTGTATTTTTCTTGAGGTTCCCTCACTACTTATTCCTGGTTGCTCTGTATCCATTCTGCGGCATCTTGTTATCTGTGTTTAAACATGTCATATCTGACCTTCTTATGGACGGTTCCTACTGCAAAACTGCAAAATGAGGCCGTTTAATTTTTAATTTGATTGCATAATTAGAGCTAGTCTTAGTAAATTGGCTGTTTATATTTTAATGTTTACAACCACCAATGAGTCACAATATAGTGAATATTTTTGCACTGCAATATACTGTAGTAAATTTAGCCCTGAGACTCTTATCCCATAGTGTCTGTGTGACTGAAGAATACAGCACTGCACATTGAATCTTTTTATTTCTATGCTTTTATACATGACATTTCTGGTGGCATGAACACTTGTTGATATAGCAGGAAAGGAGAGGAGGAGGAAGGGTTTGGGAAGAGAAGACGGGAGTAGAGGGAGAGAGGAAGGGTAGGAGGGTGTTTACACAGCCTTGGCCAGGCCTACACGGTTGTTTGCCCGGTCAAAGATGGAGTAGTACTCCCTGATGAAGACGTCACCCAGGATCCACAGCTCTCCAGCACTCGTGGGCAAGTTCATGGCCTGGAAGCCAAAACGGCACTGATTCTGCAGAGACATAAGTGTGTGTGTGCGTTTCAGTGTGTGTGTGCATGCAAGTGTGTTTGCATGTGTGAGTGTGTGTGTGTGTGTGTGTATGCAAGTGTGTGTGTGCATGTGTGAGTGTGTGTGCATGTGTGAGTGTGTGTGTGTGTGTGTGTGTGTGTGAGTGTGAGTGGGTGTGTGTGTGTGCATGTGTGTGTGTGTGTGTGTGCGTTTCAGTGTGTGTGCATGCAAGTGTGTGTGTGCGTTTCAGTGTGTGTGCATGTGTGAGTGTGTGTGTGCATGCAAGTGTGTGTGTGCATGTGTGAGTGTGTGTGTGTGTGTGAGTGTGTGTGCATGTGTGAGTGTGTGCGTTTCAGTGTGTGTGCATGCAAGTGTGTGTGTGCGTTTCAGTGTGTGTGCATGTGTGAGTGTGTGTGCGTTTCAGTGTGTGTGTGCATTTCAGTGTGTGTGCATGCAAGTGTGTGTGTGTGTGTGTGTGTGTGTGTGTGAGAGAGAGATATCAGGATGAGAAACAGGAAACAGCTGGGAGAGCAATGTTATCTACAAATTAATGCCAAAGAAACCTATTTGGACTGAGAAGCAGAAAGACTATTGCTTCCTGTAATTAGGAAACTGCAGTTGCAAGTGGTCTGTGCTATATTGTGTATTTTTTAATCAAATATACAAGCCATAGAGAAGACAAAATTCTTCAGCAGTAGATTACTGCCTTGATAACTCACATGCAGGAGGTAGGCAGAGGCAGGCAGAATGTACTCCACTCCACTGATGCCGATGATGAAATCAGGCATGGCAGCCATGTTCTGGCAGTTAATCTGATTTGAAAGGGAGAATATCATGAAATTGGAGTTTCAGAATTATCATGAAACCATAATGGATGTGATCACTAATACAAATCTCATTTAATTTCTTGCATGATACGAAAATGACCTTGAGTACAGATTGTTACCCACCAGAGGATAGATAGCCCTCTGGATGTTGCCGATGGGCTCAGAGGGTCCAGCGATGAGGGAGGTTCCCGTGTCGACAATTGCAGGGCAGCCCTGAGCACAAGCCACCACCTGCCCATTTATCTTCATGCTGAAATTACCACAGCAGCATAGTCACTCACTACACAGACTGAACTTCCTGCCACACAGACTGCACTTCCTGCCCCACAGACTGAACTTCCTGCCCCATAGACTGAACTTCCTGTTATGCTCTGAATGTGGTGTTGTTGTTACTCAGGGGTTAGTTACATGTCTATTATATAATGTTTACTTTGCTATTTAATTAAATCTACTGCAGATTATGTTTATCATTTCAACTGGAAAGTGAAGGAAATGTAAACATTGTTCTCACTCTCAGAAGTCTTGTGCTGTATGTATAGAATTCGTTATTTCAGTGTATTTTTGAGGGTTTCATTCCACAGTAATTTACAGCATTTCTCTCTTTAGACTTCTGTGGAGATTGAATAATTATGAATTATATCAAAGGTACACAAGATTCAACAGGCAAGTACTTAATTAAATAACTTAATTAAAATTAAATAACTACATAATTTACCAAAAATACATTTTTTTCAGTGATGACTCACTAGTCAACCTTAATCTGCCAGTATGTTTCAGAGGTGAGCGGAACCCAGTTGATGGAGCCAGTGAAGTAGGATGAGTCGTAGGCTCCAAAGGTCACCACGCTGCCTGTCTCTCCATTGCTGCACAGTGCACAAGAGATTAATAAAATGTTTTATTTTGCAGACACCTTTTTTGTGAATAAGGTTGTGATCACATCAGATGCACATCAGTAGAAAAAAACCATCCAGCATGATTATAGTCTTATAGTCAGTGCAAGCTATGTTACTTACAGCTCCTCTTTCCTTCTTGCTAATTGGCATTATATGCAAAGCTATACATTGTACATAAAAATTATCATTGATTATTGCAAATACTTTGAGATGGGAGGATAAGATCATTAGCGAACATCTTGTAGCTACTGAGAGCTAGCTAGCTCAAAACTAATGTTTTTATCAAAAGAATACAGCAAGTGAGCTGGGTCCACCTCCTTGCTGGACAAAGGAAGTGGTGAAGTGGTGAACATGAGCTGCTTTTCCTCCCTTTGTATTCTTTTAAGGCTCAAATTTCATAATTATAAATTAAATATACCAGCCCACTTAAAATAGAGTGTTGAATGAAAGGTAAGTTATTATTTTTCACCCCTACCCTAAGCTTAACTTTGGTATAATCAGTGGAAACTTACCATCAATTTTTCGACTGATATGTATAATAAATAATTCTGTGAGTAAGTGCAATTGTGAGATTTGCATTGATCTTGTTAAGTACGACGCATGTTAATGGCAGTGGATCTCTTACGGGGTTAAGTAGAAAGCAAAGAGATCCTGGGACACCAGTCCTTGGCTCATCATGTTGTCAAAGACAGGCGTGGCTCCCCCAGAGGCAATGGAGGGGAAGGCCAGACCCAGGATGCCATCAAAGCGGGCATAGTACAGGAAGCTACCTGGCTCAGAGGTGCTCAGGGCAAAGATCTGGTTGGGATCAGTGATACCTGCAACCTGAGAGAAAGGACTCATTTAGTCAGAGCAATAGCAGGGACAGGTGACTGTATCATAGACATGGACAGTGTTTGATTCTTACTTGGACAGTGTCGTACGCCAGGAAGCCAGTCATGCTTCCTGTGCCATACTGGATGGACATGTAGCGGCTTGTGGGACGGTAGGTGGAGGACAGAGATGGGTCATATTTCTTGTGGTTGGCTGAGGAGACCAAAAACATGCAGTACAGTGCTATACTCACAGCAGGTGTAGCTCCTGCAGTATAGTGCTAAACTCACAGCAGGTGTAGCTCCTGCAGTATAGTGCTACACTCACAGCAGAAGTAGCTCCTGCAGTATAGTGCTACACTCACAGCAGAAGTAGCTCCTGCAGTGTAGTGCTATACTCACAGCAGGTGTAGCTCTTGCAGTATAGTGCTACACTCACAGCAGGTGTAGCTCCTGCAGTATAGTGCTATACTCACAGCAGAAGTAGCTCCTGCAGTATAGTGCTACACTCACAGCAGAAGTAGCTCCTGCAGTATAGTGCTACACTCACAGCAGAAGTAGCTCCTGCAGTATAGTGCTATACTCACAGCAGGCCTGGCTGTTACAGTAGACAGAAGGCACCCACAGGTTAGATGATCCAGTGTCAAAGATGACCTTGAAGGACTGAGGAGGTGTTCCAATGGAGATAGTCCCAAAGTAAGACAGCTGTAAAATTGAAGGAAACAGACTGTTTAATGCCCACCAACCTACTCATACACACAGACTCACAAACTTGTTGGTCATATCAACTACTTTTTTAAACAGAAGCCATGTGAGTGTTGGAACACCAGGATGAACACTGATATAAAACTCACATCCAGGTAGTTGATCATGGGCTCATTGCCAGTCTGGGCAAAGTTCTGGAACTTGGTGTAGGGGTTATAGGGGTTTTTGGCAAGAAAGTCGTCCAGCAAACCCTTCTCCTGCAGGATCTCCCTGACTGACTTCCCCTTTTCCAGATTCAGCCTGCAGCCAGACACCAGCATCACACCAGGGGTTACATGCAGTTAAACTCAATCCATTGTGAACTTAATTAACAGATCCCAGCAAGAGATCACAGGTAGCTGCCTCCCACCTCCGGCCCATTGCCACATTTCCATTTTACTCAACCATGATGGACATTGTTCCACCAATTGCAGTGAAGTAACTTTACAAAATGCAAAACAATATGCTTCCATATACCACTTATTAGTGACAATAAGCCTCCATGAACCATGTGTTGTTTTAGTAGTCGTTGATGACATTGCTGCTGTTTCTGGCTGATGGAAGAAGAATGAAACCTACCTGAACACACACTCTGACAGCCCAATAAGGGCCAAAAGCATAAGCCACTTCATTCTGCTGAGGATTCCTGCTTGCACACCAAAATAAAGCTGTTTGCAAAGAGACCTGCCTTATTTATCCCCTTATATACCACAGTGCTGTAAGGAAATTTGGCGTATGTCCACTCTCAAAATAATTCAGAAGGGAACCAACCTAAAAGCCATCTTGATATGTGTGCTCTAGAGCACTTTATTTCAATGTCAGCATGTCTTGCTTTGATAAGCCTTATTTACAGACCCTAAGTCCTGTGAGAAGGCCTTTTGTTGGACCTGAATAGCTTGCTATACCTGGTTGCGGAGACGAGTTGCACACATACAGCTTTCAGAGAAAATATAAATGTGATGTTTACATACTGTGCCACTGATATTAATGTGTTACAAGAGAAGATAAAATTGAAGACAATTTCTCTATATCACAGTAATAGTATACATTTGGGTTCGATCTGTCAATATCTGTTGTGCCCTTGAGTTTCCTAAATTGTCATGACATGGAAACTGAATAAAATCTAGTAACTATCAGTGTAAGAAAGATTGTTCACATATTTACAAACTTGTATCACTCTAAGTGATAAGATACCATGGGTGGAGGGCGGGGTAGCCTACTGCACAATAGTGGGCAGTGGTCCATATTCCACTGGAAGCTGTTGGTGAATATTATGTTATTAAAGGACTAATCAAGGTTATTATGAGACCTTAAACAATGAAGCCAAAAGAGTTTAGTGAAGTTCATCCACTTACTGTAAAATATATTTACAAGGTCCTGGCGACACTTTTTAGGCACTGTTTGATTTTGGTATTTTAGTTCTTCTTTCCACTTTTACTAGGATACAACGCTATTTTACCAGGGACTTTGCCTATTTCATTAATAAAACACCCTTTGAGTGTATCTCCAGAGACTGATATTCATATGTTTGATTTCAATTTCTGTCTCAGCTAGTGTTGTCATCTTGTTCTGCAAAGATAGTTCTCCAGCATATATTAATTTAACTTAATCAAATGTGAGACTTGGTCTTGGAAATAAACTGTCATTTTTTACTCATTGTAAAAACCATTCACATCATGGATCATTTTTGTGTAATTGCCTCTCTGCAGAATGCATCCCCACATCATTCTATGTGTTGCATTGCCTGTGAAGCAGCACAGCTCTGTGAAAGCAGTGTTGGGCTGTTCTAGAGCCAATATCTGTGATGCAGGCAGAGCTCACTTTGGCAGGAAACACCATCCCCACTTTGCACACATTCTCCTTGTGTGTCCCTGAGATTTCACATGCTCTTTAGACAGTGTGCATAGGCTGGCTGTCATCTGTACTCTGAGGTTCAAGTGTTATTATCCAAAGTACAACCCTGTACAATAACAGCACTATGCACAGTGTAGCACATTAGATAAACTCTAATCTCTTGTGCTTCTGCCAAGCATTCAGACCAAAATCAAAAGATGATTCTTCATTTTCAAGGAGATGCTCCATCACAGGGTTAATATCATCCACCAAGCTGTGTGGATGATGTATCAGGGCGTTTTGCATACAATCATACATGAACTTAACTAAGACTTGCAAATTAAACTTTTCTTCCAAAATAGGATTTATTTATTTATTATTTATTTTATGAGCTGAACCAAAACAAGTCTGTGAAAAAACTCTGATGTTTGAATTTATGACAAAATGTTATATTGCTGTATTTATTAATGCATATATTACATAGTTTTCACATTGCTTTACCATGGAGACCTGTGTAAAAATGAAACTGCCATTGGTATTTGTATAATAATTGCATGTGTGGTGCTTAGATCCTGTCTGAGGCACCTCCCCTCTTCCTAGTCAGCTTTTGGGGTCTGTTGCCTGTTAGGGTCACCAGCAGCAGACTGGCTCTGAGAGGCAGCCATTTTCATGTCAGTTAGCTGAACATCATATATGTAACAGAAATGTTTTATATGTATACACAATAAGCTTTGACTCAATAACTATTTTAGATTTTTTTTTAACCAAAGGCTGACTTGGGGTGTGGCATCATGGTAAATCTGCATTCCTGCTATTCTCCATTTAGGAATAAATGGGTAAGAGCTGGACCTCCTGCTTCCTGTCAGATCTTTGGGTTGAGGTAACGGTGACTGATGGGGTGTTCGTCCTGAGCAACCCTCTGAGCTGGAGACTCCTCACTCACATATGGCTGACCTGTTACCAAGGTGATGGTTAACTTGCAAATGCCAAACATGAGCAAAAATAACCTTGCTGTTGATGTAGAGACAGAACTGATGTGTGAAAGAGAGGCATGTTTAAGTACACAGCCAGTCACAGGAACACAAGCATGCCGAAGAATGTGCAACAGGTACAATTCACATTTGCAGTTTTCTGGAAGCACATTTACATATGGTGGCCAGGAAACCCGGAAGGGAGGTCCATACATGGTCATGACGAAGCCCATGGAAGAAGCTCCTTCATTTATTACACACACACACACACACACACACACACACACACACACACACACACACACACACACACGTGCACACTCGGACACGCGCGCACACACACACGCACACACACACATACACACACACAAACACGTGCACGCGCACGCACACGCACACACACAAACACATACACACACACGCACACGCGCACACTCGGACACGCGCACACACACACGCACACACACACGCACGTGCACGCACACGCACACACACAAACACACACACACACACACTCGGACACGCACACTCGGACACGCGCACACACACACGCACACACACACACACACACACACACAGACACAAAGGTTCAAGACTGGGATCCCTGCGGTTGGTGGTTCAAGCCCCAGTCTACTCACAGCAAGAACACTGCTGTTGGGCCCTTGAGCAAGGCCCTTAACCCTACATTGCTCCCAGGGGGGATTGGCCCTTGGCTAGCCTAATCAAATGTAAGTCGCACATGGGCTCATGCACCATTTTACCTATGCTTGATTTAAAAAAAGCAGAAACAGATTCCTGTTTCCATGTCCAGACCCAACACCCCATTGTAAAGCCCCCTTTACTACAATACCCTTACCCAGGTCTGCACCCCCCTCAGAGTCAGTTTACCCCCCAGAGTAATCAGCCCCACAGAGTCAGTTTACCCCCAGAGTAATCAGCCCCACAGAGTCAGTTTACCCCCCCAGAGTAATCAGCCCCACAGAAAGAGTAATCAGCCCCACAGAGTCAGTTTACCCCCAGAGTAATCAGCCCCACAGAGTCAGTTTACCCCCAGAGTAATCAGCCCCACAGAGTCAGTTTACCCCAGAGTAATCAGCCCCCCAGAGTAATCAGCCCCACAGAGTCAGTTTACCCCCCAGAGTAATCAGCCCCACAGAGTCAGTTTACCCCTCCCCCAGAGTAATCGGCCCCACAGAGTCAGTTTACCCCCCCAGAGTAATCAGCCCCACAGAGTCAGTTTACCCCCAGAGTAATCAGCCCCACAGAGTCAGTTTACCCCCAGAGTAATCAGCCCCACAGAGTCAGTTTACCCCCCCCAGAGTAATCAGCCCCACAGAGTCAGTTTACCCCCCAGAGTAATCAGCCCCACAGAGTCAGTTTACCCCCAGAGTAATCAGCCCCACAGAGTCAGTTTACCCCCCAGAGTAATCAGCCCCACAGAGTCAGTTTACCCCCCAGAGTAATCAGCCCCACAGAGTCAGTTTACCCCCAGAGTAATCAGCCCCACAGAGTCAGTTTACCCCTCCCCCAGAGTAATTAACCCCACAGAGTCAGTTTACCCCCCCCCAGAGTAATCAGCCCCACAGAGTCAGTTCAGCCCCCCTCCCCCAGAGTAATCAGCCCCACAGAGTCAGTTCACCCCTCCCCCAGAGTAATCAGCCCCACAGAGTCAGTTTACCCCTCCCCCAGAGTAATTAACCCCACAGAGTCAGTTTACCCCCCAGAGTAATCAGCCCCACAGAGTCAGTTTACCCCTCCCCCAGAGTAATCAGCCCCACAGAGTCAGTTTACCCCTCCCCCAGAGTAATCAGCCCCACAGAGTCAGTTTACCCCTCCCCCAGAGTAATCAACCCCACAGAGTCAGTTTACCCCTCCCCCAGAGTAATCAACCCCACAGAGTCAGTTTACCCCCGGAGTAATCAGCCCCACAGAGTCAGTTTACCCCCCAGAGTAATCAACCCCACAGAGTCAGTTTACCCCCCAGAGTAATTAACCACACAGAGTCAGTTTACCCCCCAGAGTAATCAGCCCCACAGAGTCAGTTTACCCCCCAGAGTAATCAGCCCCACAGAGTCAGTTTACCCCCCAGAGTAATCAGCCCCACAGAGTCAGTTTACCCCCAGTTTACCCCCCCCGAGTAATCAGCCCCACAGAGTCAGTTTACCCCCCAGAGTAATTAACCCTGGCATCTGTCTCAGTACATCCACTCTGTTCCCCCCTGACCTCCTTTGGTTATCAGGTGCTTCATGTATTTACTTCTCCCTGTTTGGGAGCTTTTGAGGAGGGTTGTCTGTAGGTCTGTCTGTTTGACTCCTTTAGATGTTTGAGTTCCTATCTGAATCATAGCTTTGCCATTTCTTGCACTTTATGGGAAACTTTAATTTAAGTATTATTGCTCTTTAGTGCTGGGTTTGGGTCAGCCCTGGTTTTTGGATGATTAGCTCCAAACCACACCTCTCCAGACAGAGGATCCTTTCACCCCAGGTCTCTCCCAGGCACAGAAGGGTGCAAATTCATTACAGCTTCATATCTGCAGTTTCATGTGTCCTCTGGGCACACACATGCACATATATGGATTTTGAACCCTGTATGTTTTTCACCCAAATAAATCTAATAGAATGCAATCTAAACACATGTAAAACCTGTAAAGACATGGTTTGAGTTGGAAATTGCTCTGGATAAGAGTGTCTGCCAAATGTATGTAATGTAATGTACTGTAAACATCCCGTATACTCTACATTAAGTTTCTCATGACAAAACACCCAAAAAAAGACACATTTTAAGCTTTAAATATTGTTGCATTTATTAGTAGCTTGATTACATCATGCATCTGGTCAGTATGGAAGGTGTTGGTCATCGTTTCCCAGACTGCATAAGGGGTATCTTCACATAGTTTACATTATTTGGTCTCAATTACACAGCCTGGGCCAAGCCCACCTGGTTGCTGCCTCTATCAAAGATTGCATAGTACTGTCTGATAAACACATCACCGAGGATCCAGAGCTGGTCACTGCCACCATTGCCAAAGCCAGTGTTGCAGCCATAATAGGACTGGAGAGAGACAACAAAGGAGCGTTAGATGCACTGTGTTGGCACAATGAGCTGTGTTGCTCCATTGGAAATAGTGGTATCATTTCTCTCTTCACACAGGATGGATGTGGTGAATGGTTTGGATACTCATGCACAAACTTTGGTGGTGCTGTACGAAAGTATTTAGAACACATAGCACTTGCACAGGCTTTGTGTGAATCAGATAAGTGTTTCAATGGATGTTTTATTGTCTGTACATTTCTTTATGTGAGAACAAGTAAGTAAAACCTTGAATTTTGATATTTAGAGACGTTATTGGTCTAAAATATTATTTTCTTAGCCTCTTTTAATTTCTCATTAACAAGTTTCATATTAATCATACCCTGATCTAAGGCAGGTAGACAATGCAACAGAAGTGTAAATCTTGCTGTTATCGGTGCACCTGCTCCTTATTCTCTTGCTATTCCAGCACTCACCTGAGAGACGTAGGCACTTGAGCTGATGGTGAAGGAGTGTCCATTGATGACGAAAGTTACATCGGGCATGTTACCGATGTTGTTGCAGTTCACAGTGGCCTGCAAGGAAGCGCAACACCATGCTATATTAGCTTTACAGCCACAGAGCAGCACCATGTTACATTAGCTCTACAGCCAGAGAGCAGCACCATGTTACATTAGCTCTACAGCCAGAGAGCAGTACCATGCTACATTAGCTCTACAGCCAGAGAGCAGCACCATGCTACATTAGCTCTACAGCCAGAGAGCAGCACCATGCTACATTAGCTCTACAGCCAGAGAGCAGCACCATGCTACATTAGCTCTACAGCCAGAGAGCAGCACCATGCTACATTAGCTCTACAGTCAGAGAGCAGCACCATGCTACATTAGCTCTACAGCCAGAGAGCAGCACCATGCTTCATTAGTGGTACAGCCAGATGCTACAGCCCCCATACTGGGGGGTCACTGACAGGGTGGCTACTCACATCTCCATACTGGTTAGTGGAGGCTCCGACCCAGGAATTGATGTTGTTGATGTCACTGCTGGGTCCAACGATGAGGGAGGTGCCGGTGTCCACAATAGCCTGGCAGCCCCCAGCGCAGGCAACAGTGTTCCCATTGACGGTGACACTGCATGAGAGACAATACTGTGATATCTTATCACAAGACTGATTCTTCTGGTCGCATAAACCTTTTCCATATGGTCAGTTTTGCAGTGTGTGTAACACTGACTCTGATTGGCTGCAGTGTGTGGGAGACTGACCTATCCATGCTAATCTGCCAGTAGGTCTCAGAGGAGAGGGGCACCCAGGTGATCGCACCGGTGTAGTAGCTTTGGTCAATCTCACCGAACATCACGACACTGCCGTCCTGCTTGTTGCTGTAAGAGAAGAGTTAACCTTAGTTCTTTTTCCACAGAACTTACCAATCCCCAGTCACTGTGATACAGCACAACAAGTTCTTTCCTCCCAATTCACAATAACTGCACTATACACACAATATAGTGCAGCAAAGTAGGGGTGAAACCCAGCCCATTTTAGTCTATTCACATTTCATCAAAATTAATTTGACTGAGAAATACACAGACCATAATGTAGACCTTTTCTACAGAAAAAATAGAAAAATCAGAAAATTTTTTGGACAGATTCTGTGAATGAGGCCATTTTCTGTGATAGACTCCTTGATTCTGAAATTGTGGAAAGCCAAGGGCTCTAATTATGAGAACTTACAGATTCATGTATTTGAAATAAATGAATTAAAAAATAATAATAAATGTATTTCCTGAATAGAGGTGTAAGCACCCCTGAACAATGGTACATTGGACAGCTGTGTTTGGAGACCAAGATGAAACGTGCAAAAGCACTTTACTCATGTTATTAGAGAGTACCCCCTTTCTGCCCTCGCACAGGCAGGAAAGAAATGTTGGTTTTCAAATAAATTATGTATTTTCCTATTGCCTTACCATGTATAGCCTTACCTGCTCAGGTAGACAGAGAAGAGATCCTGGGACACCAGCTGCTGATTCATCATGTTGTCAAAGACGGGCGTGGCTCCAGAAGAGGAGATGGAGGGGAAGGCCAGACCCAGGATACCATCAGCTACCATGTTAGCCATGAAGGCAGCCTCACTCTGGCTCAGACCAAAGATCTGATTTGGGACAGAAATACCGCCAACCTGGGAGGGACAGACAGGTCCACCACTTAGCTGAAGCAGCAGAAGCAGGATCCATAATAGCTCCAACACTCACTCTCACTTCCAGATCAGAGGTCTGGTGTTTTGAGTGACTCTCACCCCAACGGTGTCATAGCCCAGGAATCCTGTCATGCTGCCGGTGCCGTATTGGATAGACAGAGAGCGGGATGTGTAGCGGAAGGTGGAAGACTGCTGGGGGTTGAATTTGGCATGGTTTTCTGGGGAGGGAAATATGTAAATGAGCCATTGTGTCTTTGCCTTATCATGCACAATATTCAAGCTAAAACAAAAAAAACAACTTTGCAACTCCTGGCTCAGCTTAAAATACAATCACCCTAAATATATTTTCCAATCTTTCCTACAATAATAAAAAATGAAGTATTTCAGTCTTAGATAAGGGGGTAGCAGAGAAAAATAAAATAATATATCAATGCACATCTATCTTCAATGAAAAGTAAAAAAATGATGATGTCATCATGTGACTGAGGCTATTTGGAACAGAGAGGCACATAGTCCAACATCTAAGCAGTGCTGGGATTTCTCTCCCTTTCTCTCTCTCCCTCTCTCTCTCGCTCTCTCTCTCTCAAACACACACACACACACACACACATACACATGCACACAGTAGCAGTAGACTGTAATATTGAGCCCTGCTTTGGTCACACAAACACACACACTGGAAGTAGTCTTTGGCACTCACGGCAGGCCTGGCTGTTGCAATAGACAGAAGGCACCCACAGGTTAGATGATCCCGTGTCGAAGATGACCTTGAAGGACTGGGGAGGTGTTCCGATTGAGATGACACCATAGTAGGACAGCTGTGGGAAAAGAATGGGAAATGGTTAGGGTTAGAATTAGGGTTAGGGTTAGGGTTTAGGGTTTAGGGTTTAGGGTTAGGGTTAGGGTTAGGATTAGGGTTTAGGGTTTAGGGTTTAGGGTTAGGGTTAGGGTTAGGGTTAGGGTTAGGGTTGAGGTTGGGGTTGAGGTTAGGGGTTGGGGTTAGGGTTAGGGTTAGGGTTTAGGGTTTAGGGTTAGGGTTAGGGTTAGGGGGTTGGGGTTAGGGTTGGGGTTGGGGTTGGGGTTAGGATTTAGGGTTTAGGGTTAGGATTAGGGTTTAGGGTTTAGGGTTTAGGGTTAGGGTTAGAGTTGGGGCTGGGGTTGGGGGTTAGGGTTGAGGTTGGGGTTGAGGTTGGGGTTGGGGTTGAGGTTGGTTGGGGTTGGGGTTGGAGTTGGGGTTGGAGTTGGAGTTGGGTTGGGGTTGGAGTTGGGGTTAAGGTTAGAGGGTTAACCTCCTCTGCACACTCAGATAGCCATGCACTTCTGTTTCTCTCCATTCCCTACTTATGTCATCACTTCATGCCAAAAATTATAACAGGCAATGAAATCTAATAAATGAGATCACAAGCCAGTAGTTTGACTGAACACACAAAATTATATTTTGGACACTTTCATTTTGAATTGAAAGTGTTCTAGAAAGTACTTGAGAAATGAAATGGATTTGAGCCTCAACACTCTCAATGCAAACATAGTCTCATTGAATGAAAAAGTGCCTTAGCAGGATGCAGACTGAGGGACCCATCCACCCATTACCATAGAAGAATAAATGTTTTTTATTTGCAAAAAACACCATGAATACCCTATTCTTCAAGAGGTGTGCCTTTAATATGAGAAAAAAAGGAATGTCTGCAAACCTCTAACACCACTGTCTCTTAATTTGACAAATAATCAAAGGCCAGCTCAGCTCAAGAAAGTGAGGCAGGCTGGATTAAAATGTAAGAATGTGACCTACATCAGCGTCATTGGTCATGGGCTCAGTGCCGGTCTGGTAGAACTTGGCCATGGGGTTGTAGGGGTGCTGCATCCTGTAGGCTTCCCACTGGCCTTTCTCCTGCAGCGTCTCCCTCACCGTCTTCCCCTTAATCAGAGTCACCCTGAAACACAACCCAGCCATGTCAACAGCTTAACCCAACCCAGAAGAGTGAGGAAAACCTAACACAGCATGGTGAGGAAAACCCAACCCAGCACAGTGAGAGAAACCCAACCCAACTCAGTCAGGAAAACCTAACCAAGTACAGTGAGGAAAACCCAACCCAGAATAACCACCCAACTTAGCACAGTGAGAAACACCTACACAGCCACATCAAAAGCTAAACCCAGCCCAGCTCAACCACCAAACACTAAAGCCACTTGAACCCTGTGGAAGCCAACATTTGTGCTCTTGTAAAGTCTTACAACTTTAATAACAGGTTTTGGTTATTAAATGTCCATTTTATAAAGGAATGTACAGGATCCACTTTAGTATGCAGGACATGTAAGGCCCTACTTTAATGTATGTACTTTAATGTATTTATTTAATTTATTTTTCAGGGACCATGTGTAATTTTTAACACACATTTCACAAAGTGAAATATGATGCATGGCCCTTGTCAGGTTTATAACACAATACACAACAATGACCTGACTCCTCAGATCCAGCAAAGGCATATCTAAATATAATACAAATATAAAAAAATATAATTTCACAATTTCACAAGAAACCATGAATCTGCTGGAAACATATATAAAGTATGATTTTCATTATTGCACAAAATTCTGAACAAATTAAGCATATTTTATGTACGGACAACAACTCTACCAAGCCCACCTTTCACACAGCATAAGACAAACAAGATGAATGGCATTCTGTGCTTTATCAATGTGAAAGGGATTGCAGAGGAACTCACTTGCTCATGCATTCAGACAAGGCCAAAAGGCCACACAGCACAACCGCCAACTTCAGCATCTCTGTTCAGGTGTGTCTGCTGCTCAGGTGTGCTCTAAGGTGTGCTCTCAGGTGCGTCTCCTCTTTGCTCGTTCTCAAAGGATGCCAGTAGCGAGATGGTCTGCTCCTTATATACAGACTCACACACAATCACTTCCCACAACTCCTTATCAACATGATAAGGAAATGTATTTTATCAGTATAATATGTTATATAAAGATAAAAGCAGCTCTGTCAGTGTGTCCATGACCTTAAATCAATGTCAATGAAAAAGGTAGAACTGTTGGCCTTTGTGCAGTCCACATGTAATCCTTGTCATTTTTACAGAAATGATTTGCATTCAGTAATTTTGATTATAACAGAAAAAGATGTATTTTAAATATTTTGTAAAAAATGAGATACCACAAGTAATTCCTATTTGCACTTACTCACACATTATATTAAACACATTTGTTTTTCAACATTTTCATTGTTAATGAATGAAAAGTCTTCAGATGGAAAAATGCATTTTGAAATTTTAGAGTTCTGGTTTATTATGGTTTGAAGTACATTTGGATTGTACATCAATGAATTCTATATACAATGTAATCTAGATGTATTGTAAGTGATATATAGTATAGTATGTATAGTAATATATAAGTGATAGAATTACAGAAATATATTTTTACAGCTCTTTGTGTCTTTTTTACACATCACATTTTCAAATTTTATATACTATACAATAGAACATCCAGTTAAACTGCAACTGAGATGACGATATTTTAAACAAAGCCTATATTATCTCAACCTCAATATCAGTGTTACATATATATCCCATTTCACTTATCAAATTAAGATAAAACAATCTTATCATAAAGTACCTAATCACATTTCCAAATGAATTTAAATTGCGTCAAATTTATTTGATTAGTGTAAAATAAATAATGTTAAATTCCATAGTGCTCTGAATATTTTATTATTATTGTAATTATTGAGTAAATGCTGACGGCACAGGTAGGAAAGGGCTGAGTGCCTCTCAGTGAACACAACAAACATTTAGGTTGGTGTGCAGGGTCAGATCCACAATGCAGCCCTGTCATTAAAGGAAGGTGCTGTGCAGTCCTGCACAGTGAAGGGTGTACACCAGCATAGATGCTCACAGTAATGCATAATGCGCATTGCTCCTAGTGTAACACAGAGCCCACTATATCCAGTGGGGGTTTTGGTAGAAATTTGGTCCTTAGTTCCAAATAGGTGGTGCACTGGAGCTTTTGCTCAAGTCTAACTCATTTGGAGGGTTAGGGTGAGCTAGTGAATGTTTTTGTGCAATGCTTCACTTTTTAGTTGAATTTGTTTTGATGTGGTTTTCCTTTTGCTTTTGAAAAAAACCTGAAGAGGTATTTTTGGACATTAATTAAGGAGAGGCCTTGTGGTGGACATTAATTAAGGAGAGGCCTTGTGGTGAACATTAATTAAGGAGAGGCCTTGTGGTGGACATTAATTAAGGAGAGGCCTTGTGGTGGATATTAATTAAGGAGAGGCCTTGTGGTGGACATTAATTAAGGAGAGGCCTTGTGGTGGACATTAATTAAGGAGAGGCCTTGTGGTGGATATTAATTAAGGAGAGGCCTTGTGGTGAACATTAATTAAGGAGAGGCCTTGTGGTGGACATTAATTAAGGAGAGGCCTTGTGGTGGACATTAATTAAGGAGAGGCCTTGTGGTGGACATTAATTAAGGAGAGGCCTTGTGGTGAACATTAATTAAGGAGAGGCCTTGTGGTGGATATTAATTAAGGAGAGGCCTTGTGGTGAACATTAATTAAGGAGAGGCCTTGTGGTGGACATTAATTAAGGAGAGGCCTTGTAAGGAGACATTAATTAAGGAGAGGCCTTGTGGTGGACATTAATTAAGGAGAGGCCTTGTGGTGGACATTAATTAAGGAGAGGCCTTGTGGTGGACATTAATTAAGGAGAGGCCTTGTGGTGAACATTAATTAAGGAGAGGCCTTGTGGTGGACATTAATTAAGGAGAGGCCTTGTGGTGAACATTAATTAAGGAGAGGCCTTGTGGTGGACATTTGGACATACTTGGGCAAGTATGATTGGGATGTGCTGAATTGCTTTGCTTTGGGATAAAGGGGAATTCATGAATTGCTTTGCTTTGGGATAAAGGGGAATTCATGAATTGCTTTGCTTTGGGATAAAGGGGAATTCATGAATTGCTTTGCTTTGGGATAAAGGGGAATTCATGAATTGCTTTGCTTTGGGATAAAGGGGAACTCATGAATTGCTTTGCTTTGGGATAAAGGGAATTCATGAATTGCTTTGCTTTGGGATAAAGGGGAACTTTGCTTTGGGATGAATTGCTTTGCTTTGGGATAAATTGCTTTGCTTTGGGAATTCATGAATTGCTTTGCTTTGGGATAAAGGGGAACTCATGAATTGCTTTGCTTTGGGATAAAGGGGAATTCATGAATTGCTTTGCTTTGGGATAAAGGGGAACTCATGAATTGCTTTGCTTTGGGATAAAGGGGAATTCATGAATTGCTTTGCTTTGGGATAAAGGGGAATTCATGAATTGCTTTGCTTTGGGATAAAGGGGAATTCATGAATTGCTTTGCTTTGGGATAAAGGGGAATTCATGAATTGCTTTGCTTTGGGATAAAGGGGAATTCATGAATTACTTCGCTTTGGGATAAAGGGGAATTCATGAATTACTTTGCTTTGGGATAAAGGGGAATTCATGAATTACTTTGCTTTGGGATAAAGGGGAATTCATGAATTACTTTGCTTTGGGATAAAGGGGAATTCATGAATTACTTTGCGTTTAAGGAGTTGTGGTCTTGATGTTTTGTTTTTGTTCTAGTTTCCTAAGAGCTGAAACTGGTTATGACAGGCACAAGGGCACAGGTGGAAAAATGTAAACTCTGTACACTCTTAGAATCTTTAACCTTCACAGTGTGCCTTTCATTATCAGGCCCGTATATCTCCATCCGAACAAAAGACCGAAGGACGGAAAGAACTTTATGCTTTTATCTATGTGAATGCACCATGTAGAAATATCAAAAAAGAATAAGTTATTATTCAATCAAACATTATTGAACAATATAAAAAGGTCCATTCCAAAAGTCAGATCAGGATAGTAAGCATGAGTGAGATATGAAGACATAAAGATTTGATTTCAAAAACACTCCAAATTCACATCCACAATTTAGTATATACATTATAAATAATAACAATAAATTTCTGCATTTATTAATGACACAGGGTAATAATCAAAATGTTGTATTCAAATATAAAAGAACAATAACACATAGTTACTTCAATGTTTAAGTGTATGTAGTGTGTGTGTTTGTGTGTGTGAGTACGTGTGAATGTGTAGAATAGAATAGAATAGAATAGAATAGAATAGAACACCTTTTATTGTCATTGTACGTAGAGTATACAACAAAATTAGGAGAGCTACTCCTGGTCAGTGCAAAAAACAAGTTTAAAAAACACATTCAATACATCATTAAATACCCATTCAATACATACTAAATAAAAGAACAAAATAATGCACTTAAAATGTAATAAATACTTTAAATACTTTTGACTTCAAAGTGATAATGAGGTGACACATTGGGTAACAGAATTTGTCATGTTAGGGAGTTTAGAGTTATGATGGCACTGGGGTTAGCACTGCTGTGGGCTAATGGCACTGGAGTTCACTCTGCTGTGGGCTAATGGCACTGGGGCTGGCACTGCTGTGGGCTAATGGCACTGGGGTCGGCACTGCTGTGGGCTAATGGCACTGGGGTCGGCACTGCTGTGGGCTAATGGCACTGGGGTCGGCACTGCTGTGGGCTAATGGCACTGGGGTTCACTGGGCTAATGGCACTGGAGTTCACTCTAATGTGGGCTAATGGCACTGGGGTTCACTCTAATGTGGGCTAATGGCACTGGAGTTCACTCTAATGTGGGCTAATGGTTCACTGGGGTAATCACTGGGGTTCTATAATGTGGGCTAATGGCACTTGGGTTCACTGTGCTAATGGCACTGGAGTTCACTCTAATGTGGGCTAATGGCACTGGGGTTCACTCTGCTGTGGGCTAATGGCACTGGGGTTCAATAATGGCACTGGGGCTAATGGCAATGGCACTGGAGTTCACTCTGCTGTGGGCTAATGGCACTGGGGTTAGCACTGATGTGGGCTAATGACACTGGGGTTCACTCTGCTGTGGGCTAATGGCACTGGGGTTCACTCTGCTGTGGGCTAATGGCACTGGGGTTCAATATGATGTGGGCTAATGACACTGGGGTTAGCACTGATGTGGGCTAATGGCACTGGAGTTCACTCTAATGTGGGCTAATGGCACTGGGGTTCACTCTGATGTGGGCTAATGGCACTGGGGTTCTATATTATGTGGGCTAATGGCACTGGGGTTCTATATTATGTGGGCTAATAGCACTGGGGTTCACTCTAATGTGGGCTAATGGCACTGGGGTTCACTCTGATGTGGGCTAATGGCACTGGGGTTCACTCTGATGTGGGCTAATGGCACTGGGGTTCACTCTAATGTGGGCTAATGGCACTGGAGTTCACTCTAATGTGGGCTAATGGCACTGGGGTTCACTCTGCTGTGGGCTAATGGCACTGGGGTTCTATATTATGTGGGCTAATGGCACTGGGGTTCACTCTGATGTGTGCTAATGGCACTGGAGTTCACTCTAATGTGGGCTAATGGCACTGGGGTTCACTCTGATGTGTGCTAATGGCACTGGAGTTCACTCTAATGTGGGCTAATGGCACTGGGGTTCACTCTGATGTGGGCTGTTGGCACTGGGGTTCACTCTGCTGTGTGCTAATGGCACTGGGGTTCACTCCGATGTGGGCTAATGGCACTGGGGTTCACTCTGCTGTGGGCTCATGGCACTGGGGTTCACTCTGCTGTGGGCTAGTGGCACTGGGGTTCACTCTGATGTGGGCTAATGGCACTGGGGTTCACTCTGCTGTCGGCTAATGGCACTGGGGTTCACTCTGCTGTGGGCTAATGGCACTGGGGTTCACTCTGCTGTAGGCTAATGGCACTGGGGTTCACTCTAATGTGGGCTAATGACACTGGGGTTCACTCTAGTGTGGGCTAATGGCCCTGGGGTTCACTCTAATGTGGGCTAATGGCACTGGGGTCGGCACTGCTGTGGGCTAATGGCACTGGGGTTCACTCTGCTGTGGGCTAATGGCACTGGGGTTCACTCTAATGTGGGCTAATGGCACTGGAGTTCACTCTAATGTGGGCTAATGGCACTGGGGTTCACTCTAATGTGGGCTAATGGCACTGGGGTTCACTCTAATGTGGGCTAATGGCACTGGGGTCGGCACTGCTGTGGGCTAATGGCACTGGAGTTCACTCTAATGTGGGCTAATGGCACTGGGGTTCACTCTAATGTGGGCTAATGGCACTGGAGTTCACTCTAATGTGGGCTGTTGGCACTGGGGTTCACTCTAATGTGGGCTAATGGCACTGGGGTTCACTCTGCTGTGGGCTAATGGCACTGGGGTTCAATATTATGTGGGCTAATGGCACTGGGGTTCACTCTGCTGTGGGCTAATGGCACTGGGGTTAGCACTGATGTGGGCTAATGACACTGGGGTTCACTCTGCTGTGGGCTAATGGCACTGGGGTTAGCACTGATGTGTGCTAATGGCACTGGGGTTCACTCTAATGTGGGCTAATGACACTGGGGTTAGCACTGATGTGGGCTAATGACACTGGGGTTCAATATTATGTGGGCTAATGGCACTGGGGTTCACTCTGCTGTGGGCTAATGGCACTGGGGTTCAATATGATGTGGGCTAATGACACTGGGGTTCACTTTGATGTGGGTTAATGGCACTGGGGTTAACTCTGCTGTGGGCTAATGGCACTGGGGTTCACTCTGCTGTGAGCTAATGGCACTGGGGTTCACTCTGCTGTGGGCTAATGGAACTGCGGTTAGCAATGCAAAATTGATATGCTACTATATTAGCTACTATGCAATTATGAGGAGAGGAAGACACACAAACCAGCAGGTGTACTGAGAACCAGCTAGCTAGCTCTCCCATTTGAGCATTGTAACTGGATAGTTAGCAGTATGGTTGTTGCAGTGTCACTTGAAAAATCAGCATTTTAAATTCAGTAATTCCAATAATAATCTCACACTATTTGGTTACTTCCAAAATGACTTATTTAGCATTCTTTAGATACAGTGCCTATACCATGGGTAACTAGGCTCAGTTGTCAATGTTCATGTTTTACTGCAATAAACTAGATACATTTCTGAATAAAGTAATGCATTTTCAAATGCATGTAGCTCACTGATGTTGCTGTCCTCCTCAGGGAACTGAAATTCATTCAATCAATAAACTTTCTTTGTCTGCATGTGTAAACATCTGTAATTCACACTACATCAGATAATACAAAGGTAAGCCTGACAACAGGCCCACTGTACATCATAATTCACACATGCAGTCTCTGTGCACACCTACAATAGTGGACACAGATTATCATGGATTATGTGCTTGATTCTTCTTTATTTTCTTCCCTTTCATTCATATTTCAATAGATAGACACAATGAATTGTGAAACATTATTTTTATTTGCATGATAGAAACAGATTCATTTGAAAGCTAAACCGCAGTTTAACTGGGTTTCTGAGAACACTTTGATACCATCAGAGACTGTTTGAGCTGCCAAACCCTAAAAGGAATCGAACTAAGCTCAGCTTGAGGAGGAGGTCTGCGTTAGGGGGAGTGGCCAGGAGGCTCACACGGCTGTAGCCAGCCCCACCATGTTGTTCCCACGGTCAAAGATGGCATAGTACTCTCTGATGAAGACATCTCCCAGGATCCACAGGTCACCCTGAGCTGAAGGCAGGTTCATTGCCTGGAAACCACTGGAGCAGCCACCATTCAGCTGGGAATTAGAGACAGTTACTCAGTCACAGAGCTACTCAGAGCCATGGGGTTACTCAGTCACAGAGCTACTCAGAGCCATAGGGTTACTCAGTCATAGAGCTACTCAGAGCCATGGGGTTACTCAGTCACAGAGCTACTCAGAGCCATGGGGTTACTCAGTCACAGAGCTACTCAGAGCCATGGGTTACTCAGTCACAGAGCTACTCAGAGCCATGGGGTTACTCAGTCACAGAGCTACTCAGAGCCATGGTGTTACTCAGCCATGAGAAAGAATTAATCAGTCTCAGAGTCTGAATACTACAGAATGCAGTGTATGACTGACTCATATTCAAAGCAGTTTGTTGAAGGGGCTGGGTTTGCACACTTGTGTGTGGCACGGGTGGCAGGCTTTTTGGTACATACCTGTCTGACATAGGCACTGGGTGGGAGAGTGTACTGCATGCCATTAATGGAGAAGGTTACGTCAGGCATAGACCCCATACTCTGGCAGTTAATGGTGTACTGATGTCAGAGGAGAAAGAAACACATGTACATTAACTCCAAACTAACTGGCTATGACAGTAAACACGTTGAGTATTGCATGTATGTTGATTTCAAACAAACTTCTGAAAAATACTGAGCTGCAGCTGCAGAATGAACATGTACACTACCTATAGAGAGCACCTTTTACTGTGGTCACACAGATGACTGAGCCTTAGTGTGCATTTGTTTAGAACATGAAAACAGGATTACTGACAAAACTGACAATAACCAGAGCTGTGCACACCTGGGCTACATTATTAGTAGTGAGAATATGTACCTGGTTGTAGTTACCAGCGGTTGCTCCAATCTGCTGCTGGATGATAGAGATTTCAGAGGGAGGGCCAGCAATCAGAGAGGTGCCAGAATCCACAATGCCCTGGCAACCTTGGGCACATGCCACCACCTGGCCGTTTACCATGACGCTGAGGGAGAATAGCACACACATTTCACCAGGACACTGATGGAGAACAGCACACACACACGCGCGCTCACCTCCTACCATTATTCAACAAGGTCCTGATTCTGTAGAATGAGCCTATTGCCCTTTCACAATTCCATGCTGCTTTATGCAAAGCCACAGTTTAAAAACATAACAGATCGATGCGGCCATCTCTCTCCTACCTCAACACTCTTATTTCTTAAATTGTGAATATTTGAAAAAATAAAATTAATTTATACAAATTAATAAAGGCTGATAGCATACTTTTCCCCCGTCTTTCTCTTGCAGTTTATCTTCAGACTGGGCGTACTCCTTACTTACTTTTCAATCGCAATTTGCCAGTAACCCTGGTAGGTGACAGGAACCCAGTTAATCTGTCCAGTGAAGTAAGAGGGTTCATATCCACCAAAGGTCACAACACTACCAGAAGCACCATTGCTGTGAACAAAAACAGAGAGCTTTAGAGTAAACGTGGAGGCCATGGTGAGGCCCACTGGCGAGTGATGGAGGCTCTACCACATTGTTATTAATGTGAAATATTATAGTTAGGTTATTACTGTAATCTAAAACCAGGATTAGATGCAGAAAAGCACCTCATGTCACAGGATGTTGATATCCTGTAGAACAGCAAAGCAGTGTGCTGTAACCGTGGGCCTGTCATGAGCATGTGGTGATGAATCAGGACCTGGCAGCATGCATTCCCTTATTCCCCATTCCACTACTGAGCTAGCCTTACAACATTCTGAAAGTAATAACCCTAACCCCAATGCTAACCCCAAACGCTAACCCTAACACCTAACCCCAACCCCTAACCGCTAACCCCAACGCTAACCCTAACACCTAACCCCAACTCTAACACCTAACCCTAACCCCAACCCTAAAGCTAACCTTAACCCTAACCCTAACCCTAACCCCAACCCTAACGCTAACCCTAACACCTAACCCCAACTCTAACACCTAACCCTAACCCCAACCCTAAAGCTAAACCTAACCCCAACTCTAACACCTAACCCTAACCCCAACCCCAACCCTAACGCTAACCCTAACACCTAACCCCAACTCTAACACCTAACCCTAACCCCAACCCTAAAGCTAACCCTAACCCCTAACGCTAACCCTAACACCTAACCTCAACTCTAACACCTAACCCTAACCCCAACCCTAAAGCTAACCCTAACCCTAACTCTAACACCTAACCCTAACCCCAACCCCTAACCCCAACCCTAACGCTAACCCTAACACCTAACCCCAACTCTAACACCTAACCCTAACCCCAACCCCAATGCTAACCCCTAACGCTAACCCTAACACCTAACCCCAACCCTAACGCTAACCCTAACTCTAACTCTAACCCCTAACCTCAACCCTAATGCTAACCCTAACTCTAACACCTAACCCCAACCCCTAACGCTAACCCCTAACCCTAACCCCAACCCTAACCCTAACAGTCCTGTTCGGGAAAACTGTGATTTTATTAATGGCACAGAAAACGGGGCAAATAGCAAATGCTGCCTCCCCCAAAAAAAAAACCCAAAATAGAAAAGTAAACTGAAACTGAAAATTAAATAAAAATAAAAGCAAAAAACATGAATAACAATAGGTGTATTACAAAAATGACAAAATAACTTTCCATATATCACAATCATTCAATTTAATTCAAATTAATGGTCATTGAGCCAGTGCACAGGTGAACGCTGGTCTCACGTCACAAACATACACTCAACATGACATTGAGGGAAATATGAAAATGGAAGCTAAAAGTAAGAAATTATAAAGTGTAAAAGTAAGGTGTGAAATATTGTGTGTATGAATAATGAATCTGACACTAGTATCATAAAACACTGCACTACTTAATGCAGTATCCATGCAACTGACTTGACTCGTAAAAAAAAATGTAATTACATCTTTAAGCTCACCGTGTAAGGTAAATGGAAAACATATCCTGAGCCACCAGTCCTTGGTTCATCATGTTGTCAAAGACAGGAGTAGAACGAGAGGCAGAAATGTAAGGATAAGCCAGACCCATGATGCCATCGAAGGGGCTGTAGTATAGGAAAGACCCAGGCTCTGTCTGACTCAGGCCGAACATCTGGTTAGTATCCACGATGCCCCCTACCTGCAGAAACAGTAAGTGCAGCCAATTACATGCTAATATTCTGATCCATGCAGGGCTGCCCTAAATGTATTTACATGCAGGTCTTACATTGACTGTGTCGTAACCCAGGAAACCAGTCATGCTGCCGGTGCCGTACTGGATTGACACAGGGGTGTTCAGGGCCCGGAAGGTAGAGGACTGACCAGGATTGAATTTTTGGTGGTTAGCTGGAGAGGATGACACAGGTGTCAAAAAATGTAGTGTTACTGGATGTTTTTCTTATTATAAATCTGTGAAATGGAGTCCAGAGTCATATATCTGAGATTATTTCATCACTCTGACAGTAATTGATAGTGTTTTGTACAACTCACAGCAGGTGTAGCTCCTGCAGTACAGTGCTATACTCACAGCATGCGTAACTGTTGCAGTACAGTGCTATACTCACAGCATGCATAACTGTTGCAGTACAGTGCTATACTCACAGCATGCGTAACTGTTGCAGTACAGTGCTATACTCACAGCATGCGTAACTGTTGTAGTACAGTGCTATACTCACAGCATGCATAGCTGTTGCAGTACAGTGCTATACTCACAGCATGCGTAGCTGTTGCAGTACAGTGCTATACTCACAGCATGCGTAACTGTTGCAGTACAGTGCTACACTCACAGCATGCGTAACTGTTGCAGTACAGTGCTATACTCACAGCATGCGTAACTGTTGCAGTACAGTGCTACACTCACAGCATGCGTAACTGTTGCAGTACAGTGCTATACTCACAGCATGCGTAACTGTTGCAGTACAGTGCTATACTCACAGCATGCGTAACTGTTGCAGTACAGTGCTATACTCACAGCATGCGTAACTGTTGCAGTACAGTGCTATACTCACAGCATGCATAGCTGTTGCAGTACAGTGCTATACTCACAGCATGCGTAGCTGTTGCAGTAGATGGAAGGCACCCACAGGTTTGCAGAGCCAGTGTCAGGGAGAACCTTGAAGGACTGAGGTGGTGTTCCAATGGAGATGACACTGACATACTCAATCTGTAAAAATCACACAGAACAATTGCCAGCATTATTGTTCCTATACCAAAATAGTTAGATATACATGTGAAAACACTTTTATTGTATGACATCATCACTTCATCATTATGTGGAATATAGAGCATATTATACTCGGAGAGCATTAGAACTGAAATCACATACATTGTATAATAGTTCCTTAGTATTTCCTAGAGCCTCTCTTTAAAGCTGAGACCATTTGAGACGCATAGATGGGAAAGCAAGCTTACGTCCATGTAGTTGTACATGGGCATGTTTGCCATGAAGCTGTAGTATTTGGAGGTCAGGTCATAGGGGTATTTCTGCAAGAACTCCTCCAGCTTTCCCTGCTCCATGAGGGCCTGCCGCATAGACTTCTGCTTTACCAGGGGCATCCTGCAGAATTTACACACATGCTAATTACACACATGCATAAACACAAAGCATTTACATGCACACAAGCTTATTACACACATGCATAAACACATAACATTTACATATACACACGCTATTTACGCACATGCATTAAACACAACATTTACATATACACACAGTAATTATAAACACATTGGGCCTCATTTATCAATATTTCCGTAAAGCTGTATGTAAATTTATGGGTCAACGGATACGAACAAACAAATTCCGCCGGATTTATCAAACACACCTAAACACAGCATTTGTTTGTATTTCGTGCGTATGTTGACAAATACCAATCAATCGTAAATGAGTTGACAGAATTTTCGGTTGGCATAAATCGACGACGCTGAAATAGCATGCTAGGAGCTTGGAATCCCTTCATTGGCAATGTGAAGAAATGGCAGAGAAAAGGCAAAAGAAGAAAAAAATCAGCTGGCTATATTAGTCCAATTACATGAGAACGTATGTCTATTCAATAACAACGTAAATGTATTATGACAGTTCTATTTTTTGCGCTGTTTCGGATATGTGTTAACTGCTTATCTAATAGCGCGAGCTAATACAGCGAGGTCAGCCATAGCAATGAAGACCTTAGCAATGGTTTCTGCCCCTTATTTGTAGCAAACGTCGTTCACGTGATTTATGGAATTCATGTAAAATTCCAAATAAGAATTAATTTGATTAACCAGGATTACACAAATGAAGCATAAACTGTTTTATTGCTGAATCCAATACATTGGATTGGATAAATACATTTACGAACGATTCACGATCAAATTCGTTCGGCTTACCTTAAATGAGGCTCATTATATTAACATACACACATACTAAATACGCATATGCATAAACAAACAGGTAAACATACTAATTACACACATGCACAAGCACCCTGTACTTACATACACACACTAATTTAACACATGCACAAACGCATGCTAAGTCCGTACACACACATCTGATTGAGAAGGTTTGAAACAGTGACCAGGGTGTTTGTTCAGTTACTCACTTGGAGAGGCAGTCAGACAGGGCCACCAGGCCCAGCAATACCAAAGCCCACTTCATGACTCTCTCAGTCGGTGAAACAGGTGGCTCACCAATACTGTGGACGTTTCAGAATGGACAAATCCTCAGTCATTGCTGGAAGTTTTTATACTGCCTTTTTGCCTTATCTTCATTCCAACTTTCCGCGAATGAAGTCAGTAATGATAAAATATCTGATAATACGCCAGTGCTGCAGGGGGCATGTCTTATCAAGCACTTGGAGGGTTGTCTTTGCCCATGGTTCCGCAATAATGCGTGCTAACAACAGCTCTACCATGTTTTATACTTTTATGTTTAATACATTTGAATGAGTAGTATTACGGTTATGGAGCTGATCTTGCAACTTGATTTTAGGTCCTTGTCCACAGTAGGGCACTGCTGTCAACATCATCCAGAATGTTTCATTAATAAGCAGCTGTGTAAATAGACAGTGTGTAAAAGGTTAACTCTCAAGGTCCCTCTGTTTTCCTAATACCTGATATGTAATGAAAATATGTACGCATTATTTTCACCATTTATTTCAATGTAAAGTTTAGATAAAGCATGTTCCAGGGTTCTGGACAGTGGGAGACTGGAGGGTAATTCTGTATAACAGTGGGGTGTTTGTTTCCCCAGCAGGAGTGTGACTGTATGAGAGTGGGGCGTTTGTTTCTCCAGCAGGAGTGTGACTGTATGAGAGTGGGGTGTTTGTTTCCCTAGCAGGAGTGTGACTGTATGAGAGTGGGGTGTTTGTTTCTCTAGCAGGAGTGTGACTGTATGAGAGTGGGGTGTTTGTTTCCCCAGCAGGAGTGTGACTGTATGAGAGTGGGGTGTTTGTTTCTCTAGCAGGAGTGTGACTGTATGAGAGTGGGGTGTTTGTTTCTCCAACTGGAGTGTGACTGTATGAGAGTGGGGTGTTTGTTTCTCTAGCAGGAGTGTGACTGTATGAGAGTGGGGTGTTTGTTTCTCCAACTGGAGTGTGACTGTATGAGAGTGGGGTGTTTGTTTCTCTAGCAGGAGAGTGACTGTATGAGAGTGGGGTGTTTGTTTCTCCAGCAGGAGTGTGACTGTATGAGAGTGGGGTGTTTGTTTCCTAGCAGGAGTGTGACTGTATGAGAGTGGGGTGTTTGTTTCTCTAGCAGGAGTGTGACTGTATGAGAGTGGGGTGTTTGTTTCTCTAGTAGGAGTGTGACTGTATGAGAGTGGGGTGTTTGTTTCTCCAGCAGGAGTGTGACTGTGACTGTATGAGAGTGGGGTGTTTGTTTCTCCAACTGGAGTGTGACTGTATAAGAGTGGGGTGTTTGTTTCTCCAACTGGAGTGTGACTGTATAAGAGTGGGGTGTTTGTTTCTCCAACTGGAGTGTGACTGTATGAGAGTGGGGTGTTTGTTTCTCTAGCAGGAGTGTGACTGTATGAGAGTGGGGTGTTTGTTTCTCTAGCAGGAGTGTGACTGTATGAGAGTGGGGTGTTTGTTTCTCCAGCAGGAGTGTGACTGTATGAGAGTGGGGTGTTTGTTTCTCCAGCAGGAGTGTGACTGTATGAGAGTGGGGTGTTTGTTTCCCCAGCAGGAGTGTGACTGTATGAGAGTGGGGTGTTTGTTTCTCCAACTGGAGTGTGACTCTGGGCCTACAGCCGTGTGTTGGCCTTCAGTCATTCTGCTGGATGAGTGATGATGCCCATTCCATTGGCACATTGAATCATTTCAGCTTCACCGCAGAGCCAGATCCATATGAAACTGATGATTTGAAACTGCATATTTACACCACACATAGGTTTCTGTGACATGATATGAAGGACATCAAAACTACAAAGTGACACAATTAAAAGAAAGCTTTGCAATGTCTCTCCAGTTTAGTATTCCTGTACAATGATTTATATGCATTTGAAAAATAACACTTGAATTAAACAATGTTTTATAAACGGTAAGGAAAATTGCTCTCAGGTTAATATCAATTTCACCGCTAGCATTACTATAGATTATTGCTTGTAACAGACCATATTTTATTGGTAATTCACAAAAACCTTTTCATTATGATTGTTAATGTTGGGATGTAGGTGATTTAGCCTTGATTATTGAAATGTTGGGACATGTTATATTATATTACTCGCATAGTTGAGCTGTGATTGCAATATGACTGAAAACGTCATTGCACAGGAAGACTATATAATTAATTTTATTTGATAATTATGATTGCAATGGTTTTTCAGAAGTCAATATTGGATGATCATGTTATACAGGATGGACAACCCAAATTAAGGTGTTGCATGCCTAATCTGTCAGTTTTCTACCCATGTGATTATTCTTGCCATGTAAGCATTGTGAGGAAGGTCACAGGTAAATAAGCTGCTAGATCTGGTTTCCATGAACAGCTTATAGTTCCCCAGACCTGCTGACTGAGCTGTTTCCTGGCCAGCCCAGTGCATTAGATGTGTTTATCCTGATATGTATGTGAGTACCAATACAATCACAGAGATTATATTTAATCTAGACTTCCACATGAGGGACAAGGTGAAACTTTCCATGGAGAAACACCTTGGTCTGGCACGTGCATATATCTGAAATATACAGTATATGAGAAGGGGAAAACACATATCAGGAAAAGAAAGGGAAATTACACTAATGAGTGAAAAAATGAAATGCCGTACTTTGTCGTCATATTTATTTCTTTATAGATATACAATGTGTTTAAACTATCAGAAACAATATTCTGTACTCAGCATATTTTAAAGTATTTAACATCTCTAATCTCCTCACAGCCGTAGTTTCCTTGACCTCAGTGGCAAAGATGGTGAACATTGGCTCAGCTTTTCACTCTGAAATGCAGCCTGTTTCCCCTCCTGGATTACCCCACCTGCCCACACAAACCCACCCAAAAACCTCCACAAACATGACTGGCTCATAACGTACTGCAGCTTTACAATTGGTCCCTGGCCTGAAACCCCCTCACAGCAAGCCAAGTCAACAGTGGCAAGGAAAAACTCTCCCTGACAAACAGGAAGAAACCTTGAGCAGAACCTGGCTCAGAGGGGGAGATAGTGTGTGGTTGTGCTGTTGGGTTAGGGTGTGGTTGTGCTGTTGGGTTAGTGTGTGTTTCTGTTTTTGGTTAGGGTGTGTTTGTGCTGTTAGGTTAGTGTGCGTGCTGTTAGATTAGGATGTGGTTGTGCTGTTGGGTTAGGGTTTGGTTGTGGTGTTGGGTTAGTGTGTGTTTGTGCTGTTGGATTAGGATATGGTTGTGCTGCTGGGTTAGTGTGTGTTTGTGCTGTTGGGGTAGGGTGTGGTTGTGCTATTAGGTTAGTGTGCGTGCTGTGAGATTAGGATGTGGTTGTGCTGTTGGATTAGGGTGTGGTTGTGCTGTTGGGTTAGTGTGTGTTTGTGCTGTTGGGGTAGGGTGTGGTTGTGCTGCTGGGTTAGTGTGTGGTTGTGCTGTTGGGTTAGTGTGTGTTTGTGCTGTTGGGTTAGTGTATGTTTGTGCTGTTGGATTAGGATGTGGTTGTGCTGTTGGGTTAGGGTTTGGTTGTGGTGTTGGGTTAGTTTGTGTTTGTGTTGTTGGATTAGGATGTGGTTGTGCTGCTGGGTTAGTGTGTGGTTGTGCTGTTGGGTTAGTGTGTGTTTGTGCTGTTGGATTAGGATGTGGTTGTGCTGCTGGGTTAGTGTGTGTTTGTGCTGTTGGGTTAGTGTGTGGTTGTGCTGTTTGGGTAGGGTGTGGTTGTGCTGTTGGGTTAGTGTGTGGTTGTGTTGTTGGGGTAGGATGTGGTTGTGTTGTTGGGTTAGGGTTTGGTTGTGGTGTTGGGTTAGTGTGCTGTTGGATTAGGATGTGGTTGTGCTGCTGGGTGAGTGTGTGTTTGTGCTGTTGGGTTAGTGTTTGATTGTGCTGCTGGGTTAGTGTGTGGTTGTGCTGTTTGGGGTAGGATGTGGTTGTGCTGTTGGGTTAGTGTTTGGTTGTGCTGCTGGGTTAGTGTGTGTTTGTGCTGTTGGGGTAGGGTGTGGTTGTGCTGTTGGGTTAGTGTGTGGTTGTGCTGTTGGGTTAGGGTTTGGTTGTGCTGCTGGGTTAGTGTGTGTTTGTGCTGTTGTGTTAGTGTTTGGTTGTGGTGTTGGGTTAGTGTGTGGTTGTGCTGTTGGGGTAGGATGTGGTTGTGCTGTTGGGTTAGGGTTTGGTTGTGCTGCTGGGTTAGTGTTAGGTTGTGCTGTTGGGGTAGGATGTGGTTGTGCTGTTGGGTTAGTGTTTGGTTGTGCTGCTGGGTTAGTGTGTGTTTGTGCTGTTGGGGTAGGGTGTGGTTGTGTTGTTGGGTTAGGGTGTGGTTGTGCTGTTGGGTTAGGGTTTGGTTGTGCTGCTGGGTTAGTGTGTGTTTGTGCTGTTGGGTTAGGGTGAGGTTGTGCTGTTGGGTTAGTGTGTGTTTGTGCTGTTGGGGTAGGGTGTGGTTGTGCTGTTGGGTTAGTGTTTCCTGCTGTTCATTTGCTGCTTCCTCGTCTCTCATGGATCTTCCTCTGTGATGTCAGAAGTCTATATTTTTGAAGTCACTGGTACACCTGTATTTGCTGCCTGGGTAGCGGGTACAGGCCAGCTGAGGAACACAGGGACAGGTGTGATGCTGCCGCTTCCCATAAAAAGGTACCTGTGGTAGAGGACAGAGAGTGAGAAAGCTCCTGTGCACACATGATGAAGCGTAAAACATTACACTGGAAGAGCCCTGTCAGAATGACACACAAGATAATATTTCATCAGGGTCTGCACCTGCAGGCTTAGGGCCCCTTCTAATAAATAGGTGTTACCTTTGCTCATATTCCAGTCACAGCCCTGGATAAGGATGTAAATAATTTTGCTGGAATATATAAAATGGGTTTTGCTTGGTTCTTCTGCCTCTTGGTCCAGCTGTGTCTAAGTTCATGTGTGACTTTCTGTTTTCCCAAAGTTGCCACGTGTGATGATGGCCAATGACTCCAGCCTGCCTGTAAGTATTCTGGAGTCCATTAGCTTTGGCCCCTTACAGTGTGTTTACAGCACTTAACTTGGTATTTAATAGAAGACAGAGTAGAACAAGAAGGATTAAAAGTGCTCTATCACTGTTCTCCCTGGTACTTCCTGTTTCTTGTATCTCAGTCACCCTGATGCATCCTGTCAGATAGAGAAAACTGCTGGAGCCACAAACTGTTGAAACCAAGCAGCGTGTGGAAAACAGTTTGTTATAAAGTTTTTTCAATACAAAATGAAATACAGTGTAAAAAGGTTTATAGCCGGCTTGTTAACAGAAACGAAATGATGAATGCACACAGCTAATGTATGCTAGCTAAACTTTGCTGTTCACCAGAAAAGTTTAAGTAGATCTCAGGAGATCTCAGGAGTTGCATGTTGGCTGGTAAGGAGAATATTACCATTTAATTACACTGTAATGGCACCACACACCCCATGCATCAGTGCAGCATTAAATGGAGTTTGTTAAAATAAAAGTTTATGGGAAGTATTTTCAGACAGCCCCTCATTCAAATACCTCTAACCGTCCAATCCGGATTTCTCTGCAGGTACTAAATTGCCATGTACCTGATCTCCCATCATGCACCGTTTCCGGCATCCCTCCCCCACCCCATCTCCACCTTCATGACTACTTCCTTTCTTCTGTATTTCTCCTTCTCTTCTAGTAGTCAGGTGCGGTTCACCTCAACCAAAATTGTGAGGTATAACACTGCCCCCTCGGACAGCACAAGATCAAATGTCTTTACCGTTACACAACTTAAGACATCACAATAAACTCCTTCTAAGCACATTCAATGTTGTCTGAAATTTCCTTCTACTGAAGTTTCCATTACTGCAATCAGATACACACTATTACAATCCATAGCACCACTGGCATCTGATGAAACAGGTATTGTTAAATTACTGTACTCTCAATCACTGCTTCAAAAAATTGTCCAAGGCTAGCAGGTCAGCCTTTCAAAGTTAAAGACTAACCTGACGTATTTTGGATACTTGTCTTTATGGTTAAGCCTACAACGCAATAAAGTACACCATATACATTTGAAAATGCTAAATTACAAACTTCTATATTGCAATCTACTTTCCCACATTTCTGTTCTGCTACAGTGATGTGTAGGTCAGCTACCACACATGATTTCATCCTCTGTCTGTGAACTGTGGGAAAAAGCATAAGGTGATCTTTCCACTGAGTACATCTTAAAGAACAGCACATTTAATCCCTCCTGCTGCTCCAGTTCTCTCCATCACCCCTATTCTGCCAAAGGCCAGCTACAACCGCATGCCTCCCTCAGAGAAAGAGTCCTCCGCACCTGTCTGCAGACAGCCTAAAGACAACCATCCCTGTCATTTCCTGCTCAGTTTTCCAGGATGACCCAATACTTCATCTGCCAGCACAATGTCCTCTCTCCTCTCTCCAGCTCCTGGTCACAGAGATATATAACCGCCCACTCAGCCTGCTGAGGGCCAGATCGATCCTTTCTCATTTGCATCTGAACTGAAACTGCTCCCATGTCTGCACTTCATTCTGTAAAATGCTCTCCTGTAAAAATTCTGGGATCCAGAGAGAAATCTTTTAAGTTGACACTTTCATACCTATCAAGAAAATGCAAACTGATGTTTCTGTTTCAGCTCATTTTTTCATTTTTTTTCAGTTTAATTTTTCATTTGACATTTAAGTAAGTTAACTACTACTTGTAGAGGTGTGGGTTTGGGGGTGTCTTGTTATTGTGGGTGGTGTCTCACCTTATGGCTGTAGGGGTGGCACTCATCCCCCTCTCCCCCCATCGGTGTGCACATTCGCAGCCCACGCAGCCAGAGGCTGACTGCACAGCAGGTCCCGATCCCACACTGAGCATCTCTCTCACAGGCCTGAGAGAGACAGAGAGTCACACGTAGTCTCATACCAAAATAAACACTCTGCTGCAATCACACTCCTGCAAGGCACTCTCATACAATGGGCTACGCATGGAGTATCCAATAGGAATGACCCTCTGCCAGGCAGTAATCAAATGAATTAATGAATTCAATTAATGAAATGAAATCAATGAATTAATTTAAATTGCATTTGAATTTCTTGCATCTATCAACCTGTAAGAGGATAACAAAACCTTCAGTGTTCATCTCCCCATCTTATCATACTCCAGAATGTGATCCTGCACAGGGTAGCACTGTGTTTTACAGACCTGAATGTGATCCTGCACAGGGTAGCACTGTGTTTTACAGACCTGAATGTGATCCTGCACAGGGTAGCACTGTGTTTTACAGGCCTGAATGTGATCCTGCACAGGGTAGCACTGTGTTTTACAGACCTGAATGTGATCCTGCACAGGGTAGCACTGTGTTTTACAGGCCTGAATGTGATCCTGCACAGGGTAGCACTGTGTTTTACAGGCCTGAATGTGATCCTGCACAGGGTGGCACTGTGTTTTACAGGCCTGAATGTGATCCTGCACAGGGTAGCACTGTGTTTTACAGACCTGAATGTGATCCTGCACAGGGTAGCACTGTGTTTTACAGGCCTGAATGTGATCCTGCACAGGGTAGCACTGTGTTTTACAGGCCTGAATGTGACCCTGCACAGGGTAGCACTGTGTTTTACAGACCTGAATGTGACCCTGCACAGGGTAGCACTGTGTTTTACAGGCCTGAATGTGACGTGGTCTCAGAATCATCAGGCCCATAAAAGGTAAAGACAGCAGCTGTGCTCTGCCATGGAGCTGAAATATCAAACCCCTTTCATTTAGAAAGGAGGGAGACCCCCATCTGCGGCTTTCTCTGCAACAGCAATCAAGAGACGACACATTCTGTTTCCACCTTCTCTTTGATTCACCCCACTGCATCCTGGGCAATCTCATCAGCCAATATCTCAGAATAATACGATCCACCTTTTTTCAGCAGAAACTGGACAAAACACATTACACATGAAAGATGACTTTTTAAGATGACTGAACTATTCCCCTTCATGCCAGTTTCACAACTTCATTCAGAATGATTTCATTACTATCCGATCCTTCATGCTTATTTCAGAGTGGAATTGTCTGCTGCTCGTGCCCAAAAGCAGGTGCAGCACAGCAGGCGGAGTGTCCCCTGCAGCATAGCACTGCATATCTGCATGTCTGTCTGCGTTCATGACTCCTGTGAATGTGCGCGTCCCACCTGTAATGAGGACTAACACAGCCCTCACGTCACGCTTTATGGATAAAGGACACAGAGCATGCTTATTGGATGAAGGACAGTTTGTCCGGATCACAGGGACAGGGCATGTCCACACAGAGCACGCTCAGAGACTTTCTGACATGGTAATTATCATGCTAAAATGCAAAAAAATGGAGCAATAAAACTGTTTAAGCTGAATACAACATCAGTTAATTTAAATATTTTGCTAAACTCATATGCATGAAGATGATGAAAGAACAAAAGCATAAAATAATATAATCTAAACATGACTATCTTTATGAAAGGTTCATCACAACCTGATCCACAAGCTGAGCAATCATTATTATAATAACAATACAATTACAAAATCCAAAGAGTGATACCGTGACTATGACTGGGGATACATGCTACATTAACAGACTGAAATTAAATGAGTTTATAGCTCAGGCACACACAAAAAAAGTTCATGAAAGCACTTTACAGATCAAGAAGATGTAATCTTATATAGCGAGAAGATTTAAAAGTGTAAATATCTGAATAATAATTTTGTTCATAAATCTTTCTTCAGTGTCAATGGCCAGTTACACCATGGCGTTACAGAGTCTAAATCCTTATCTATCGTTCCAGTGTGAGGTAAAAGCATTGACCCAGGAGGAACTAGGACTGTCTGCACCTGGCTCAGGTAGGAACTCACCCCTGTGATGACAGCCGCCCTGGTGCAGCTGAGAGACACCAGCAGAGTGGTCAGCAGCAGGAGGCTGGTCATGGTTAGAGTGTGGGATGCAGGAGTGCAGGAGTAAGGGAGGAGCAGGACGAGAGGAGCTGAGAGTGAGGGATGCAGGAGCGCAGGAGTAAGGGAGGAGTAGGAGGAGAGGAGCTGAGAGTGAGGGATGCAGGAGCGCAGGAGTAAGGGAGGAGTAGGAGGAGAGGAGCTGAGAGTTTCAAAGAGGCGTCTCTCCAGGCTGAGCGATGAAGTGTGAGTCTGCTCGCTGTCTGTGTGTCTCTCTTCCTCTCCCTCTCCCTCTGACCGTGTGAGCTCCTGCGAGTTCTCAAAGGAGGACTCAGGGCTCTCTCTCTTTATCTATCTTTCCCCACTCCCCCGCTGCTTCCCACCCTCCTCCCCACATGCAATGTGGCACACAGATGTTGCAAGGGGTTAAACCCAAAGCCCAAAGCTATGGCTGACTCACTGCATTAACTAAAATAGACAGTTATCCAAAATACTCACCAGCTCTCCATCCCTCATGACTCCTGTGTGTGTACTCTTCATAAAGGAAGCAATTACAAAGACACAGTGAAAACAGCACAGAGAAACACAATGCTAGTTACACAGGGGAACACCCACTGATTACACAGAGAAACACAACGCTAGTTACACAGAGAAACACCACACTGGTTACACAGAGAAACACAACACTAGTTACGCAGAGAAACACCACACTGGTTACACAGAGAAACAAAACACTAGTTACACAGAGAAACACCACACTGGTTACACAGAGAAACACAACGCTAGTTACACAGAGAAACACCACACTGGTTACACAGAGAAACACAACGCTAGTTACACAGAGAAACACCACACTGGTTACACAGAGAAACACAACGCTAGTTACACAGAGAAACACCACACTGGTTAGACAGAGAAACACCACACTGGTTTCACAGAGAAACAAAACACTAGTTACACAGAGAAACACCACACTGGTTACACAGAGAAACAAAACACTGGTTACACAGAGAAACACAACGCTGGTTACACAGAGAAACACCACACTGGTTACACAGAGAAACACAACGCTAGTTACACAGAGAAACACCACACTGGTTTCACAGAGAAACAAAACACTAGTTACACAGAGAAACACCACACTGGTTACACAGAGAAACAAAACACTAGTTACACAGAGAAACACAAAGCTGAATGTTGGACAGCAGAGATGGTTATGTTTGGTTGATGGTGAAAACTATGAGTGTGAAAAAACCTGTGGGAGAGTTGCTGACAGAAGATAATGATCTGGTTTAACTGTATTTCACTGTGTATTGGTGCAAGACATTTTTCATTTGTACTCAGAACCAAGATGCATAATAACCAGGACTAGCTATTTGATTTGGCTCTCAAATGGAACAGTTCACCCAGGGTTCCTAATTGCTGTTCATTCCAGTGTTTCTTTGTGCTACATTTTTCCTTTGAGATCATCTACCACACTGTCAGTAATAAGTGTTTAAAAAGTTAGATTTGGCTCACTTGGATGTCTCAAAAGATGATAGATGTAAAGGTCATTATTCACCTTGTTGCTTTTCCATTACACAGAAATAATGGGATTCTGAGTCATAAAAGGGATGAGATTTCTCAAAGACACCTGACCTACCCTTTATGGTCAATGAAATACTTCAACACAGAAAAAGTTTCAGCAAGACAAATAAAAACCACTTGTGTGCTTTCTGTTTTAAATTAACATGTTCTATAAAAAACATTTTGCTTGTAATGATAAACCTTCTATGACATATTTTAACACATAGTGCAATGCAAGGTGCTTTACAATGAGATAAAAGAAATAAACACAAAACAGAACAAAAAGACAGTGGAATAAAAGTAGCAATAAAATAAATCAATAAATATATACAATAAATGACCAACAGTCAAAATATTAGTAAAATAGTTCCTTCAAAATGACACATTGATAGACTTCTTTTCTTACAAATATGTACAGATTCAGATGCTCTCAGATCCAAAGGAAGCTTGCTCCATAGTCTGGGGCATATTAAGTCAAAGCTGCCTCTCCATAATACATGGTCCCAGATCATGGGATAGATATAAGGAGAGAATGTGGGAAAGAGTTCTAACAGGCAGACATTGTACTAGAGGTTCTTTTAAGTTGTCAGGGGCAGGTCTATGTGTCGCTTTAAAAAAATAAAAGATCATCCTGCAGCCAATGTAATGATTTTAACATAGGAGTGACATGCGGATTTCCTAGTTTTAGCTAGTGCCCTGGCAGCGCCAGTTTGAATTTGCATTCCTTTATTGACTTATACCCTTACAATAATCTAGACTATTTCAAAATACATACATCACTTTTTCAGCATCATCTTGGAAAGGAAGTCTAATTTTAACAATGTGCCTTAAATGGTAAAAACTGTTTATGTGCACCAAAGTTCAAGTTGCTATCCAATAAAATGTTAAAATGTTAAATGTGATAAAATTACCCTGGGATATGACATTTAGAGAACTACTTTATTATTGACACAAACATTTCCCTCTCTGTCTCATAACCAATTACCATCTCTGTTTTGCCTTGGTTCAGTGGGTAAAATTATATATCTATGCCTGAAATATAATTCAGAGGAGCATTAATAGGACAAAGATCATTGGACATGACAGGATTAGAACTATAACTGAGTATAATCCACTTTACAGTGAAAATTTATGCTGTATTTGCAGATAATAGTTCCTAATGACGGTATGTATCAACTAAAAAGGATGGTTCCTAGGACAAAACCCTGGGGCACACCTATGTAATACAGACTCTATTTGAGAAGAAACCATCAAGGGAAACATAATATTCATGGCCCAGCAGATTCCAGCAGGTTCTTACCCATTATTCTAACCTGGACATTAAGGATTTCATACCTCTGAACACACAACGGTCCCACCATAGCCCTGTTAGAGGTGCGGGTGGTGTTAGAGGTGTGGGTGGTGAGGGTGGTGTGGGTGGTGTTTGAGGTGTGGGTGGTGCGGGTGGTGTTAATGGTGTGGGTGGTGTTAGAGGTGTGGATGGTGTGGGTGGTGTTAAAGGTGTGGGCAGTGTTAGAGGTGTGGGTGGTGATAGAGGTATGGGTGGTGCGGGTGGTGTTAGAGGTGTAGGTGCTGTGGGTGGTGTTAGAGGTGTGGGTGCTGAGGGTGGTGTGGGTGGTGTTAAAGGTGTGGGTGGTGCGGGTGGTGTTAAAGGTGTGGGTGGTGTTAGAGGTGTGGATGGTGTGGGTGGTGTTAGAGGTGTGGGTGGTTCGGGTGGTGTGGGTGGTGTTAAAGGTGTGGGTGGTGTTAGAAGTGTGGGTGGTGCGGGTGGTGTTAGAGGTATGGGTGGTGTGGGTGGTGTTAGAGGTGTAGGTGGTGCTGGTGGTGTTAGAGGTATGGGTGGTGTGGGTGGTGTTAGAGGTGTAGGTGGTGCGGGTGGTGTGGGTGGTGTTAGAGGTGTGGATGGTGTGGGTGGTGTTAGAGGTGTGGGTGGTGCGGGTGGTGTAAAAGGTGTGGGTGGTGTTAGAGGTGTGGATGGTGTGGGTGGGGTTAAAGGTGTGGGTGGTGCGGGTGGTGTTAGAGGTGTGGGTGGTGTGAGCTTGGCCTGTCTGTGCGGTGTGGGAGGTGACAGGTGGAGCTGTTCCAGTACTGGGTCTGATTTAGGGATGCAGTGCCGGGGGAGGTGTGGGTCAGGCTGCAGGATCGTGCTCTGCCTGTCAGCTGCATGAGTGATTCTGCTGACACCTCGGCCACATAATTACATTTCCCATTCCCGCCGAATCAGCAGAACCTCCAGGCCCCTCTGCAGGCGTGGACAGACCACCATCTGTCAGGACCAGTGACAGATATGTGTGCTGCAGCTTTGTGATACACTTTGGAAAAACACTCCAGCCCAGCGAACCAAATGTGTGTGTGTGTGTGTGTGTGTGTGTGTGTGTGTGTGTGTGTGTGTGTGTGTGTGTGTGTGTGTGTGTGTGTGTGTGTGTGTGTGTGTGTGTGTGTGTGTATGTGTGTGTGTCAACACTGCAGTCTGTAGGGTCCTTTAATTATGCTGCATGTACATAAGAAACTATGAATACAACACCCTATAGATACACACAAGATCCTATAGATATGCACAAGACTCTATACATACACACAAGAGCAACACACACTTTCACTCACGCACAAACATTTGAATATTAGTTCCCATAAAGAAAATGATGTTAAAGGCTGAAAGAAGATGAAGATATCAGCCCTCATCTGCTTCACCTGATGCCTTCAGGTTTAATATTTTATCTTTTAAATGTCATTTGTAAAATTGTACTTGATACAATAAATGGAGTCTAAAGTTTTACTATCACTCACTTTAATTGTGCAAAAGCACTACTCTAAGAACCAATATTACTTATTATTGATAGACAACCCAGTCTGAACAAAAAAAAGGAAAATTAATTTGCTTTTGGCAACAAGAGAATGCACAAATAGATCAACAGGTATTACTCCAGTATTAAATTGGTGAATCAGACAAAAGCAATCCATTTAAAACACTAATTCATCTGAAAAAACAAACGCACATATTGTGTGTGAACATAGTCACAGTAAAAACCAAACTTATGTATGGTCAGTGAATCTTATGCATTACAACATGTGAGTTTGTACAGTATGAAGTGCGTTGAATGTGGTGAGTGGGGTTAATGAATGCAATGTGTCTTCATCACCACTGTGTGGCACTGATCTGCTCCAGCCTCTCTGTGAGACTGCCTGTCAGTGTCCATGTTGCAAATAGGAAGTGATGTGAAGAAGAGCTCTAGAACAATGACATGAGGGAGAAGCATTCTGGGTTATGATCCAAATCAAATACATTTCCAAGACAGCTCCTTCCCCTGTCCTCATTTCCTCTGCCTGATGCTGCTATCTGAGGGATTGTGGGATATATATCAGCTGTCAGCCCCATTCAATATTTCCATCACTATTCAATTACACCAGGTCTCCTTTGAATAAGAAATCTGTTTTCCATGCAAATGGCCTCTACCTCCCAGCCTCACTTACCATATTAAAGTGGCTGAAGTTTAAGCTTGGCATATATGACACGCTGAAGCTGTAATAAGTGTCATGATGGCGCTGATTCAGAGGGAAAGCAGCAGAAAGTCCTGGAAGTATCACCAGCCCCATATTCTAAATGAATGCAAGGGGTCTTAGTTAAGATCAGTGAAGTTCTTCAGTATTATTATTTCAATTTTATTTATTTAATTTGATTTAAATGAGTGAGAAAAACGTACATGACACACTGTCCAACTGTGAGTACATATGTATACACCTATATAATTTCACAATTTCAGGTCAGTTTATGAATTAACAATTTCAGAGTCAGCTTTTTTCTGAAATGTAGCAATAAGTATGTCTCTAAAGTAAAAGGTCAAACAGATTAACAGCTAATTTTGTTTGCCTCAATTGGATGACTTTTTTCTTCATACAGGGTAAAGCCAATCAGATGGTGAGGCATGGAAATGATGAGTGTAAAAAACTATCAGAGGGGCTGAGGCAGGTCCCTGTGAGAGTGATGGGCTGAGCAGAAATGCCAGTGAGGTATGGGACAGCAGGGGCTCCGGCTGGAGCCGGCCTGTGAGAGTGATGGGCTGAGCAGAGATGCCAGTGAGGTATGGGACAGCAGGGGCTCCGGCTGGAGCCGGCCTGTGAGAGTGATGGGCTGAGCAGAGATGCCAGTGAGGTATGGGACAGCAGGGGCTCCGGCTGGAGCCGACCTGTGAGTGATGGGCTGAGCAGAGATGCCAGTGAGGATGGGACAGCAGGGGCTCCGGCTGGAGCGCCCTGTGAGTGATGGGCTGAGCAGAGGGTAATGGGACAGCAGGGGCTCCGGCTGGAGCCGACCTGTGAGAGTGATGGGCTGAGCAGAGATGCCAGTGAGGTATGGGACAGCAGGGGCTCCGGCTGGAGCCGACCTGTGAGAGTGATGGGCTGAGCAGAGATGCCAGTGAGGTATGGGACAGCAGGGGCTCCGGCTGGAGCCGACCTGTGAGAGTGATGGGCTGAGCAGAGATGCCAGTGAGGTATGGGACAGCAGGGGCTCCGGCTGGAGCCGGCCTGTGAGAGTGATGGGCTGAGCAGAGATGCCAGTGAGGTATGGGACAGCAGGGGCTCCGGCTGGAGCCGGCCTGTGAGAGTGATGGGCTGAGCAGAGATGCCAGTGAGGTATGGGACAGCAGGCCTGTGAGTGATGGGCTGAGCAGAGATTCCAGTGAGGTATGGGACAGCAGGGGCTCGGCTGGAGCCGACCTGTGAGAGTGATGGGCTGAGCAGAGATGCCAGTGAGGTATGGGACAGCAGGGGCTCCGGCTGGAGCCGGCCTGTGCTAGTGATGGGCTGAGCAGAGATGCCAGTGAGGTATGGGACAGCAGGGGCTCCGGCTGGAGCCGACCTGTGAGAGTGATGGGCTGAGCAGAGATGCCAGTGAGGTATGGGACAGCAGGGGCTCCGGCTGGAGCCCATATATCAAAATGGAAGGGTAAGGGAGCATAAATTCATGAGCCATGACAAATATTGTCAATCAATAACCACTAAAATACAAATAAAAATACTTGAATTTAGCATGAAAATTAAGGACTATTGAAGCAAATGTGATGAATGAAAATCACACATTAAATATGCACACATATGTGCATGGACCGTGCGGATGTTATTAAATCCTATGTAGGGTACGCTGATAAACCAAAAGCCGTGGAAAAGAAGCGGATGTTATTAAATCCTATGTAGGGTACGCTGATAAACCAAAAAAGCCGTGGAAAAAGGCGTGGTCTCCAATAGAGAAATAACAGAAATGTAAGCAGAGGACAGTGTGTGAAGCGGATGTTATTAAATCCTATGTAGGGTACGCTGATAAACCAAAAAAGCCGTGGAAAAAGGCGTGGTCTCCAATAGAGAAATAACAGAAATGCAAGCAGAGGACAGTGTGTGAACCCGACCCCCCTGGGGGTGTGATGTGTCTCCCAGCGATGCCCTTTGGAGAGGAAGGGAGGCCACTGACCTCTCTGCCAGGTATAATACAGACCCAGCCTCAGCATTGTGTCCTGGCTCAGAGCCGCTGAGATAAGAGCTCACAGATCACCCCCACAACCCAACGCCTTACAAAATGCAGCAGCCCTCTGGAGACTACCCACCCATGCACCCAGCACTCAGATTCTAAAGACAACATATCTTCTGCCCCAAGGGAAACAAACGACCTTCTGACAGCCATTCAAACACCCTGAAAATATTGCTGTTACGTAGGACAAACTTTGAACAAAGACTCTGTGTAGGCAGGCCTCTGGTTTTTAAAAGCTATTATCAGTCAGCCAAAGTATATTTTAACCATTGTATGTCTCTACACCAGGGCTCTCTAGTCTTACTATGGTTTTTCACTCTGTCACTGCACACTCTGACTCTAAATACAGCACCCTGTCACTGCACTCTGACTCTAAATACAGCACCCTGTCACTGCACATTCTGACTCTAAATACAGCACCCTATCACTGCGCACTCTGACTCTAAATACAGCACCCTGTCACTGCGCACTCTGACTCTAAATACAGCACCCTGTCACTGTCACTGCACACTCTGAAATAAATACAGCACCCTGTCTGACTCTGACTCTAAATACAGCACCCTGTCACTGCACACTCTGACTCTAAATACAGCACCCTGTCACTGCGCACTCTGACTCTAAATACAGCACCCTGTCACTGCGCACTCTGACTCTAAATACAGCACCCTGTCACTGCACATTCTGACTCTAAATACAGCACCCATCACCTGTCACTACAGCACCCTGTCACTGCACTCTGACTCTAAATACAGCACCCTGTCACTGCGCACTCTGACTCTAAATACAGCACCCTGCACCCTGTCACTCACACTCTGCACAGCACCCTGTCTGCACTCTGACTCTAAATACAGCACCCTGTCACTGCGCACTCTGACTCTAAATACAGCACCCTGTCACTGCACATTCTGACTCTAAATACAGCACCCTGTCACTGCACACTGACTCTAAATACAGCACCCTGTCACTGCGCACTCTGACTCTAAATACAGCACCCTGTCACTGCACATTCTGACTCTAAATACAGCACCCTGCACAGCACCCTGACTCTAAATACAGCACCCTGCGCACTCTGACTCTAAATACAGCACCCTGTCACTGCACATTCTGACTCTAAATACAGCACCCTATCACTGCACACTCTGACTCTAAATACAGCACCCTGTCACTGCACACTCTGATTCTAAATACAGCACCCTGTCACTGCGCACTCTGACTCTAAATACAGCACCCTGTCACTGCACACTGACTCTAAATACAGCACCCTGTCACTGTGCACTCTGACTCTAAATACAGCACCCTGTCACTGCACATTCTGACTCTAAATACAGCACCCTGTCACTGCTGTGCACTCTGACTCTAAATACAGCACCCTGTCACCACTGCGCACTCTGACTCTAAATACAGCAGCCTTCCACTGTTTCCCAATGTCCCAGCATTTCCTGTATGCTTTGGCAATAAAAGTTTAAAATCATGGCAAGGAATGTACCACTACAGAAATGTAAGTGCCAGGACAGTACACAGTAGCCAGCAAAAATAAATTGCTGGGCAAACATTACAGTTTGCTTTTGTAACATATCCAAGTTGTTTAACTAATGTAAAATTGAGCTTGTTATTGTAACAGTAGGTTTATTGATTTGCTTGAACATACATTCATCTTAAGTGGTGACTTGGAACAGCAGACGAGGTAAGTGCAATATGGGTTTAACTGACATTCAGATTTTGCTGGATAAAAAATGGTTGATGGGGTATAAGAAATGTGATTGGGTTAGGTATCTTCAGCATCAGTTAAGTTGTGATAGGGCTACTTCATCAATATTCCTCATTGAATTTGACGATATAGAAGTGGAGAAACTGTCCTGAGTTTCTTCGCATCTCCTCTCCTACACTCACCTCCTCTAATTTCCTGTACATATTTTCAGTGGTAGGGGGACAGGAGATGAGTATTGATAAGTACTTGGACGCACTCCTTCACACGTAACAATGTCATGAAGGTCTACAAAGCAACCACCGGGTGGCAGTGTGCCCCAAGATTCCAGATGAGCTGCAGGGGAAGCCACTGAGCGACTACCTGAACATTACTATTTCTATGGTTTATTAAACGTTTGCCTTTATCGGCATGTGACACGAGGCGAGATTCAAAAATCTGTCTTTCCTTTTGTCAATATTAGTATGAATAAACTGGTGATTTCATGTGCAGATATCTTTGCAGTAAACAAACAATTTTAAGGCAAATGAATGTTGTACTTGTAACCGCTAACATGGCAAGTAAAATTAGCGGTGTCGCTTTGTTTCGTTTAACACTGGTAATCAGTGACGTGCCTGAACGAGGCTTTTCATACAGCACAAAATCATTTTAAATGTTTAAGCTTAAAGGTCTGATCAGTGATCACAACTGTATTAGAAAGTAAAACATTTACAGCTATAAAAAAAGGGCAAAAAGCGTAATCTCATACGAGTCGGGTATAGTCTTACAAAAAATGTCTTGGTGTTATAGTCTTGGTCATCTTGCAAAAATGTGCTGGCGATCCCTTCCCCAGAGTCAGTGCTGCAGGTCCTCCCACCCCACCTTAAAGTCAGTGCTGTAGCCCACTGGGTGAGGGATCCGTCCGTGCTGCTATTCCTATTTAAATTGTTTCATATTTTTTTAATTAAATCTATTTAAACATAGTGCGGATTTGGCTTGTTGGCATTTGTTTTGTCTCTGAATTATACACATGGTTAACTCTTTAGAGCACATTGCATAAAAGGAAAGAATCAGCTTTTTAAAAGCTAACAATAAGGAAAGACAATGCTATGATACATAAATAAATAAATACATAAATACATAAATTTACTGTTAAACTTCATATCAATGGTAGTGGAAAGTCAAGCGAATTCGTGTGAGAAAATTTAATTGTTACCGCTGCGAACAATCTACAAAAACTATTGGTGATTTCGGTAACTCCCATCAGGCGACCAACTTATACTTGTGAAACCCCGGAGGAAACAGCGTGGCATAAGTGCACCCAACTTACACCGCCCTGTCTGCAGGGACGTTCATCGTTGGTGGGTACCACGACGCCTTCAGCTATTCTCAACGACAAGAAAGGGTGTGGAATATCGGCGTTTCTGACATTTGTAATGTACCATTAACTGTCATTTGCCACAATTTTTATTCGAAACGAAAAAATGTTATTTGTGTGTAACTTCTAACCGGAAGATAAAGAGCCTCAGAGTCTCTTTCATCTTTGCTTCGTGGTAACATATACGATTTCTCACGCCCATCTTGCCAATTGTTTACGAGGAAGCATATTTGCACAATTACAGAGCTGTGTCTATACCAGTTTAGCTGAGGATCGATAAAGAGGTTTCTTTAAACGGGACTCAACACTGGTTGGCACAAGCCAGGACACTCCCAAAAGCAAGGTGCACGTCCGCGCTAAAGAGCTTCAGGTAAACACACGTGATTTGTTTTGCAAACAGCCTAGCGGTTCAGGAACACCTAGATTTTGTCATTCTAAGTTGTATCTATGTAACTGAGGACCTGCGTAGATGTTTAACCAACTGTCCCTAAACGTCGAAAACATACCAACTTACTGAGTGGGAACAGGTACGTAGTTTGGCTGATGTACTGTTTCACACTTAAACATTAGTTACATTTAGGCAAAACCGGAAACGGTTGAACTTGTTAAAATATTAAGTTTTAATGGTGTTATGCGGAACTCGTTTACATTTCGTGACGAAGCAGTATACATGTGTGATCTTAATTCTAAGACTTTATCGATTGCTTTTATCTCAAAGTCAAATTGGAAAAACCATTTTGTTAGATGCATTGATCAATATGATGCAAGTGTGTGCAGGAGAAATGAAACCAGTCTAAGAAACCCTACCGACACATTGGGGTGTTCAGGGGGGTATACAACGAAGCAAGCTCGACAAAGCCAGGCTTTCTTTGTGTAAGCTGGCTCGACAAACCCTAAACTCGCAATCAGAGATAATTGGTTTCACGACGGTGGCTACAACTGTCTTTGTTAACCCAGGTTTTCGTCTTTAGGCTCTGTACGCGTTATCATGAAAGGGGGCGCTTGACGCGTCATTTGACTCTTCCTTCGCACAAAATGGACCGATCGCGTGCATCTTATTTTAGCCAAGAGGAGCACGTTCTCATAATGGAAGGTTATGAAGAATACAAAACGGTTATCACAGTTAAAAGCAACATTGCTGGCAGAAAATTGCTGATCGTGTAAATTCGTTAGTTAATATATTTATTTTAGCGCTCAGTGCACTCTCAATGCTTCCTGTTTATTCCTAACGTGACAGCTCCACATTCAGAGCTCTTAAACTTTTTTTAAACTTGATGCAGCATATTGAAACATTATACTCAAAAAGGGCATTTTGTTTTGACACTCCCTTTGTGAAGGATACGCGGAAATCACTTCAGTTTTTGGGCAAATCTAAGTGAAATTAATTGTGTGAATATTGTCTGTGAAAAATGTCAATAGACGAATCAATGTTCTTGTTTTGATCAAAGTATTTTTTAGTTTTGTTTTTCAATTTGAAATACAGTTTGATAATATTTTAACAAAATCCCATCCGACAAGAAACCTATTGCACCATTTGCACCATTACAAATTTACAATGTGACATATCAAACAGGGAACACTACAGACACATTCAGTAGTTCAGTGGGAGGAAGAACAGCCTTGCGAATAGCGCGGCATATAATATTCTTTCTCAGAGTTTCTGCATCTCCAGCTGAATGCATTTGACGATGCAATGCAACGCGATGCACACAGTTTGCGCTACTGTAAGTGTACGGCTCTTTGGTGGCATTAGCGACATACGGCTCAACAAGTTTGCATTTGTAACGTATTCCCTCAACTGAGAATCTGTAACGATCATACAGAATATCGTCCGGAAAAGTCAACGGATCACTCCGGTCGCGAAACACTCTCTCCCTCCGAAGAGAACCTTTTAAAATTCTTGCACCGGGGTCGACGAGATTCTCTGAATGGTCACGACATTTCCAATGGAGGTGATCAGTGAAAGGGCGGCGCTTTTTGTAGCCGATTTAAAGCTGAAACTACTCCGGACCAGGTTAAATTTGCGGCATAAATTACCATGGTGATCTAGCCAGGTTAAAAGACAGCCACCTTCGTGACTTAAAACTCTGGCTTTAGGCTCAACATGCCTCGCTAACCCACTCATCTCGCTGCGTAGTACACCCCTCTCAGTAGCTGTCTTCGACTTTTCGTCAGCTTGTTACATTACACTAGACCTACCACTCGTAACAGAACCTTAACGCTTCTTGTGGAAACAAAAAAATGCTTCTGTTTCTCATTTCAGGGTTTTTTGTGATTCATTAATTTCCATCGTATTCCATTCATTTTATATGCTTCCTCGTATTCTAAGTATGAAACAATTCATCGTTATAAAGAGATGTTCTTGAAGTGTATATGTTTTTGAAACATTAGACTGCTATTCGATTCCTGATCATTATATAATTCCTGTCTAGCACTGGTAATTCTGCAGAACAGTTTATCATGCGCATGGGTGTCGCTGATAATATGTGACAGGGGGCCAGGCAGAGTAGAATATCTCATGCTTCTGAGGTTTCATGCGCTAAACCGTCACAGTCCCTGTGACTAAATGACCGCAGACAATGCAGTGAGCTGTAAAGTTGTTTGACTCAGTCTGGTTTGCACAGCTCACAACTCAGATGAAGGAAAAATAATCCTCATGTCCATTCATGCATTCACTAGTGGAATAGAGATTCTACTAGTCTAAATGTCACAGCGCATATTGCATTGGAAAAGATATGGTGCTTCCAAATATGATTTCAAAAATGTATTCTTATTCTATAAGTAATACCTCAAAAAAATAACTGAATATGAACATCTTTATGCTTTGTTTTAAGTGAAAGCGACATCTTTGAGAGTATTTCAATATCACTGGTATTTTATTTTGACTCAATGTGGAAGAAATGGCAGATTAAAATAACGTATACTGCTCGCTGCACAGAGCACAAAATGGGGCCCATAATGTTAATATCTTTACATAACACAGAAGCGCCATCTCCAGTTTCCTCCACAGCAATCATCAGTGGTTTGGGAAATTACCTGAAGAAGATGAGCTTCATAAAACAATTTTAGTAATAGATTATGGATATTATTCACTTGTAAAATCATTGTTAATGTTTGGGAGGTCAGAGTCACCTGAGCCATACCATTATCAGAACCACATTTGGTCTCAGTTATAGATATGAAAATATGAAGATTCACAGAAAACACATGGAGACAAAATGACCTTCTTTGCTAAAATTGATTCATGTTTCCTTTGCAAGTAATCAATATTTCTGCCAAAAATTCTCAAACATGATATTTGAAATCAGTATTAATCATCTGGCTTGAAGATGTGTGCTAGGTGGGGTCTGAACCTTCTCTCTTCAGGTGATTTGCTATAGAATGACCTTGTGGTCATTTTATAGCCCGTTTATACTGGCATTCATCCTGTTACGATTTGAGCATAACAATTGGCAGTTAAATTTACTCATGACTAAAGTGCAGCCATTTTTAAACTCTGTATGCATTTCTGTAGCCATGACAACATTAGAAATGAGGCACTGGCATTATAATGGCATGGTCTGTGTGTTCTCCTTAAAGGTGTTCAGTTTCATATGCCATATGATGAGGAAAGACAGTACCCTTTTAGTGTTTTATTTTATAATCAATCAGTGATAACCTTAAGGCTAGTTTAGTGGTGATTTAAGTGAATATTATGATGAGGCACTTTAGTTTCAAGCAAAGCACAATGTGAATATCAGTTATTATTAGCACTTCATGAGCGAATCATTCCCTAGCAGTGCAATGCTGCACCCAGGGGGTGGGGCTGAGCCACAGTAGTGGCTACTTTATCTGTCTTTGATATCACTTAATGGGCCCTATGTGAATCAGTGTGGGTGTGCAAGCTTTAACCCATCTCACCCTGCACCCATTCACCTGTTGCTATCTCTCTTTGTTTGTTTGTTTGTTTATGGAATATGTCATACAAAGACATTCCATTACATTAAGGGCATTTATTAGACGCTCTTATCCAGAGTGACTTAGAAGGCAAAGTGCATGTCAATGGTAAAAAAATTGCAAAGATTACCCTAGAGAGGGGTAAAGTCCCAAGTGGCCAAAAGTGACAGACTACATCAGGACTCCCCTACCAGCTATCTAAAGTGAAAGTTAACAACAACAGCCTAGGTTTAAAAACAAATAAAACAGTTAAAAATGAGAGCAAATAAGAGTAGAGACATTAGAAAGAGCAAGGGAGGGTAGGGGAGGGGAGAGGAGAGGTGCAGCCTGAAGAGGTTAGTCTTCAGTCTGCGCTTTGGACTTGCGATCCAAAGTGCTTTTCGATTAAAATAATCAACAATAAAGACTTTTTAATGGTATAGATAAAATATAAACTAAAAACCTGACTTTATTCTAAATAAACTGTATGTTTAAAAAATGGTATGTTTTGCATTAACGTAAATAAAGGCAGCATGTCTGGAGTGGCCATTAATAAAAATAAAGGCTGAGGGGTCCTCTCGGACACGTCTTACAAACTTACTGGAGCTGCACTTTGGTGCACAGACATTAAGCATGTGATGTAACAAAAACTCAAACTGACTGGCCCGCCAATACAGGGTCTTCAAAGCAGGCATAATGAATCCAGATAATTCAATAGTCGCTTTTTCATCAGATGGCTGTTAGCCCTCAGGGTTTCAGGTACTGTCCACATCAAAGATCATCAGTGTGCATTGCAGATAATTCAATTGAGTTCAATTTTATTTGTATAACGCTTTTTACAAGAAGTTGTCACAAAGCAGCTTTACAATTGATCCCAGGCCTGAAACCCCCTCAGAGCAAACCAAGGCAACAGGGGCAAGAAAAACTCCCTGACAAACAGGAAGAAACCTTGAGCAGAACCTGGCTCAGAGGGGGAGCCCATCTGCTTCTGGCTGGGACAGGGTGTACAATGGGTGGACAGGAAAGTGGCGACAAGCAGTTCATCAGAATTTTTGAATTAATGGATTTTTCCAAACTTTACCATACAGTAGGAGTGGGACTGTCTCTTCTTGATTATGCAGTCATTCAGAGTAAAGACTGTGCTTGTGTATATATTTGTGTTTGCTGTGCTGTCTTAGTCAGCTGGAAATGAGGTGCTGCAGTGGCTGCTGCTCCAGGAAAGTGATGTGTAAACTTTGGCTCCAGGAAGTGATGTGTAAACTTTGGCTCCAGGAAGTGATGTGTAAACTTTGGCTCCAGGAAGTGATGTGCCAGCCATGTAACAGGCTGAGAGCTGTAGGGGATGTACCACTGTGTGTATCACCTTCACGTTATCTTAAGCAGAGCAGTTCAAATACACATCTGGAACATTAAATACCAGTAAAGACATACCTGTGTGTGCATGCCCATGCGCGCACTATTGCAGACACGTACACAAAGCCATAGTTCCTAGCTCTCAGGGATTGAGATTGAGAAACACCCAAGATTTAATAATGAGAATGTGATAATGTAAATAATCCTTTGACTTGCTTATGTAAATTTGTTTAATATGTAACACATAATGACTTATATCTGTGTACTATGAAAGGCAACTTTGTGTATTTAAATGCCTCAGTAGCTACTGGCTGTTTTGTAACTTGCAAATGTTGTGTTGTTGCCATGCAAATACATGTACCGGAGCAGTATAAGGCAAAATATCTGCATAGCATGCCACACCACTGTCAAAAACACAGAACAGAATCTAGGGTTTTGCTCTGCCGTGCATGCACACATATTGGTACTAAAATATGTAAAATATGTATTTGACCTACATCTGCTTCCAGGTAATATGTAGATGATATGGATATAGTGAAGTGAGGAATCAGCAAGTTTATTGTACTGGAGGTTCCTATTCCCTTTTAAAGACAGAAAATGCATCGTTTGTGTGTGAGCAAATAGGTGTGTCATTGTGGTGAGAAACGGGTAGAGAGGGCCTCACAACTGTAACCACACAGCATACTGGAGTTCCATGTTGAGCAGGTTGCACCCTGACAGCTAATGCTAATGTTCTCTACAAACTATACCCTAGCAGCTAATGCTAATGTTCTCTATAGACTGTACCCTAAAAGGTAATGCTAATGCTCTCTACAGATTGTACCCTAAAAACTAATGCTGATGTTCTCTACGGACTGTACTCTAACCGTTAATGCTTATTTTCTGTACAGACTGCACCCTAACAGCTAATGCTAATGTTCTCTACAGACTGCACCCTAACAGCTAATGCTAATGTTCTCTACAGACTGCACCCTAACAGCTAATGCTAATGTTCTCTACAGACTGCACCCTAACAGCTAATGCTAATGTTCTCTACAGACCCTGTCCCTCAGGGATGACCTTAATATTCTGTCTCTCTGTATGTGAGTGGTTTTGTGTGGAGGATGATGCTTGCGGAGTCAAAACTCATTTTTAAGCTGACAGTAATTCTGCTGCAGGGAAGCAGAATGTGAGGTTCAGCAGCATGTGAGGTTCAGCTTTCCCCAGAGAGGGAACAGGAGTGAGGTCATTCTGTCATGTGAGACTGAGGTCAGACAGGGTACAGGGCAGGCTCTGTACTTGCTGTTAGAATGGAGGTCTTCACCTGCCAGACTGGTTTTTTGGATAGGAAGTGGTGCATTCTGCTTCATTTGTATCATTGAAGGCCTCTCGCCTCCTGGAAATGAACTCTTCCCTGGTGCATCCCTGGGGGGGCTGGCTGTTGATTCCCATTGATCAGTGCTGGCCCAGCTGCAGCACTGTTAGTGTGTGTGTTAATGTTTTAAGAGCTGTATCGAGTAACAGCAGTTCCCATGAGCGAGTGCTGTTGCTGTGTAAGGATCACTGATCTGCCTCTGTTTCCAGGTTTGGAGCATCAGCTGATCCTTCCCCTACCTGCCCCATGGCCATGGCACCCCACGACCCCCCAAGTGCCTCTCATGCTCTGTTCGACAGCTTTGTGCATGCTCAGAGCTGCAAGGACGTTCTTCAATACTTCTCACAACTCTGCTGCCACCTGGAGGTTGACCCAAGAGACTACAAGTGCTTCTATGTGAAACTGAAGGAGAGGCTTAACTACTGGAAGGCCAAAGCCCTATGGGCCAAACTGGATAAACGAGCCACACACATTGATTACCAGCAGGGCAAGGCCTGCACCAACAACAAGGTGTGTGTACATGACTATATGTGAGTGTGTGCATGTGTGTATATGTGTATGCATGCATTTGTGTGTATGTGTGTGAGAGAATGAGTGTGTGTGGATGTGAGTGTGCAAGCAAGTGTGTGTGCATGTGCTTGTGTTTGTGCGTGCATGTTTGCGTGCGTGTGTGAGTGTGTGTGTGTGAGTGAGAGAGTGTGTGAGTGTGTAATCTTGGAAATGTAGCACAGTGTTAACAATGTTACTTTCCCAGCCCTGAAACTCAAATCATTTTCTGATGCGCCAAAAAAGATATATTTAAATAATTAAATTAATATCATAAACGTGCGACGACTAGTCGACTGATGGCTTGAACTAACGACTACTGTTTGACAAGGAAAATCTTTGGCCTGGGGCAGCGCTAGTATATATTCACAAAGAGAAGCAAATTTTGTTTCTGTGTGTCATTTCCTCCTCAGCTTATTGCTCAAGCATGAGAATGCAATCTGGGTTTCATCTGTATTTGTGTAAGATGTCTCTCTCTCTCTCTCTCTCTCTCTCTCTCTCTCTCTCTCTCTCTCTGTCTCTCAGTGTTTAGTTCTGGGTGCAGGGCCCTGTGGTTTGCGCACGGCCATAGAGCTGGCATTTTTGGGGGCACAGGTGGTCCTGCTGGAGAAACGAGATGCCTTTTCCCGGAACAACGTGCTGCATCTCTGGCCCTTCACCATCCAGGACCTGCGCGGCCTTGGCGCCAAGAAGTTGTACGGGAAATTCTGCTCCGGCTCACTGGACCACATCAGTGAGTGACCTACAGATACTCTACAGACTGTCAATTGCAGTGGTGCACTATGGGAGTACTATTGCTTGCATATACACTGGAATGTGTGTTTGTGTGTTTAGTGCACATGGGTCTGCTTGCATGCCCATGGGAGTGTGCGTGTTTGTGTGTGTTTGTTCTATCCCTCTCTCACTTGGCAGTGTGTGTACCTGTGTATAGGTGTGTGTAATTCTCTTTTTGCAGGTGCAGGGTATGTGTACCTGTGTGTACCTGTGTGTAGGTGTGTAAGTGTGTGATTCTATGGCCAGGTATCCGGCAGCTGCAGCTGATCCTGTTGAAAGTGGCCCTGCTGCTGGGGGTGGAGGTGCACACAGGGGTGGAATACAGAGGCCTCCTGGAGCCCCAGCGCCATGCCACAGGAGTCACAGGTGTGTTTACCTGCAGACAGTGCTCCTGCTCACTGCTCCCACCACAGATCAGTGTGTAAATGTGTGCAGACCTCAGGTCAGTGCGTAAATGTGTGCAGACCTCAGGTCAGTACGTAAATGTGTGCAGATCTCAGGTCAGTACGTAAATGTGTGCGGAGCTCAGGTCAGTGCGTAAATGTGTGCAGAGCTCGGGTCAGTGCGTAAATGTGTGCAGAGCTCGGGTCAGTGCGTAAATGTGTGCAGACCTCGGGTCAGTGCGTAAATGTGTGCAGACCTCGGGTCAGTGCGTAAATGTGTGCAGACCTCAGGTCAGTGTGTAAATGTGTGCAGACCTCAGGTCAGTGCGTAAATGTGTGCAGACCTCAGGTCAGTGCGTAAATGTGTGCAGATCTCAGGTCAGTGCGTAAATGTGTGCAGATCTCAGGTCAGTGCGTAAATGTGTGCAGACCTCAGGTCAGTGTGTAAATGTGTGCAGACCTCAGGTCAGTGTGTGAATGTGTGCAGACCTCAGGTCAGTGAGCTCTGCACACATCTCTCTAAAAGACCATCAGACCCTACACACCTGCCAGACCTCTCTGCTCTGCTTCCTAGAGATGCCTTGTGTCACCTCCCTCTTTGTGTTTGCACTTCATAGTCATGTCTGCTGTCTGTTCTGGCTCCCTGCTAGTGGATCAGTGGATCAGAACAACAGAGTCTCCTCTAGTGCAGACTGGAGACTCATCTCTGCAGGATGTATCTCTCCCTAACTCTTCCACTTGTTCTGTAACCGCTTGTATGAGTATCTTATTTGTGTTTGGGTTGTTATTTCTTTAACAGATTTCTTTTCAGAGTCCTTGTCCTACTTTATGCTGTCTCTCATTTCTCTCATCCCATTTTTCTCTCCTTGTCCCTCCCTGTCTTTCTCCTCCCTCACCCCCTTTTTTCTCTCCTCCCCCTTCCCTCTCTCTCAGGATGGAGGGCAGATGTCTTGCCCCAGTCTCATCCTTCCAGCTGCTTCCAGTTTGATGTTTTCATCTCCGCAGGAGGCGGCCGCTTCGTCCCTGAAGGTGAATAGACACACATACACACAAACCTGTGACACATGCACATATATACACACAAACCTATGACACATGCACACACACACACACAAACCTATGACACATCCACACACCTTTCCTGTCTGGTGAACCCCCTCACGAAAATTATTTGCCTCAATATCTATTACCCCTTCAATATCTGTGTTGCGATAAACTGGTCAGTATCAACAATCCCCCTGTTTTGCCTCCATCAGCCCCCGATTGGGAATCCCTGATTGGGAGAATTTGTTTTTCCTTTTTCAGGCTTCCGGAGGAAGGAACTACGAGGGAAACTGGCCATTGGAATCACTGCCAATTTCATCAACCGCCACACTGCGGCAGAAACTCAGGTGCCAGAGATCAGTGGCGTGGCTCGAATCTACAACCAGAAATTCTTCCAGAACCTTCTGACAGAGACAGGTGTGAGCAGGGGAGGGACAGAGGGAGAGGGCTGGATGAAAGGGGGAGGAGAGAGAGGTGACAGAAGGAAGGGTACTCACAGAGTCCAGACTGGCAAAGTGGAGAGGCCACAGTGCGGCGAGTTACATGCTCATCAGTGCAGCGAGTAGCATGCTCATCAGTGCAGCGAGTAGCGTGCTCATCAGTGCAGCGAGTAGCGTGCTCATCAGTGCAGCGAGTAGCGTGCTCATCAGTGCAGCGAGTAGAGTGCTCATCAGTGCAGGGAGTAGCGTGCTCATCAGGGGCAGATCCAGGGGTGCGGCCATGGGGGCACTGGCCCCATCTGAAATCTGATTGGCCCTTTCAGTGCCCCTCTCCTATCAGCTGCTTAACTTTTCCCTTTTGGGTGGAGCCAAAATTTGCACATGCTGCCAGGCCAGAAGAGAACAGGCCTGTTCCATAGTGGCCACTCTGTGAGGAAGAGGCATCAGAGATGGGTGAAACTGCAGCAGTAATGTTATCATTTCATCATTTTTAACCGGTGAGGTGTTCTGCACAGGAGAGCGAAGAGGACTCCAAAAAATAACAGAACTTAATTTGTTTGGAAATTACATTCACACAGTACAAACTACCCAAACAAGATGTGGGGAGCTGAGTTTCTGCACTGACCCTTCTCTCTCCCCCCGTCTCCCTCTCTCTCGCTCCATCCCTTTTCTCTCTCTCTCTATCCCTCCCTCTCACTCCCCCCACACTGCAGGGATTGATCTGGAGAACATTGTATACTACAAAGATGATACACACTACTTTGTTATGACTGCTAAGAAGAAAAGCCTGTTAAACAAAGGAGTGATCAAACAGGTAGGGTTTCCCTTCCACATAATCATACAGCCGCAGGTAATATATTTCACAAGATTAGAGGGTGGTGCTGAAGGTTACAGGTGGAGCTGAAGGTGGGTGCCCTCATGTTGGATGAGTCCTGCTGAAGCCGAGGCGTCTGTGTGTGTCACCCTGCAGGACTACAGTGATGCTGAACGGCTCCTGTCCCCAGCCAATGTCCACCAGGAGGCACTGCAGTGCTACGCCCAGGACGCTGCCCACTTCTCTACCCAGCACCGCCTTCCCGCACTGCAGTTTGCACTGAACCATGCGGGCCACCCTGACGTGGCCATGTTTGACTTTACCTGCATGTATCGCGCGGAGAATGCATCCTACCTGAGAGAGCGGTGTGGCCAGAAGCTACTGATTGGCCTGGTGGGAGACTGCCTGGTGGAGGTACGCTACACCTGTATTGTAATTATATACACCTCTACTGTACCTGTATCTACTTTTACTGTTCCTGCATACACCTGCACTGCATGCCTTAACTGGGCCTGTTCAGTACCTTTACTCATCTGTATGCTATGCTTGTATGTTTGGGTCACCTAATACACAGCAATACAGAAACACATAAGACTTCTTGTCAGTTTGTTTCTGTACCTTCAGTGTGTAAATGTGTGCAGAGCTCTGATCAGTGCGTAAATGTGTGCAGAGCTCAGATCAGTGCGTAAATGTGTGTAGAGCTCAGATCAGTGCATAAATGTGTGTAGAGCTCTGATCAGTGCGTAAATGTGTGCAGAGCTCAGGTCAGTGTGTAAATGTGCGTAGAGCTCTGATCAGTGTGTAAATGTGAGTAGAGCTCAGATAAGTGCGTAAATGTGTGCAGAGCTCAGGTCAGTGCGTAAATGTGTGCAGAGCTCAGGTCAGTGTGTAAATGTGAGTAGAGCTCAGATAAGTGCGTAAATGTGTGCAGAGCTCAGGTCAGTGTGTAAATGTGTGTACAGCTCTGATCAGTGTGTAAATGTGAGTAGAGCTCAGATAAGTGCGTAAATGTGTGCAGAGCTCAGGTCAGTGTGTAAATGTGTGTACAGCTCTGATCAGTGTGTAAATGTTAGTAGAGCTCAGATCAGTGCGTAAATGTGTGCAGAGCTCAGGTCAGTGTGTAAATGTGTGCTATGTCAGGGCTTCCTCAGATACACTGCAGTGAGCTGTATGGGAATATTTTAGGGGTTTTCACTCAAGCTGAACTTAGTAATTATGAAAGTCATTTAGTTTCAGTACAAGTATCAGTATACAGGAATACTATACATACTGCTAGAGAAGCTGAGGCCGAGGGACCCTTTTCCTAATGTGTCACTCTGTGTGTGTGTGTGCGTGCGTGCGTGCGTGTGCGTGCGTGCGTGCGTGCGTGCGTGCGTGTGCGTGCGTGCGTGCGTGCGTGCGTGCGTATATGTATATGTGTGTGTGTGTGTGTGTATATGTATGTGTCTCTGTGTGTCTATGTATATTTATATGTGTATATTTGCACGTGTGCAATGGTGCATATGTGGTGTGTGTGTGTGTGTGTGTGTGCATCCATGTGTGCATGTATATGTGTGTGAATATATTCATGCACACGTGCGTTGTGCATGCACGTGTGAACATGTGTGCATATGTGCACATGCATTCATGCGTGTGTGTGTGTGTGTGTTTTATGTGCGTGCATGTGTGTGCTTTGTATGTGCCAGCCGTTCTGGCCTCTCGGCACAGGTGTGGCTCGTGGTTTTCTGGCTGCGTTTGATGCTGCCTGGATGGTGAGGCGCTGGGGGCTGGGTGTCCCTCACCTGGAGCTCATCGCTGAACGGTAACGGCCCCTCCCTGCCCTACAGATGGGCAGTAAGCTGCCATGGTGCTGTGCATATGCCTACATTTTATTGTAAAGTTAGATTTTCTTTCAGAATATTTTTTATATGTCTGAAAAGTAATAGCTCAATTCATGTACATAATTTCCTTTTAATGTGTTAATAATACACCAATTAATTATAATTGTAACAATACATCTACTATTATCCATACCATCCATCCATCTGTGTCACTACTTTAGTCCAGATTTATACATAATGCCAAACCTTTCAGTATTTGAGGTTATCCCTCAAACTAATTTTAGTAAATTTATTATTTGTTATTATATTGTTTCTGCTTATTCACTCAGTATGTTATATATGATTCCCTGATTCCCCAACTCCTTTTATGAAGCTTAATTGACTGAAAGTGTCAGATACAGGGTGAGTTTAATTGGGATGCGGGCCACGGTAAGTTCTGTGAGGAGCTGAACAACTCTCATCTGTAACAGGGAAAGTATCTACCAGCTACTGTCTCAGACCACACCCGAGAACACCAGCAAGAACTACAGCCTGTACAGCATTGATCCCACCACCCGGTACCCCAACCTCAACCTGAGCTCCATCAGAGCCAACCAGGCCAGTACTCCCTTCCCCCATCTTCCAGCACCCCCAACCTCCCCACTGGCCATAGCACAGATCTGCCCATGCTGAAGTTATAAAGTAATGTCCCTTAAACCTGAAGCTCTGGACTAGATCTTCCCCAGCAACTTCCAGAACCTGCCATTACTCAACACCCACCCACTGGTGTGTTTGAGTTTAGCTTGAGTAGACCTAGGGTCTCCACATGCTGTATTGCACCTTTGAGCTTTGAGCAGAGTTTAAACACACCCTGTGCTGTGTTGTTTCAGGTGCAGCACCTCTGTGATGCTGAGACACAGGTGGACAGCAGCAGACTCAGCAGGAAGCAGAAGGTCTGGGTTCCACATCTGCGTCAAGGTCAGCACACCTGTGCTCTATATCCCACAATTCACCTCTTCACCAGCAGGGGTTATTTGTTAATGTCACATTAATGCTGAAGAACTTAATTTCAGACACCTGTAAAATCTGTGAAATGTGTTACTCATGAAAATGTACAATCATATGAAAGAACTAATCTGTGCTGTGATTGGTGCAGGTTTGGTGGGTGTGTGCTGATGTGTGCTGTGATTGGTGCAGGTTTGGTGGGTGTGTGCTGATGTGTGCTGTGATTGGTGCAGGTTTGGTGGGTGTGTGCTGATGTGTGCTGTGATTGGTGCAGATTCGGTGGGCAGGTGTGAGGACTTGCTGAGCTGGTGTCAGCGGCACACAGCAGGCTACGAGCAGGTGAAAGTGAAGGATCTGACGAGCTCATGGAGATCCGGCCTGGCATTGTGTGCGCTCATCCATCACTTCAACCCTGCCCTCATGTGAGTCTCCACCCTCATTACACAACAGCCACGCCCTCATGTGAGTCTCCACCCTCATTACACGACAGCCACGCCCTCATATGAGTCTCCATCCCATTACACGGCAGCCACGCCCTCATGTGAGTCTCCACCCTCATTACACGACAGCCACGCCCTCATGTGAGTCTCCACCCTCATTACACGACAGCCACGCCCTCATGTGAGTCTCCACCCTCATTACACGACAGCCACGCCCTCATGTGAGTCTCCACCCTCATTACATGACAGCCACGCCCTCATGTGAGTCTCCGCCCTCATTGCACTGCCTCATAATCAGGCAGTTTCATCCCATATGAATATGAAGCTACTCCCAAGTGTTGCTGTTGTAAGTACTGTAGCGATGCGTAAATCCACCACATAACTTGTGCCCCCCGATGTAATCAAACCTTCATTATAGTTGCTTCCTCTGTAAATTGATCAAGTTATTCTCCATCACCTCTGTGTCAGTGACTACTCGTCTCTTCATGAAGCTGACTCCACGTACAACAACCAGCTGGCATTTGACATTGCAGAGAGGGAGCTGGGAATCCCACCCATCATGTCTGGCAGCGACATGGCTGCCCAGAGCCAGCCAGACAAGCTGGCCATGGTGCTCTATCTCACACAGTTCTACAATGTCTTCTCCCAAAGGACTCCCCCTGCTGGTAACCTTCTGCACTGCATGTTCACTTTGGCATCCTCCCAGAAATTGGAGGGAAAACAGTGGCCAGGTCCCCATAGAGGTGGATTTGGCCTTTTTAAATATACTCTAACAGATCACAGCTTCAGGTGTTAATTCTCTTTAGTTTTTACTCTTGGGGGAATTACATGTGGGAAAGTTGGAATAATAATTTCCATGAAAATCAGCACTGAGGGAGGTCCTGTGCCACCTCGTCTGCAGGAAGGTTGTGCTGAATTCAACAGTATATTTAAAAATTACATAATCAATTTTGTCAATTTCATCAGTCTTCCTGGTAGCCGTCTCCCCACTGTCGGTCTGCTGTTCCCTGGCCCTGTGTTTCTGTGTGTGTGTGTGTATGCTGGAGGGTGTGTGAGGGTTGCTGAATTTCAGTCATAGTGCTTACACGTTCCTCATAGTTTCTACTCCATTGTGCTTGTGAATGTGAGTGTGTGCCCCATTAGCCCATGATAAGTGCGCACAACACCACAGACACATTTGCAGTATTGCTGGGAAGGTTAACTTCCACTTGTTCTGAAACCAGAATTTGTGAGTGTCCCTTTAAGGATATTACCCAGAATGCCAGTGGTTTGAGTGCTGCAGGGCCGTTCTGTGAAGCAGCAGCTCAGGCTGTGTGGGAAATGGCTCATTAGAGCTGGGAGGGAGCTGTCCAGGGCCTGCGCTGCTCCACCGAACAGCCCAGCTGATCAGCTCTCTGCTGATCGTGGCACAATCCAGCCTTTTTACACACAGACGGGAAGAGCGGCTCAGAGCAGCCTTTTTACACACAGAGGAGAAGAGCAGCTCAGAGCAGCCTTTTTACACACAGAGGAGAAGAGCAGCTCAGAGCAGCCTTTTTACACACAGATGGGAAGAGCAGCTCAGAGCAGGCAGAGCACCTTCTCTCACATCCCCAGGTATGAGCTGTGAGCCCTAGGCTGATCAGCGTCTCTCTGCGGGAACTGCAAGCAGGACCCTCCTGACTCCACACACACACACATTCACGCACACACACACTCAGCTAACATACACAGAGGCAGGGCTGCGGACAGCTCCACACACACACACATTCACGCACACACACACACTCAGCTAACATACACAGAGGCAGGGCTTCGGACAGCTCCACACAGGTTCTTCAGGGTGAGTGTGTGCGCACATATGCATGAATTCCCTTGTGTGTGTCTATGAATCTATGCATGTGTATGGCTGTGAGTATGTCTTAGTGTCTTGTATGTGTGCATGCATACTTGTTTGTGTGTGTATGTGTGTGTGTTTCAGTTTCTGTGTTCATTTTGTATACACATGACTTTGAGTGTGGGTACATATGTGTGCTCATGTTTGTATACCAATAATTTGTATGTGTGTGTGATTTTGTGATATTGTGTGTGATTGCATGTCATGTTGTGTGCTGGGTTTTTGTATGATATTGTGTTATTGGTGTGTAAGTAGCTGCAGAGTCTGTCTTGATTTTGGGGATGGAATTTTGTCTTTATTGGGAAGTGTATTTGTGACCAAGGCTCTCCCCCGACAGAACCGGACCTCCCCTATGCCACCTCCCGCCCCGTTTCTCTCTCCAGCACCCGATCCGTCATCTCTTTCCTCAGCAAGCTGAAGCACAACTCTCTTCAGAGACGCAAGGTAACATACACACACTCACGCATGCGCAAAAACTCAGACATACACTCTAATTCACACACTAAATTTTAATGTTAAAATGCAACAGATTTCTGAGATTTGATTGATTAGAAAAGAGCAGAAAACTGTCATTTAAGCATAATTTCATTCCAGTGAGGAGAAAGATAGCTGAACTTTAGAATGATTGAGATCATCCTTCTGTCATCTTTTGGAAGATCATTTCACTCTGTAGTAAAATTTTGGTGGGATGTAAACAAGGTCACATGGCTGTTTTTGACTTCCACACAGGAAAAAATTGCAGCTGAAAAAGAAGAAAAAGGGCAAGAGATGAAGGCAGAGAGTGAAGCTGATGTGAGCATTCATTTTTTTACTTAGATTTTGCATTCCATATGTGGATAAATTTGAATATGAGTGACTGCATCAGTCGCTCACTGTCTGCTCACATGCTTGAGAGAAAGCTCAGATTCTGGTGGGAAATAGAAGTGGTATATCTGTGCTACTTGTAGTATCTTTACTCTGTATCTGTAAGTAACCTTTCTTATAATAAAGATCAGCTATTTATAATGAAGATAAGCATATTGCAGTGGAAATGACCATGAAAAAAGATTCATAAAAAAAGATTAGCCAATTTGAGTTGTTTTCCTGATGGTTTTCTCAAAAATGATTTACAGTAGGTTAGACTAAGCAGGTGGTTAGGGGCCTTGCTCCAGGCCCAACAGCTGCTCTGATTTGACTGTGGCTGCATTGGCGCTTGAGTTCTGCCTTCCATGTCCTTCCACAGAGCAGATCATCATGTTTATAGTAAATGTGCAGAAGTGACAGTGCAGGGCGTGACCATACTACAGCCGCATACTGTGACTCTGTCTCATTCCCTTTCCAGACCGGCTCGCCCCCCGTGTCTCCGCCTGTCTCCCCCATGCCAGCTCCAGGCAGCAGTGAAGTGTGTTATTTCTGTGGGCAGAGGGTGTACGTGCTGGAGCGTATCGGCACCGAGGGGAGATTCTTCCATCGCAGCTGCTTCAGCTGCCACCAGTGTGGTGCCACACTGAGACTGGGCAGCTACAGCTTCAGCCAGCAAACCGGTCAGCTCACACACCCCCTGCTGGACATGTCATATTTACAATAATACCCCAGTAAAGAACAGGGACAGCAGAACACATTTACAGCTGGGATTTTATGTGAGAAGCAGAGTGAAGGTAGAGGGGCATCTGTGTATGTGTGTGTGTGTGTGTGTGTGTGTGTGTGTGTGTGTGTGTGTGTGTGTGTGTGTGTGTGTGTGTATGTGTGTGTGTGTGTGTGTATGTGTGTATGTGTGTGTGTGTGTGTGTGTGTGTGTGTGTGTGACATAGGGATGTGTGTGTGTGTGTGTGTGTGTGTGAGACATAGGGATGTGTGTGTGTGTGTGTGTGTGTGTGTGTGTGTGTGTGTGTGTGTGTGTGTGTGTGTGTGTGTGTGTGTGTGTGTGTGTGTGTGTGTGTGACATAGGGATGTGTGTGTGTGTGTGTGTGACATAGAGATGTGTGTGTGTGTGTGTGTGTGTGTGTGTGTGGCATAGGGATGTGTGTGTGTGTGGCATAGGAATGTGTGTGTGTGTGTGTGTGTGTGTGTGTGTGTGTGTGTGTGTGTGTGTGTGTGTGTGTGTGTGTGTGGCACACATAGGGATGTGACTGTTCACATTGTGACCTGTGACCTCTGTCTCCCCCATCCAATCAGGGAGGTTCTCTTGTGCTCAGCACTCTGAGGAACCTGAGCTGCTGGCTCCCCTCTCTCCCTCAGCACCCCAAAACCAACCTCTGATCGCTGGCTCCCCCAGAGTGTGCCAGAGCATGGAGACTAATGAAACTGCAGCCAACAGCACAGAGGATAATGATGTGGAAGCTAACAGCACCAAAATTAGCAGCTCAGTGGCTAATGGCAGGGATGCTATTGGCACACTGGCTAACAGCACCAAGGCTAAAGACATAAAAGCTCAAAGCAGCAAGGCTAATGGTGTGCTAGTACCAGAGCAAGACCAATCCCCTTCCCCCCCACAGCCCAGCCAAGAGAAGGTCCTGGAAGGTGAACACAGTGAAACGGACTGCATCTCTACTGGTGAGCAGGGAGCAGACCGTTCCCCAGAGCCAAGGCCCATTCCAGCCATGCGCTCCACACACATTGCCTTCAGGGTCCGAGTGGAGTCCTGCGATGACCTTCCAGCAGGACCCCCACCCATACCCAAACCCCGTACCCTCCCCCCAAAAACTATAGCTGGCACACAGCTGCCCCCCTCCATGGGTACAGAGATACAGAGTAGGGAGGAGGTCCGGGGAAAGGAGGTGCAGAGTGATGGGAAGGAGGACTCCCTCCAGAACTCTCGGCCGAAGCAGGCCCTGCGGAAGCTGCAGCTAAGTGCGGAGGAGAAAAGCCAACTGGTCAACCTCAGCTTCAGCCATGACTCCGACCCCGAGCCCTCCAGCTTCAGCTCTGCTCCCGAGCCTATGGCTGCCATTGCGTCTTCATCCTCCGCCTCCTCCTCTCCCTCCTCCACAGCTGCCGTAGCCCCTCCCAAACCAACACGCACTCTGCTGCTGCTTGAGTCTGAGGAAGGGGCGGGGCCGTTTGGTGATGCCGCTTCCGGAAACATCCGTGAGCAAAGGCATCGGCTGTCTTTCAGGAGGAAGGAGGAGCCAGAGGGCCACACCCCACACAGGCCACGATCCAAATTCTCCCCCTGGAACTTGTCCTCCCCCCGCCTGGGACGTGACCACAGGGTGGCCGGCACTGCCACTCACCTGGACAGGACAGGTAAGTGCCCCTCCTGAACTCTGCCACTCTTTCTTCTGCAGCAGAGTAGAGTGAGCACAGTCTGTATTCCATGGCCACACTGCTGCATGGAGATGATTATAGACCCTCACCAGCGTGGCTTTACTCAAACGCCACAATGACCTCACCAGCATGGCCTTACTCAAACGGCACAATGACCTCACCAGCATGGCCTTTCTGTAACGCCACAATGACCTCACCAGCATGGCCTTACTCAAACGGCACAATGACCTCACCAGCATGGCCTTTCTGTAACGCCACACTGACCTCACCAGCATGGCTTTACTCAAACGCCACAATGACCTCACCAGCATGGCCTTACTATAACGCAACTCTGACCTCACCAGCATGGCTTTACTCAAACGCCACAATGACCTCACCAGCATGGCCTTACTCAAACGGCCACAGTGACCTCACCAGCATGGCCTTACTGTAACGCCACACTGACCTCACCAGCATGGCTTTACGCAAACGCCACACTGACTGCATGTGCGTGGCTCTGACTTAAGTGACAATTACCCATCTCTCTATCTCAAGGAGCCTCAGCGCCACCTGATGGCAATCTGTCAGAGGAGACTGCAGATGATGAAGATGATGATGATGATGATGATGACGAAGATGTTTTTGGGTGTGATGATGTCATGGATCTGTTTGATGAGAAGGTGAGAAACAATATTTAAGTGATATCCAGAAACATTTGAATGAATCTGGCCAAAGCCGACCGATACTTAACACTTCATCTAACAGCTGAAATCATAAAATATTTCTAAAATGATATAAAATGTTTTGCATCTACAAAGAAATACATTGTAATACTTCTTGCAACATCTCTGAAAGTGCTGGAGAGCAGAGTTTTTCCTTACCTCAGGCGACAAACTGAAAATAAAGCAGAAGCATTGATCTTCAGCAGTGCAGCTGTTTAATCTCTCTCACTCAGTGGCTAACCCAACAGAAACTGCTCATGCATTCTCCATTGTTATTCCAGTCATTTCAGCTGTACACTAAACTGATACGCACTAATACACTTGCTTTTTTTTTTTTTTTGCGAAAGTATCAGTAGAAACTCTACATAAGTATGTGCAATGTTAAACTGGTAATGGGTAACACCTTCTTGCATTTACCGTCTCCCTCTCTCCCAACCCCACCCTCCCGCCCCTCCTCCTAGTTCCACACCGTTCCCACAGACCCTGTGGAGGCTGAAAAGCTGCAGTTACTGAAGATGCGTACACTGGAGCGCCGAGCCAAGCTCTGCGAGATGCAGCGCTTCCATAAAGCTCAGGTCAGAGGGCATGCTAACACTAGCCATAGAGTATGCTGATGAGGTTCACTAACATTAGTCAGCATGTATGGGAATGAACCTATAATAACATAGTTAGTATGCGCTAATGAGCCTACACTAAGCCTAGTCATTGTGTATGCTACTGAGCTTATGCTAACACTAGTCATTGTGTATGCTACCGAGCTTATGCTAACACTAGTCATTGTGTATGCTACCGAGCTTATGCTAACACTTGTCATTGTGTATGCTACTGAGCTTATGCTAACACTAGTCATTGTGTATGCTACCGAGCTTATGCTAACACTAGTCATTGTGTAGGGGAAAATGGGGTAGACAGAGACACTTTTTACATGTCTAACTAATGCAGTTTTAGTGGGGTAAATTGAACATGGCAGTGCGGTAAGTTTAGCACTATGGGGAAAAAGTGCCACACTTAATTAATTTGGTATCGAATGAAATATTCATACTACAATCATACAACAAGTCATACTATTTTTTTTTTTTTAGAAATAATACAGTTTATTAATTTCAACAATGGAACAAAGTTTTTCTGTGCTTGGTGATGCATAGAGGTGTCACATGTTCACATTATATTACATCAGGGGAATTCCCTGCGTAAGCTGCTGCTGTGTGTGTGAATATGTGTGTGAGAGTGCTAGTCAGGTTTTGTCACTATAGCTCACTCCACATTCCACTTTTCAAATTTGTCCTGTTCCTGTAAGCCATCTTTCACATTTAACACTGATGTTAGTCAAACCCCATGCTAATGTAGTGCTAACACTAATGTTAGTAAGACCCCGAGCTAATGTATTGCTAACACTTGTTGAGCTTGTGCTAACCCCAGTAAGAGCCTGTGTTAGACCTCAACATAAAATTAGTCTGTGCACTCACAAACAGAAGTCATAGTGCCTGCTAACCTTACCGTGCATTCTGAGGCGAGTAAGGGGAAGTGAGAGGAGTGAAAAGAGAGCTCTCCTACCAGACTCTCCTCTCACACTGCCAGTGAGAGGCACGGCTTCACACTGCCAGTGAGAGGCACGGCTTCACACTGCCAGTGAGAGGCATGGTTTCACACTGCCTGTGAGAGGCACGGCTTCACACTGCTGGGGAAATCATAGATTTATAGAGTGTTTTATTTTTCTGCCCCCAGACTATTCAGCGAAGGCTGGAAGAAATTGAGGTCACCTTCAAAGAGCTGGAGGAGAAGGGTGTGGTCCTGGAGCGGGCACTTCGCGGAGAGGCAGGTAAGGTCACCTGTGTACTCTCCTGCTTATCCATTTCACTGAATACACTCAACTGCACATTTCTTGGTTTGCCCAGGCAGGTGAAACAAATGATCAGCTCTCTGGGCAGGTTTTAGACAGTGGTCAGCTCTTTGGCCTGGTGACAGACGGAGGTCAGATCTCTCCCCTCTGTCCTGCAGCATCCAGTGGATCCTCCGGCATGATCGATCAGTGGATCCAGCTGGTTCACCAGAAGAACGCTCTGGTGTCAGAGGAGTCCGATCTGATGGTTGCGTGAGTACACCCTCCCCCTCAGCAGAAATGCGCTCACATTTAGGCCTGTGTTTGCCACTTAGCATTTGTGTCTTTTTAAGCTTTATATTGCTTTGTGCTGTAACTGTAACTGTGCTATGTTGTGCTGCTTGTAGCTGTGGCTGTGCTGTAGCTGTGCTATACCTGTTCATATGCTGTGCTTTAGCTGTGCTATGATGCACTGTTTGTGGCTGTAGTTTTAGCTGTGCTTGTGCTGTAGCTGTGGCTGTGCTTTTGCTGTAGCTGTATTTCTGTAATAGCTGTATCTGTAACTGTGTTGTAGGTGTAGCTGTATCTGTAACTGTGTTGTAGCTGTAGCTGTGTTGTAGGTGTAGCTGTAGCTGTGTTGTAGGTGTAGCTGTGGCTGTGTTGTAGCTGTATCTGTAACTGTGTTGTAGCTGTAGGTGTAGCTGTAACTGTGTTGTAGGTGTAGCTGTGGCTGTGTTGTAGGTGTAGGTGTAGCTGTGTTGTAGGTGTAGCTGTAACTGTGTTGTAGGTGTAGCTGTGGCTGTGTTGTAGGTGTAGCTGTAGTTGTGGTGTAGGTGTAGCTGTAACTGTGTTGTAGGTGTAGCTGTTTTGTAGGTGTAGGTGTAGCTGTAGCTGTAACTGTGTTGTAGCTGTAGCTGTAGCTGTGTTGTAGCTGTAGCTGTAGCTGTGTTGGCTGTGTTGTAGGTGTAGGTGTAGCTGTGTTGTAGGTGTAGCTGTAACTGTGTTGTAGGTGTAGCTGTAGCTGTAACTGTGTTGTAGCTGTAGCTGTAACTGTGTTGTAGGTGTAGCTGTAGCTGTAACTGTGTTGTAGCTGTAGCTGTAACTGTGTTGTAGCTGTAGCTGTGGCTGTGTTGTAGGTGTAGCTGTGGCTGTGTTGTAGGTGTAGCTGTAACTGTGTTGTAGGTGTAGGTGTAGCTGTGTTGTAGGTGTAGCTGTAGCTGTAACTGTGTTGTAGGTGTAGTTGGAACTGTGTTGTAGGTGTAGCTGTGGCTGTGTTGTAGGTGTAGGTGTAGCTGTAACTGTGTTGTAGCTGTAGCTGTAGCTGTGTTGTAGGTGTAGCTGTAGCTGTGTTGTAGGTGTAGCTGTGGCTGTGTTGTAGGTGTAGGTGTAGCTGTGTTGTAGGTGTAGCTGTAACTGTGTTGTAGGTGTAGCTGTGGCTGTGTTGTAGGTGTAGGTGTAGCTGTAACTGTGTTGTAGGTGTAGTTGGAACTGTGTTGAAGGTGTAGCTTTAGCTGTAACTGTTTTGTAGGTGTAGCTGTAACTGTGTTGTAGGTGTAGTTGGAACTGTGTTGAAGGTGTAGCTTTAGCTGTAACTGTTTTGTAGATGTAGCTGTAGCTGTGTTGTAGGTGTAGCTGTAGTTGTGGTGTAGGTGTAGCTGTTTTGTAGGTGTAGGTGTAGCTGTAACTGTGTTGTAGGTGTAGGTGTAGCTGTAACTGTGTTGTAGCTGTAGCTGTTCTGTAGGTGTAGCTGTAACTGTGTTGTAGTTGTAGGTGTAGCTGTAGCTGTGTTGTAGGTGTAGCTGTGACTGTGTTGTAGGTGTAGGTGTAACTGTGTTGTAGGTGTAGCTGTAGTTGTGTTGTAGGTGTAGGTGTAGGTGTAGCTGTGTTGTAGGTGTAGCTGCGGCTGTGTTGTAGGTGTACGTGTAGCTGTGTTGTAGGTGTAGCTGTGGCTGTGTTGTAGGTGTAGCTGTGGCTGTGTTGTAGGTGTAGCTGTAGCTGTGTTGTAGGTGTAGCTGTGGCTGTGTTGTAGGTGTAGCTGTAGTTGTAGGTGTAGGTGTAGGTGTAGGTGTAGCTGTGTTGTAGCTGCGGTATGGCTGCATGCGCCGCTTTATCTTTGCTTCCCTCCTTGTTTCCTAAAGAGCTCCACTGAGTCTGCTGTGACACCGCTGTGTCTTGTTTTTCTTTATTATTTGTAATTGTGGATTTTAATTGTATTAATACATCCCTCTGTGTGTGTTGGTGTGTTTTGTGCGTGTTTGCCTGTGTGTTTGTGCGTGTGTGCATACCTGTGTGTGTGTGTGTGTGTGTGTGTGTGTGTGTGTGTGTGTGTGTGTGTGTGTGTGTGTGTGTGTGTGTGTTCATCAGGTCTCGACAGCTTGAGCTGGAGGATAAGCAGAGTATGCTTGAGATGGAGCTGCGCAAATACATGGAGCTGGATGGTAAACCTACACTCATATACATGCACATTCACAAGGTATACACTACACACACAGAGTATATACCATACAGACATACAGTGTACACTACACACACGGAGTATACATTGCACACAGAGTATACAATACATTGTACACACACAGGATATGTATGTGTTTGTGTGTGTGCGTGCAGACTCAGAGAAGAGCCCGGAGCAGCATAAAGATGAGGAGCGGGTCCTGCAGGAAATGCTTGAGGTGGTGGACATGCGCAACTCTCTGGTGTCATTTCTGGAGGAGAAGCGGCTGAAGGAGCTAAACGAGCAGCTGCACTGCGTGTCCCTGCTGGAGCCCAAGAGACAGGAGCCAGGGGTTGGCCAGGTGCACTGGGGATAGCACCTGCATATATGCTACATACATGCACAGGCTGTATACACACTTTCTTACACACATGATGTATACGCACACACAGACAGACACCGAACGTGCACACACACACACACAGATGCACACACCCTCTTACACACACGCTGCACAACGTGAGACTGTGCTGCACTCTTTTGCCCATACTCAGTCTTGCATGGGAACTGTGAGTCTGTGCCTGTAGTCAGTGAAGAAAACCAGATTAGGGGTTGAAAGCAATGACAAAAATGGCTGATATGACCCCAAAAGGCTGTGCCTTGGTTTGGCCTGGGGCCACACAGCCCTGCCACCCACAGGCCAGGGTGTACAATACTCCACATCCCCCACACCAAACTGTCTTACACACCTTCCTCAAACTCTGCTTAGCACTGACTCTTAGCTCTGTACTTCACACCTGTACTGAGCTTTGTTCTCCACACATGCCACAGTAACACAGCTACCACTGCCTGGTGTCTCACCGTGCTCCCTACTGCAGTCTTATACCCAAGCCACATGGCCCAGGACACAAGTGTGTTAGCTGAAGGGAATCTGATCCTCACAGCTGATCTGTCACTGACCAGCAGGAGTCGTAGTGATCCAGATGCGAACCTGTAAAGACCGGAATCTCTGCAGTGAGAGATCTCTCACACACGTCTGGGCTGGGACTGTACAGCACACAGAGACTGGGAAAGCATTTTAAACAAAACCCTTTTGTGACCCTGCAGCTCTTTAGTTTAACTGGTACAGAATTGTGAAATTGTGCTTCTGTAGCTGTCTGCCATTCCAGGGTTTCCATAGTCTGCTGTATCCTGACTGAAGAGCTTTTTATCCCTGTTTGTATATTGAGTTCCACCATGTTGAACATGTTCACTGAGTCACAGATATGAACCCCTTATGTACAGTATTATGATGTTCTATGATGAAGCCTTCAGGTGCAGATATGAATGTATGCCTGTGTGTGTGGGAACGTGTGTATGAAGGTGCATAAGTGTGTGTCTGCTTATATCTCAGGGCTAAAAAAAACAGTGCACTATTCTATTTATGTCAACAGCATTTCATTACACATTTAAGCATGCATATATGCATTTTCAGAATTGTTCAGCTGAAATATTTTGAGCTTTGTTGATACATAAAAAAGGTATTGTAGCCAATGTTAAGTCACTGAGTTGAGTGCACAGAAGTGTGCTGTGTTGTGTGACTCCTGAGAACTTGCATTACCCTTGCAGCCCCCTCCCCCCACTCCTCAGCAGTCAGCCACCAGTCTGCACATGCTCAGTGCATTAAGGGAACATCTCATCCTGGGGTTAGGGTGGGGGGGCAGGGATTGTTGTTATTTTGTTGTTTGTTGCCTTCTTGTGCTGCTGGGACAGTACTTCCAAGAATAATAAAATAAAATTATGAATTCATAAATCATGAAATTTGTTTTGTTAACAAGACAGTTACATTTCTACTGATTTTAGCATTGTTTACAAATTATTAGTTTGTTTGTTGATTATTCTTGCAAACCAAAAAACTTTTTAAGCAGTTGTACCTCATGACCACAAGGTTACAGTCTCAGGTTGTAGTTTTTGGAGTTTCTAAACGGATTTTTAATGAAGGTTGAGTGGGAATCCAAGTGGATGTCTGCTTTGGGAACATGCAGAGCATTAGAAAACACAGGTTCACAGGGCTGTGCAAAAAAAAAAAAAAACCATTCAACCAAAACATGAAGATGCATTTGTGAATCAGCAGAATCATTAGATTCTCATTAATGCGAAGCACATCTATAAAATAACACAGCACAGCATGTGAATGGTGTGATGTGAGCATGATCATCAAAAAAACAATCCAACAAAAATCCACTGCTGTCATGGAACTGTGAGATATCATAGTGCTTGGTAAAAGTACTTCAGAAATGGATCATTTAACTGTGTGAAGTGAAGCACACTGGCTGCTGCTCTGCTGTGTGGGTACTGAGTGTCTCCCTCTGTCAACCTCTAAACTCTCCAGCCTTCAGATTTACATAATGGACTCCGAGCCTGTAAGATGCGGACACACGGAACGCTTACTGGGGGCTATTTTAGCATGCAGAGGGTTGGGATGTAAGCGCCATGTGGGGCAGGTAGCACACGGAGCGCTTACTGGGGGCTATTTTAGCATGCAGAGGGCTGGGATGTAAGCGCTGTGTGGGGCAGGTAGCACACGGAGCGCTTACTGGGGGCTATTTTAGCATGCAGAGGGCTGGGATGTAAGCGCTGTGTGGGGCAGGTAGCACACGGAGCGCTTACTGGGGGCTATTTTAGCATGCAGAGGGCTGGGATGTAAGCACTGTGTGGGGCAGGTAGCAGTGAGTACATTGTAAAACTACACCCAGAAAGCCGTATTGTGGTGTGCAAGAATATTCCACTGGGACTATTGTCTGAATTTACCAGTAACAGGTGTGCATGAGTGCAGTTTGATGAAAATTGTTTAACAATTCCCTTGCTATATTTTGTGAAGTCGGGCTGATCTGGGATCAGGCTTTCTCTGTCCATATCCAGACCTTTCCATTTTGAGCTGAATGGCATAACTGATTCTACATTCAGGTCAGTTCTATTAGCACTCAAAATGGACCCTTCATTTGGCTGTGCTTAAGTGTGTTTGCATCTCCAGCCCTGCCCATGGTCACAGGGAGCTCTGGCTCTGTTGTGTGCCAGCTCGTGCTGTAGCGTTGTCAGAGGCAGCTGATCACACTGGAGAGCTCCCACCCCCTGCTCCACACTGCCCCCCATGGGTGAGCTCATGCCAGGCCAGTGTTTATCATTATTTTCAATATTGAATGACACTGAATCAAAAATACACTATATTCATTCATTCATTCATTCAGTAAAGCAGCCTGCTCCAGTAGGGCCAGTGTGCAGTGTGTTTCAGTTTGCTACAGAGAATGGGCCTTTGGTTCCTCTGGTAAAATATCCAGCAATTCAAACCCTTATGCAGGCAGGGTGCTTCAGCCGCTTTGCCTGATGGTCAGTGAAACTGAGCAACACATTTTAATAACCCAAACAGACTTCATACTGAAATTCTAATCTCATGAGTGGTGTGTCCATTGTATCCAAACATACACACTGTATACACATACATGACAAAGAAGACAGGGAAGAGGTATTTTCCTCAATTCATCATCTCTGTTGGGTTACAGATATGTAAACCGACATTAGAATACCTTTTTCTTACGCATACATTAATATGATTTTAATCTGGTGCAAACATATTGCCAGTAATGTGTTTGAGCGATGTAGGAATATTAAAATGGAACCCATCTCCTAGCTGAGATATATATGCAAAGCTTATTGAATAGAGGAAGGAACTGATGTTCTTTACTTCATAAGCTACTGCTGTAATCTCCAGTACTTATAAGCTTCTCAGCCAATGGGCCTGGCTTTCTCTACTGATGTACAGGGCAACACAAGGCCTTATGTAAACATGAGTATATCTCAGTCTAAGAATCCTTATTAGAGAAATGGATACACTTGCCACTTCAAAGTATGGACACTGCCTTCTCTGTATTTCACATGGAGAATTACAGTGGCTATAAATGAGGTGTTTTATCTCAAATGTAAATGTTTCTGTAAAACCATCTACTTTCTGAATGTTCTCTTTTCTTAGAGGACATGAGAACATTTCTCAGTGTGTGTGTGCGTGTGTGAGATGCTGGTGAATGGGACCGACTGTGTGTTTTGAATCTGTCAGTGTGTGTGTGCGTGTGTGCGCATAGGTGTGTGTGTGTGTGTGTGTGTGTGTGTGAGTGTGTGTGCGTGTGTGTGAGTATGTGTGTGTGTGAGTGTGTGTGTGTGCGCATAAGTTTGTGTGTGCAGGTGTGTGTGTGTTTGTGTGTGCGTGTGAGTGCAGGTTTGTGTGTGTGTGTGTGCAGGTGTGCAGGTGTGCGTGTATGTGCATAGGTGTGTGTGTGTGTGTGTGTGAGTGTGTGTGCGTGTGTGTGAGTTTGTGTGAGTGTGAGTGTGTGTGTGTGTGTGTGTGTGTGCGAGTGTGTGTGCGAGTGTGTGTGTGTGTGAGTATGTGTGAGTGTGAGTGAGTGTGTGTGTGTGTGTGTGTGTGCGAGTGTGTGTGCGAGTGTGTGTGTGTGTGTGCGTGTGTGTGTGTGTGTGTGTGTGTGTGTGTGTGTGTGTGTGTGTGTGTGTGTGTGTGTGTGTGTGCGAGTGTGTGCGTGTGTGTGTGCGTGTGTGTGTGTGTGTGTGTGTGTGTGTGTGAGTGTGTGTGTGTGTGTGTGTGTGTGTGTGTTAAGCAGGTGAAAGAGGCAGATGAGGGAAGATGTGAAAGGGTTCTGCACTTTAACGCACCTGTGCAGGTGATGATGACGTCCACCTGACGGACGACCTCGTTCAGCTTGACCACCCTGAATCCATCCATGCTGGGAGGGCACAGGGCCACAAACAGGTCAGACTGTCACCATGGTGATTGGAAGAGTGCACCACCATGTTTTACAGCTCTGACTTTCCACTTATGTGCAATACCATTTAAACCCTTTACATATGAGTCAGAGTGCTAACTGAACTTACCAAGTAAAATGCAATAAAGAAATTCCATACAGCTCAACAAACGTGAGGTAAAGTGACCTACAAATGTAAAACTGTTGGCACTCACAAAACAATGTCTGTGCTGATCAACTAAAAGGTAGAAGAGGACTGTATCTTAAAGTGTTTTATTTTTGCAGATAAGGTTGTGTGAATATGCAAAATTAGACACCTCAACTATAGGTGACACCATATTTGGAAGAGGAGAGTTTGGGGGCAGTTGTGCTCAGGGTAAATACGCCTTACAGATGGGTCTGCATGCCAGACACATTTTGGTGGGGTTGCTTCACATGGTTTTTAGTAATTAAGAAATATTGTGTTTTAGGATACTTTCTGTTTGTTGTTTTTGCTGTATTTCTCTTTGTCCATAACGGTAATTTCTGAGTGAAGAAGAATAAGAAATGAGGATGCACAATGGGGAGTGCTCCTCGCTGCTGAAGAGCTCTCCAGGGCGAATATTGCGCTGTGGTCCAGCATTGCAGCTTAAGACTGAGCTAAATGAGCTCTGCTTGAGTAGCTTTTGCATAACGCTTCACAGAATGCAGCGGGTGACTGATGATGTAAAGGATGGTGTTGGCAATGGAGAAGGTTTAGATTACCGCTAACATTATACTGTAAGTTATGTGTATTAATCATGGAATAGATTTAAATTCAGACACACTGTGTCCCCTTCAGATGGTAACAAATGCTCCTCTGGTGCAGTACACTCCCCCACATGCAGAACCCTATTAACCTGGCTGCTGGCTTATAAATAAGGTGGCTCATCCATCCCAAAGCTGCAGTAACACTTAAGTAAGACCATTTAAAACTGCATATACTGCATTAATTTCTGTATATGAACTGTTTATGCATGAGTGAGCATAAGTGAGTGATGACGCTAGTGGCTGGGTTAGGAACATAAGAGTGAGCTGTGGTTAGGAACATAGGAAGAGTGAGCATAAGTGAGTGATGATGCTAGTGGCTGGGTTAGGAACATAGAGTGAGAGTGATCATGAAGTGAGTTGATGATGATCATAAGTGAGTGATGATGCTAATGGCTGGGTTAGGGTTAGGAACATAAGAGTGAGCATAAGTGAGTGATGATGCTAGTGGCTGGGTTAGGAACATAAGAGTGATCATAAGTGAGTGATGATGCTAGTGGCTGGGTTAGGAACATAAGAGTGAGCATAAGTGAGTGATGATGCTAGTGGCTGGGTTAGGGTTAGGAACATAAGAGTGAGCATAAGTGAGTGATGATGCTAGTGGTGGGAAACGGGCTGATCATGGCAACCACCACTGTCTGAGCCAGGTTTCAGTACACCTGCAGATACACCTGGATACACCTGAGAGCTGGAACACATTTACAGTCGTGATCAATCAAAGTTTACAGACAGACTTGACTCAAGTCTGAGACAGTATCATTTATACATTTTCACAAAAGCATTAACAAATCATACATGACTAATAAATGTGCTACTAATCTTCAAAACTACAGAGTCATTCCTAAAGTGTTCCCCATGTTCCTAAAGTGTTCCCCATGTTCCTAAAGTGTTCCCCACGTTCCTAAAGTGTTCCCCACGTTCCTAAAATGTTCCCTACGTTCCTAAAGTGTTCCCCACGTTCCTAAAATGTTCCCTACGTTCCTAAAGTGTTCCCCACGTTCCTAAAGTGTTCCCCATGTTCCTAAAGTGTTCCCCATGTTCCTAAAGTGTTCCCCATGTTCCTAAAGTGTTCCCCACGTTCCTAAAGTGTTCCCCACGTTCCTAAAGTGTTCCCCATGTTCCTAAAGTGTTCCCCATGTTCCTAAAGTGTTCCCCACGTTCCTAAAGTGTTCCCCACGTTCCTAAAATGTTCCCCACGTTCCTAAAGTGTTCCCCACGTTCCTAAAATGTTCCCTACGTTTCTTCAGTGCTGGAGGTACTGTGTTTTTCATTACAGTCATCTCTTTCAGAACACAAAGTTTTAGGGTATAGCTAAAAAGGCGTTCAATCTGATATGAATATAACACAATGCACTAATATACTGCTGGACAGACTCTCGGGTATTCGCCTGCAGAAAAAGGTGTAGATTTGTAGTTAAAACACTTTGTACTTTGGAAATGGATTTAAACCTATGAAGGTGTTATGACCGCTAGTGCCTTGTTGCCCCTCCCTCCCTTTGCCCGTGTACCTGTAATCTCCGACCGGTTAGTTATTTCTGTGCTTCTCGGCAGAGTAATCTGTCCAGACCTCGGCGAGCTTTTGGCAGGAGAGTCGGAGCAGGGCAATTGTCTCTAGGTAAGTCTCAGAACTAGGCTCCGCCCGGGTAAGCCGCTTCCAGTAGCGACTCATTCATAAAAACTTATAACCTCTGTAAAGCCCCCTGGTAGTTCTTTGGACAGACTTCGCTAAGTGCTCTTCTCTGGCAGGAAGGTAAACTCGCATGCTACTTCGTTTTTCATATTTGTAGATGTAATTTGCGCTGTTATTGCAAAAATTGCAACAACAAAATGCTTAAAAGTAACACTTCGTCATATAGTGGAATTTACGCAGACGAAGTGGGGTTGCTAGCTAACGTTTTGGCGGCTATACAGTCATTTCAACCGGCGTCATTCTAAACTGCAAACGAATCATATTTGTAAAAGATTATTCAGTGTCGCCTAGGATACCCATGGATATTGGCGGTCTCTTACACAAGCCGTGGAGTCAATCAAAGCAACCGCACTCGCCCAGTAGTGCATATATAAGCTGTTACCTGCAGTCCATGTCGGTTTCTATGAGAACAGCGTATCGCTTCCCCCCACTTTCCCACGAAATTCTTTATCGATGCTGTCCTTGCATTTGCCGGAACAATTGCTTCAATAGAAAAGGAACTTGTGGATGGAGTTGTTATTCACTTCAAGGTAAGGTAATAGGCAGGCTGTGATTTTAATACAGACAGGCAGTCAGTGTGATTGGGACCTATTCAGGTGTCACTTCTCTGCATTTGCTCGGAATACCAACAGTGCAAGTATGAGAAATACTTAATCGATGATATAAGTCCTATAGTGTAGTTTTCATTATTACCACAAAGTGATGGCGTTTGAGACACGCGGACCCTCATGAGTATGTAGCATGTGTCCCGAGATTCAGTCCCGTAGCGCGAGCAGTGGAAAGTAGGCTGCGCGTGGCTCTGGATGTACTTTAACGCAATTAGGCCGTGATCTCTTGCTGAGTTGCTGAATTATTGTTGCTGGTGCGCTTCGGCTGGCTTATGTATGAATCTGTCCGCAAATGGCACAGCAGTGGTCTGATATGAGGCAGGAGCGGCTGATAAATACTGCAAACTGAGAAGCAGGAGAACGACTCTGGGTACGACTGCTGTTCTTTTTTCTATGATCATATGTTGAAATATCTGGCACACAGGAATTTTAAACATAATAGATTAAAAACGTTATATAAATGGATAGGAAATAGTTGTATTTATCATTCTATTTTTATTTTATATTAGGACATCAATGACCAATATCAGATGTTGTTTAGGTAAATATAAAACTGCCATTATATTTGCTGCATTTTGCTTACTTAGCAGTTACTTAATCTGAAATAATTTGTCACCTGAGTGCTTTGGAAGTTATATTGTCTAATTACAATAATACTTTTAATCCTTTTGATCACACTTTCGAACCCTAAATGTTGCATGTTTGTAAGGAGTGTGTGTGCAGTTGCACAGCAGGATTGTCTTGTTAGTGATGGCACAGCCTGTCCTCTTTGAGAATTAGACAGAATTGGTTTGTCATAATTGGATGTTCTTTTGTTTTTAGGTTACCCAATTAAGCATCTGAAAACTAAAGAAGGCAAAGAAATTATGTCTCAATACAGCTGTGAAGTCTAGAACATTCCTCTGTACATGAATACAGAGGAATGATAAAACACTGAGGTAGGATGCTGTGGATGAAAGCTATGCTGATGGATCACAAACTGATCAGAATGCTTTTCTGGGAATCTTCTATTCCTGTCGGGACAGGCTGTAACTCCTGACCTGAGGAGCCAAACCGCTAATGCAGCTGCTGATCAGGGGCTCACAGCTCTTATGTAAGTGGAAGCAGCCGAGGATCAGGCCATGACCGGCTCTGTGCAGAAAGTGTCCATCTCAAGCCTTTTGTAAATGATAGGCTCAGGAAAGCTTAACCTTGCAGTGTAGCAATGACTTTCACAGCATTAACTTTTATATAAGTGTCACAGAGAACAAATACCAGGCAGTGGTCTGATGGGTTTCACAAGCCCCACCCTGCTCTGAGAGGCCCTGCTCTGGGAGGCCCTGCTCTGGCAGGCCCTGCTCTGGGAGGGTGAATGGGCCCTGCTCTGAGAGGCCCTGCTCTGGCAGGCCCTGCTCTGGGAGGCCCTGCTCTGGGAGGGTGAATGGGCCCTGCTCTGGGAGGCCCTGCTCTGGGAGACCCTGCTCTGGGAGGGTGAATGGGCCCTGCTCTGAGAGGCCCTGCTCTGGGAGGGTGAACAGACCCTGCATTTGGGCCTTGTCATACTGGGGGATGATTGATGGTCTGGGCTGATGAGTGCTGTGATTGGCTGGATAGGGATTATGGGCACTCATTCATGGTACAGTGGCACAGATGCCGGGATTATGCTGGAGCTGGCACACCTGTCTCAGATGATTCACACCTGTCAAAATCTGATTTTGCATTGCACAAGTGCTGAGCTGGAGGAGGGGTCATTATGGGATATGAGCCACACACCCTCAATCCATTCAGTTCCACTGGAGAGAGATAGAGAGACCAAACCCAGACCAGCACTGCTTTGCAATAACGAAGAAACTGAATAGTTAAACAAACAAAATATGCCTATCTGTAACATTAGAATGATCAAGCCAAAACGCAGAACAAACTCAACTGCTATTTGGCCCTTAATTGAGAAAATAATTTGGCAGAATATGGTTAGGGTTAGAGATACAAAGAGCTGTGCATGAACATGGTCAGCTGGTCACAGGCAGGTTTTTCTGTAACAGCTTCCCCCAAAACAGTGGTGTGTTCATATTTTCTCTGGACAGCAATTACACTTTCAGCTGGCAGCCCTGTGTATCGCATCATTTCCTACTCAGAGGCAGATTTTTTCAGTTTGTTTCAGCAAAAGCTAAATGAGACATAATAATGTGCTGTGATTGTAATTTAAGCCTCTTTTGTTTTTTTGACCAGAAATCCCTGTTGAAGCTCGAGCCGACATGGGCCGTAAAGAGACCAACAATGACTGGAAAAAGAGCACCAGCAACATTCAGGAGGTGTTCGACTTCATTGAGGTGTTGGGATCGTAAGTAAAGTCCCTCTTCTTTTTCATTAAAGCACATGATATTTTTTTTTAAAAAAAGCAGTACATAGCTCATTTTTTAGCTGCTGTAACAACTACTAAAAATTAAGATTAAATGCATTACAAATTAACATTTCCTTACGATTATGACATTAAACATTCCATTTTTAGAAAGTACTAAAATGTGCAATCCTGAGGCTGAAAATATTAGGCAAGGCTAAAAGAGTGGCGGTTTTCTTTGCTGAAGGTTCATGTTGACGCTGGTCTGGATTGAGTAAGGAGGACTAGTCTAGTTAAGGCTGGTGAGGATATCTTTACTGGATTGAGTGGATTTGCATGAGACCTACTTTAACTGCTCCTCTTTCGGTGCTGCAAGATCCTTTAATCTGAAAGCTTCCTGGCTCTGTTGGGTAGCATGCCCGAGCTGCAGCCCTGCGTCATCATGGACACGGGTCCTCTTTCAAAGAAGAAAATTTAGGGGTAAACAGGTCAATTTTTTAAAAAAATTTTTACCTCGATTTTTCTACTTTTTTCCCAACCCAAATGTTCGACTGAACTCACAGAAGCCATTTTTACTACTAGTAAACACAGGTCATTCTGGTGTTTAGGTGCTCCTGTTTGTATTTAGGGGCTCCTGGCTCTGAGAGGGTGTTTGTATTTAGGGGCTCCTGGCTCTGAGAGGGTGTTTGTATTTAGGGGCTCCTGGCTCTGAGAGGGTGTTTGTGTTTAGGGGCTCCTGGCTCTGGGGTGTTTGTATTTAGGGGCTCCTGGCTCTGAGAGGGTGTTTGTATTTAGGGGCTCCTGGCTCTGAGAGGGTGTTTGTATTTAGGGGCTCCTGGCTCTGAGAGGGTGTATTTTTGTGTTTGTTTAGGGGCTCCTGGCTCTGGGGTGTTTGTATTTAGGGGCTCCTGGCTCTGAGAGGGTGTTTGTGTTTAGGGGCTCCTGGCTCTGGGGTGTTTGTATTTAGGGGCTCCTGGCTCTGAGAGGGTGTTTGTATTTAGGGGCTCCTGGCTCTGGGGTGTTTGTATTTAGGGGCTCCTGGCTCTGAGAGGGTGTTTGTATTTAGGGGCTCCTGGCTCTGAGGGTGTTTGTGTTTAGGGGCTCCTGGCTCTGAGAGGGTGTTTGTATTTAGGGGCTCCTGGCTCTGAGAGGGTGTTTGTGTTTAGGGGCTCCTGGCTCTGGGGTGTTTGTGTTTAGGGGCTCCTGGCTCTGGGGTGTTTGTATTTAGGGGCTCCTGGCTCTGAGAGGGTGTTTGTGTTTAGGGGCTCCTGGCTCTGAGAGGGTGTTTGTATTTAGGGGCTCCTGGCTCTGAGAGGGTGTTTGTGTTTAGGGGCTCCTGGCTCTGAGAGGGTGTTTGTATTTAGGGGCTCCTGGCTCTGAGAGGGTGTTTGTGTTTAGGGGCTCCTGGCTCTGAGAGGGTGTTTGTGTTTAGGGGCTCCTGGCTCTGAGAGGGTGTTTGTATTTAGGGGATCCTGGCTCTGAGAGGGTGTTTGTATTTAGGGGCTCCTGGCTCTGAGAGGGTGTTTGTATTTAGGGGCTCCTGGCTCTGAGAGGGTGTTTGTGTTTAGGGGCTCCTGGCTCTGAGAGGGTGTTTGTGTTTAGGGGCTCCTGGCTCTGAGAGGGTGTTTGTGTTTAGGGGCTCCTGGCTCTGAGAGGGTGTTTGTGTTTAGGGGCCCCTGGCTCTGAGAGGGTGTTTATATTTAGGGGCTCCTGGCTCTGGGGTGTTTGTATTTAGGGGCTCCTGGCTCTGAGAGGGTGTTTATATTTAGGGGCTCCTGGCTCTGAGAGGGTGTTTGTGTTTAGGGGCTCCTGGCTCTGAGAGGGTGTTTGTGTTTAGGGGCCCCTGGCTCTGAGAGGGTGTTTATATTTAGGGGCTCCTGGCTCTGAGAGGGTGGCTGCTCTGTGCTGTAATCACTCTGAGAGGGTGCTTTGTGAGACTGAGGCTTTGGCGTTCCTAAGCTTCCACGCAGACAGTAAGCAGATCCCAGCACAGAGAGAACACTTAACCAGATAGAGGTGTTTAATTACAGATCCCCCCATCCCCCAGCGTCACCTGCAGAGTGGCCCCATAGAGTGGCCCCATCCCCCAGCGTCACCTGCAGAGTGGCCCCATAGAGTGGCCCCATCCCCCAGCGTCACCTGCAGAGTGGCCCCATAGAGTGGCCCCATTCCCCAGCGTCACCTGCAGAGTGGCCCCATAGAGTGGCCCCATTCCCCAGCGTCACCTGCAGAGTGGCCCCATAGAATGGCCCCATCCCCCAGCGTCACCTGCAGAGTGGCCTCATAGAGTGGCCCCATCCCCCAGCGTCACCTGCAGAGTGGCCCCCCCCCACCCCCCCATCCCGTAACCTGCAGTGTGGTTGCAGAATCCTCTCACTTTCCTGTAAACCAGTGAAAACACAACATTGTTCCGGGACCGCTGGGTAAATTGTCCTGTTAAAGCACTCCCATGGTTTCAGACTGTGTGAAATTGAGGTTGACATGTATGTTTCTAAGAGAGGTTGAAGAATTCCATTGACTTATTCTAAAGGTGTGAGAGATGTCCTCTCCTTTAGTTAGTTTTATCCAGACAGCCTGATTTAACGTTGCTGAGTTGAGGGTAATGTGTTTGTCAATGTTAAGAGGCTCTGGTTAAAGGAAAGGCAGAAAAAATGAAGACACGTGCTCTCCTCAGCCGTGTGGCAGCAGTGCAGGGGCTCTGTGTACCTGAGTACCTGAGTCTGGGAGGGAAGCCCCGATCAGACTGGGGCAGCTTCTGCATGGTGGTGCACTGTGCCCTGACGCTTTGCCCCTTCATGGGGCACCACAGGGCTGGACAGAGTGCTGCACATGATGGGCAGGGGAGATTCTGTTTGAAAGGGTACAGCATGGTCCCACACCTGCCACAGTGCACACTAAGAGCCATCCTGGACACCTGGCTGGCTCACCTGCTCTGCTTTTTCTTGTTGCCATGGCACCTGTTGGAAGGAGTATGCTGTCGCATCAGCGATGTGGTCTCCATTTGAAAGCAAGCTGTCATTTGGGATTCACATCATCAGCCATTTGGATTCACATTGTCAGCTTTTTAAGGCTTCTTGGGTTATATTTCAGGGAGGACTTTCCACAGAGGTTAATGAGTTGCACAGATTTGAATGAAATTCTGTCCATTCTCTGGATTTTTGCTGAGTGTATGAGAGGCTGGTGTCTGAGCTCAGAGGCCACACAGAGCTGCCTTCATTGTGCTCAGTGTGGTCATCCTCATTATCCACAGGAACACTGTGTCCTTACTATCGTAATCATCTTCATCATCCTCATCATTGGCAGTGATCTCCTCTCTTCCTCATTCATATCCAGCAAGTTTCGGAAAAGTTTGAGAGCTTCCAGAAAATATTGCCATCACTGTTACATCTTAAATTTACCATTAATTTAAATTAATTGAGGAAGAAATATTGATTCAGTCTGAGTAACACTGGAGTTTTTAAACAGAAAAATGACATAATTCATAATCAAAGCAAATCAAGGGGTAGCAGATAGGCTGACAATGGGTCAAAGGTCAAACAGCCCAGGGAGGGTGTGACCCAATTTTCTAAGAGCTGGGGGCTCTGTGGGGCTTTGGTCTCTCACACGTGACGACTGAACCCCTCTATCTGGGTTGCCTACGCACTCAGAGTCACAAAAACAAAGACCTTGAGCCCTGCAGAGTTTCCGTTGCGTAAGGGATTAGACCCTAATCAGCTAGCTATTAGGACAGCTATTCCCAGCACTGGGAGGTAAGCCTGTCCATTCTGTCCCAGCTGGTAAACCAGGCAGCACATGCCAAAGGACCAATCAGAGCCAGGAGCACATGCTGGAGGACCAATCAGAGCAGGCAGCCCATCCTTATGTACTAGTTTTCATCTTATGTGACCTCTTATTCAGAGTCAGCAGCAGTTTAACTACAGATTGGTTGATTCAGGAAATTAACTGAAAATAAAAAACAGTGACACGATAACCACAACATCATGGACATTTTTCATCTCAAAAACAGAACTCCTGTTCATTTCCTGAATCATGCCCACCACCTTGATCTGAGTTAAAGCATTCTCAAACAGTGAAAGACTGCCTGAATCTTACTGAAAAGTTGAGGGTTAATTAAACATGATAATTTTCTATAAATAGATATATTCATCCAAATGTTTGCTTGTCTCAAGTGAAACAGAACAAACTCAAAGCAAATGATATTGTAATGTGAATTCTGTTTTGATTTAACTACATATGCTCTTGGAGTGGCATTTCATTTTGTCTCAGCGTATGCATGTTTGATTGGGTCCCAGTGTATGCATGTTTGGATGGTCCCAGCGTATGCATGTTTGGATGGTCCCAGTGTATGCATGTTTGGATGGTCCCAGCGTATGCATGTTTGGATGGTCCCAGCGTATGCATGTTTGGATGGTCCCAGCGTATGCATGTTTGGATGGTCCCAGCGTATGCATGTTTGATTGGGTCCCAGCGTATGCATGTTTGATTGGGTTTCATTTGATGTTGAGCTAAAACCTTCTGGGTTTGGTGCGATGTTCACAGAGCTGTGAGCTAGTGTGCAGCCTGTAGTCTAGTGGCTAAGGGGACCATGACTGGGACCCCTGAGGTTGGCGGTCCAGCTACAACAAGATTGCTGTTGGGCCTTTGAGCAAGGCTCCCAGGATTGGCCCCTAGTCTAATCAACTAGTCGACTAAGTCACTTTGGACAAAAGTGTCAGTTAAATGACTCTAATTAAATGTAGCTGTTTGCCTACCTGGGGAGATTCAGCTCCACTCTCCGCTGCAGGGAAGCTTCCCTCATTCAGGGAAGGATTACAGAATCACATCAGACCTGACCTGACCTGTCTGTCTGTCTGTCTACGCAGGGGGGCCTTCTCCGAGGTATACCTGGTGAAGGAGAGAAAGACAGGAAAGCACTTTGCAATGAAGTGTGTGAAGAAAAAACAGAAGAGGGACAACATTCTGGAGAATGAGATTGCCGTGCTGAGGAGGTGGGCATGCCTTTCATTCAAATAACACCTGATAAACAGCACAGCAATAACACCATTGCACGTTAGCATTATGTACCAATAACGTCATCCCAAAATGCTATGGGTACTGAAAATGTCATTTCAGATATAAGAATCTAAAGAGCTGCATTTTGTTAGTCCAAATGTGATGAAAAAGGCCACACCATACTGCATTATTAATGTTAATATCCAGGTGATTCCCATACCTGTGTCAGGGCATGGCAGAATGACTGCTGTAGCCTCTTTAACTGGCACACTCTACTGGTGTGAAAGTCTCTCACATGGTTTTGAATCAAACACGGAGGTGCTTACTCAGAGTTATTCAGTAATCTCGTCAATTGATCCGCTGAATTACACACAGTATCCATGTTGGTGTTTTGAATCACATGCAGTGAGATGGTCCATAGCATGCTGCTCATTGCTGTTTCAGGATTAAGCATGAGAATGTCGTGGGCCTGGAGGATTTCTATGAGAGTCGGACCCACTACTATCTGGTCATGGAGCTGTGAGTCCTCCTTCTCCTTGTGTCACTCACACACTGATCCCAGATCAGATTGTTTTCCTATCAGAGCTCCAAAGATCAGCCAGGCTTACTGTACACGCACTCACATGCATGAGCACACACACACACATACACTCTCACACACATGCACGCACACATGTGCACACACACACACTCACACACTCTCACACACATGCACGCACACTTGCGCACACTCACACACACACACACTCTCACACACATGCACGGACACACACACGCTCACACTCTCTCACACACACACACACACTCTCACACACACACGCATGCACACACACACTCTCATACACACACACGGACACACACACTCACACTCTCTCACACACACACACACACACACACTCTCTCACACACACACATGCACGCTAACACACACACACACATACACACTCACACACACTCATACAGAACTGCAAAGCTGGAATGCAGGTATGAAAAGAGTACAGGGCGCCAACCCTAACCTTAACCCCACATCTCCCGCCCTTAACCCTAACCCCACCCCCCCCCCAACCCGCCCTTAACCCTAACCCCACATCCCCAACCCTAACCTTAACCCTACACCCCTAACCCCAACCCTAACCTTAACCCTAACATCTCCCGCCCTTAACCCTAACCCCACCCCACCCCCCAACCCTAACCCTAACCACCCCCCACATAACCCCCATCTAACCCTAACCCCACCCCACCCCCCAACCCTAACCCTAACCCCACATCTCCCGCCCTTAACCCTAACCCCACTCCCCCAACCCTAACCTTAACCCCACATCTCCCGCCCTTAACCCTAACCCCACCCCCCAACCCTAACCCTAACCCCACATCTCCCGCCCTTAACCCTAACCCCATCCCCCCAACCCTAACCCTAACCCCACATCCCACCCCCCACCCTTAACCCTAACCCCACACCCCCCCAACCCTAACCCTAACCCCACATCTCCCCTGCCCTAAACCCTAACCCAAAACTCCCCCGCCCTTAACCCTAACCCCACACCCCCCCGCCCTTAACCCTAACCCCACCCCCTCACCCTTAACCCTAACCCCACACCCCCCAACCCTAACCCCACATCCCCCGCCCTTAACCCTAACCCCACCCCCCACCCTTAACCCTAAATGCACCCCCCCGCCCTTAACCTTTACCCCCCTTCCTCTCTCCCGGCAGAGTTTCAGGGGGCGAGCTCTTTGACCGTATCCTGGACCGTGGGGTGTACACTGAAAAAGATGCCAGCCTGGTGATTCGACAGGTCCTTCATGCTGTGAGCTACCTGCACAAGAACGGGATCGTACATCGAGACCTGAAGGTACCGACACTCCCACAGCACACCTGCGCGCCCACTCACCTGTGCACCCACTCACTTGTGCGCCCACTCACCTTTACATTCATTCACCTGAGTGCCCACACACCTGTGTACTAACCAATGAGAGCATTTCTTGTACAGTATTAGTAGTGCCACTGTAGATGTGTAAGGCTCCGCTGTTCTCATATATTAACAGATACTATTGCTGTCTGTCTGTATGTGTGTGTGTGTGTGTGTGTCTATCTGTATATGTGTGTGTGTGTGTGTGTGTGTCTGTATGTGTGTGTGTGTGTGTGTGTCTATCTGTATATGTGTGTGTCTGTGTGTGTCTGTGTATCTATCTATCTGTGTGTGTGTGTGTGTGTGTGTGTGTGTCTATCTGTATATGTGTGTGTCTGTGTGTGTATCTATCTGTATGTGTGTGTGTGTGTGTGTGTCTGTCTGTATATGTGTGTGTCTGTGTGTGTGTGTGTGTGTGTGTGTCTGTCTGTATATGTGTGTGTGTGTGTGTGTGTGTGTCTGTGTGTGTATCTATCTGTATGTTTGTGTGTGTCTGTCTCTGTGTGTGTGTGTGTATGTGTGCGTGTGTGTGTGTGTGTGTCTATTGGACTGCAGCCCGAGAATCTCCTGTACTACAGTCAGGATGAGAACTCAAAGATCATGATCAGTGACTTTGGGCTGTCCAAGATGGAGGACAACGGCATCATGTCCACAGCCTGTGGAACCCCTGGATATGTTGGTGAGGAAAGGAGTGAATGGGGCCTTAATTTTTTAACAGAAACTATAAGTGCACTGATGTAGCAGAATCTGTTGGTGGTACAGATACCATCAGCTATGAAGGGATGGATAAAAATGTATAAATCATCTAAAAAGAAATGAGTGTTAAACTTTTTGGATGTGCCCTTTCTCCCCCCACAGCCCCTGAGGTCCTGGCCCAAAAACCCTACAGCAAGGCGGTGGACTGCTGGTCTATCGGCGTCATCACCTACATCCTGTGAGTACAGTACTGAAAATCTCACCTTGGATAAGGCTTTAACACTGCCTGGCTAACATTAGAGGGACTGTCTGGTGCAATATGTGTAAGAGTATGTGGGACTGTGGGTGTGCAAGCATGAGTACAGTCAGAGGCAGGGTTATCAGCCAGAACTATTCAGCACTAGGCTCTCCGTGTCTGCTTCCTCTGGCTGGCTACTTATACAGGCAAAACGGTATCTGCATTACTAGAGTACCCCCTAGTGGAACAAATGAAATATTACAAGAACACAAGCACTATTTAAATTAATTAAAACCCAGTACTTACCGACTTGTGTACCTATCTATCTGCCTTAGGCTGTGCGGGTACCCTCCCTTCTATGAGGAGACAGAAACACGGCTCTTCTCTAAGATCATGAAGGCGCAGTACGAGTTTGACTCACCCTTCTGGGACGATATCTCTGAGTCTGGTGAGTGTCTGACAAACAGAGGAAATGGCAAATAACCAATCCTAAACCTTCCACTAATTTCCAGACAGTCCTTTGAAATTTTTGGTTTTGTTGTTTCTGCAGCAAAGGACTTTATCCGCAACATGATGCAGAAGAACCCCAAAATGCGCTACACAACTGATCAGGCGCTAAGACACCCCTGGTGAGTGTGACCTCTGAGACACTGCCTCAGTCATGAGCACAAAGCATTCTGGGAACATAATCTGGCCAATCAGATTATCGGATTTCCTGCTCAGCATTCTGTTATTCCTGAAAATCCCCTGCACCAGAGCCCTCCGGGTTTGGGGTGTAACTCCTCTGGGTTTGGGGTGTAACTCCTCTGGGTTTGGGGTGTAACTCCTCTGGGCTTTGGGGTGTAACCCCTCCGGGTTTGGGGTGTAACTCCTCTGGGCTTTGGGGTGTAACCCCTCCGGGTTTGGGGTGTAACTCCTCCGGGTTTGGGGTGTAACCCCTCCGGGTTTGGGGTGTAACTCCTCCGGGTTTGGGGTGTAACTCCTCTGGGCTTTGGGGTGTAACCCCTCCGGGTTTGGGGTGTAACCCCTCTGGGCTTTGGGGTGTAACCCCTCTGGGTTTGGGTTTGAATAATTGGTTTTTCCACAGGATCATCGGAGAGACAGCCCGCAGCCAGGATATCTACCACTCTGTCAGTGTGCAGATTCAGAAGAACTTTGCAAAGTCCAAGTGGAAGGTGAATATGTCTTAGGGTTGATTTAGAGCTAGTGAGGTCTCCGCCACTCTCCCTCTCTCTCATCTCAGTTGACTGTTTAGGCACTTGCATGTTTCCTCTCACAGCAGTCAGGGACATTCTCCAGCCGAGTGCACAGTAAATTCCACCATTACCAGAACAAACACAATGTCTTGCCACTCAGCACATATCTCAGCATGGTAGTGCAATTAAACTGAGTAACAATAAGGAGTACCGTGGTAAATGATTTAAATAAATGAAATAAAAGGCAGAAGGCTGTCCTTAGTAAACCTGTTTGTGCTTGTGCAGCAAGCCTTCAACGCGACAGTGGCCATTAACCACATGAAGAAGCTGCAGCTGGCCCACTCTGAGGTACTGGCCCGGCAGGCCCCGGTGCCTGTTCCTCACATCAAAGTGGTGGACCTGTCATCCCCCAGCCCGTCTCACAGTGACCTCAACCCAGAGAACCTGGAACCCAATGGCAACCTGGAGCCCGACCCTGCCCACATGACCCTGCCGCCCAACCCCAGTGAGCCTAAGAGCCACTACTACCCTGTGACAGCGAATTCCAGCCATGCCACCAGCTTGG
>CM040752.1:37501085-37536085 GCA_022829145.1 Albula goreensis | reverse complement strand
GGGAATGCTAACTGCTGAAATCATTACAGTCTGAAATGTTTTAAACAGCAAAGTCATCACAGTAATGGTGATGTTTGGTCATTGGGCAAGAATTTGGAGGGTGTGTGCATTTGTATGTACATGTGCTGAAATGGGGAGTGCATTTTGTCCCTGGGTATATACAGCTGAAATGGAGAGAGCACAGTGCTGAAATGGGAGAAAGGGTAGGCCCTGGCTGTTACACACAGTGCTGAAATGGGGAGGTTTGCCCTGGCTGTTACACACAGTGGAGTGCTGAAATGGGGAGGATTTGGCCCTGGCTGCAGTGCTGAAATGGGGAGGGTAGTCCCTGGCTGTTACACACAGTGCTGAAATGGGGAGGGTAGTCCTGGCTGTTACACACAGTGCTGAAATGGGGAGGTTTGGCCCTGGCTGTTACACACAGTGCTGAAATGGGGAGGTTTGGCCCTGGCTGTTACACACAGTGCTGAAATGGGGAGGGTAGGCCCTGGCTGTTTGCAGAGGGAGATGCTGAGTGCTGAAATGGGGAAGTTTGGCCTGCGGGCCCTGCACACGTCACCAGCCAATGGGACAATGGGAGAGGAGCTGCCTGCATGCATCAGGATCACCCCTGACCCCCCCAAACACACCTGAAATCACCTGAGGGAGGAGGGGAAACACCAGACAGACTTCACTGCTCTCAACCTGGTCCTTGGGACAATGGGAAAGGAGCTGCCTGCTGCATTGATCAGCCCATGACCCCCAAACACACCTGAAATCACCTGGTATGATAAACAGACAGACTTCACTGCTCTCAACAGAGATTGAGCACATGTTACACAGCACAGATAAACACACTGACCAGATACACTGACCAGCACAGAGATACACTGACCAGCACAGAGATACACTGACCAGCACAGAGATACACTGACCAGCACAGAGATACACTGACCAGTACAGAGATACACTGACCACCATAGAGATACACTGACCAGCACAGAGATACACTGACCAGCAAACTGACACACTGACCACCACAGAGATACACTGACTGTAATAAACTTATTATTTTATTCTAAAATGATGAGGGTTCTTTGTTGTTTCAACTTTGGTCTTTTGTTGACAGAGCGCTCTCTTAATAGACGTCTCAGCCACAACACAGACTGCCGTAAAATCCCCCTTACTTTTTACGACTCTAACTGTCGCAACACATCTATCATAAAGTGCATCTCGAAAAACACATTCTCTGACACTGACCACCACAGACATACACTGACCAGCAAAGAGATACACTGACCAGCACAGATGATCGTATGTCTAAGTGAAGTTTAGACTTGACGTAAGCGAATCTCCTGCTGGTTATGTTGGACGATTGCATGTTCAGAGGCACACACCCAAGTTGAGCTTTGCGCTTCTGTTATGAACCATTTCATTTGAGTAAATTATCAATTAAATAAATTTGTGAACCGTGCATTGAGGGAGTGAGTTCAGAGTGGCATGACTTTTTTGCTCATGATGATGTATGGCTTCTAAGTCGCTATCTTCTACCAATAAGTATTTAGTTTTGGAAAAGGACATTCCACAACCATGCCATTCCCATATCCATCTGAACGCTGTCCACCTTGTGGATTCCTTGCGACCGGCTCATTGCAGAAGGAGCTCAGTGACAGGTGTCGTGCCCAAATTTGTTTCTCAGCCACAGATTGTTTCCCCTGTGGGTTTTTCGGCAAACATGGATTTCAGCCTACCGTACGATCCCAGCCATCACTAAGCTGCGTCCTGCCTGATGTAGTCAAGGCTATTTTACATATATTGTGCCCGCGATATTCACAGCCGACAAACAGGCACACATTAAGGGAGAGTTTCTAAGCGCATTTCAACAGCTACTATTTCTTCCTCTACAGAGTTTGGCTTTCCTGTTTTACTGTCCATTTTTCACTGTGAAGGAAAACGTTGAACTGTTCTACGTTTATAGTCAAGTCCCTAATGGTTGTTCTCTGTGGGGGTCACCCATGTGCAGTCAAATTTAAGTCAATTTGAGATCTATAAACCACAGGTGTGTAAGATATGCCTCCACTGCCTAAAACGAACCTACGCAGAGTTTTTTGATCTCTATTTTTTATGAATCAAACCGAAGAAATTCTTAGGAAATGATCTTGAACCAAGTCTGAGTCCAAGATCATTTTATGAATGAGGCCCTTGGATTTCTCACCGCTGAACTGCCATAAGCATTCTGTGTTCGAATTCTCGAAGCCTGTCAAGTACAGAATACCTCTGTTCGATAAAGCGGCCGTAAATCATTCGTTATTATGACGTCACAGAATATTCTGATATATAAAATCAAGAAGAAACAGGCAGGTGCAAATCAAATTTGAAGGCGCAGGGTCCCATCCGTGAATTATCGGTAGTGCAACATGCCATCCAAGGAAGGAGCTCAGCCCGCAGCGAATGCGGTCATATTGAAACCGAACACGGGTTAGTGACATTTTTATCCTGCATTTTTCGTGCAATTTCGCTTTTAACAAATTAAAGGGATATTGCATGGGTAACAGCGAAATAATTATGCACTTACTTTTCCAGTCACTACAATATGAATATTATTAATGACATTGTTAAATTATGAATGACGCAGACACTTGATGGATATGCTGTGCAGAGCGGTCTAGGCAGCCAGACGTGATCATTTTCAGTACTTTTCACAGTTATGCAATATTGTGTATGAGTACAGCAATAGCTGTCAAATTCCATGTTACTAATAATCCATGTCCCTCTCTTGATTCTTAAGTTTCCCTGAGAAAAGTGGCTTTTGGCAGTTGCCAAAACCGGCCTATATTTCCAACACATTTTGCCCACGACAGATTGGGCAACAAAATGCTGCTGAAAGGATTTCCACACCTCGGTCCCGGTTGCTATGACAGCCACATTGTGAGTTTTCATACCGCTGTGAATGTATTCGCTACTGTTTTCGATTAAACTGTTGTGTATTTCATCTGGAGAATGACAATTTACAGCAATTTAAAATGAGTGATTTTAATTTAACAGTGATTTAAACTGAGACGCAAGCTGGGCTCAACAGACGTTTTAAATACTCTTCTTAAATTTTTAAAAACGTTTTAAAATCTCTCTGCGTTATGCTATTATTAAGTGCATTAAATCTGGCTACAGATAAACACTATAATATAAAATATTTTGTTTCTAAATTTGAAGTTACAACAATAAGGCTCTGTTGCTGCTTAACTCGTGAAAATGCTACAGAGGCCATCGTTTTCAATGGTTTAACAGTGTTTAAGATTAGCTTGTTTTTGCGTAAAGAAGTGTTTGTCTAAGAATATTTTGTAACGCGTGAGTTTTGACGTGCAATTTCAAGAATTCAGTGAAGCTTTAAAAAGGAAAGGAGATGCAATCCCAGCTTGGAGCACATGGAATGCAAACGCACTGTGTATCAGCTCTCATTTTCTGTTTCCCGAATGCTGATGTGGTGTTTAACTACTGTACATTAGGTTTCTAGTTCTGCTTAGTGCTCCAAGCATCTGTCTGAACTATAATTACCTTTCTATTAGTTTGGCTTTGGCACAGGAACAGATGGAGCAGGACTATTCAAGCTAATGACTAACAAAAAAGGCTACGGCTGAAAAATGTGCATTAAAGGCAGTTTGGGCATTTACCTTTCAAATGGAGCCATTCAAACATTCTCTAATTGAATGGAAAAATAAAATGTATAATGAAAGTGTTAAATTACAGAAATCCAATGAGTGGAGTTAATGATAGAGGTCTGCAATGGAGCCACTTGGCTGTGTGTGGGTCGGGGATAGAGGAGTGTTAATTAACGCCTGCTTACATTTGCCTTGTCAGTGGGGCACCATTGCATATGAGCTGAGTAAGCCAGTGAACAAGGGCTACACTTTGTCTTCACGGACTGCAGTACGTTTTCCCAGCATCAAAGAGGTAAGTACTCCTCCATCATACCTCTGTCAGATCCTCTGTGCTCAAACATAACAAACAAGTTATTTGGACCATCAATGTCTCTTTGCTAATAAGATGCTCGAGGCAGCCAAGTTACAATACATGGAAGAAAGATTTTATATAATGCAGAAGGCTGTAATGATAATGGTAGATGAAATAGTGCATGTGGATTTTTTGGAATGATGAGGCAATCTGGGAATGTCCATGTTGGGAGTGTCACCTTTACCATCTGTGAGTACACTGACATGTACACTAAGAGGGCTTCATTAGCTGAAGGGTTGACATGGATGGAGTGAACATCTTGGCTTAAGTTCTCATAATAATACACATACACTTTACAGTGTTGGTCTTGGGGTTATGGTATTTCGTTTAGTGTGTTAATATGGTATTGGTGTGACTGGAGCGTCTCCCTGTTTTCAGTCCACCACTCCCTCGCCAATGACATACCAACATGACTGGGTGAAGGCCAAACGGACGCAGCCCTGTCAAGTCCCCTTCCACTCCTCTGAGCCCCGCTTTCATGTGCCAACGGTGACCCAGGACACCAACCCTGGGTAAGCACACCTGTGCCAGTGCCCACACCCATCCCCTCTCACACACACCCTTTGTCCAACAGCCCAATGCCCACAGTGACGCTCACAGAGCCCAATGCCCACAGTGACGCTCACAGAGCCCAATGCCCACAGTCACACTCACAGAGCCCAATGCCCACAGTGACGCTCACAGAGCCCAATGCCCACAGTGACGCTCACAGAGCCCAATGCCCACAGTTACGCTCACAGAGCCCAATGCCCACAGTGACGCTCACAGAGCCCAATGCCCACAGTGACGCTCACAGAGCCCAATGCCCACAGTGTTGTCAGGTTTACAGCTCTGTGCTGAAGGTCAGTGTTACAGTAGTACAGTGTTGCAGTGTTCTCAGGTTTACAGCTCTGAAATTTGCCTGACAGCTGTTATGTTTTCCAGGCCAGGGACGTACGTTCAGGACACAGCACAGAACAGGAAGGTGGTCTGGCCCATGAAGTTTGGTGCAGTAGATTGGAATCTAGTGATCAAGCCCCAGAAAGTCACCCTGAGGACAGAGGTATGGGTGTGCCTCCGTGATCAGAGCGACTGGTCGGGAAAGGGTCCGCTGGCTCCGGTTAAGGCATAGTCTTGAAATGTTACCTCCTGGGGCACTATTGCAAGGCATGTGCATCATGTGACCTCATAAAGAGGAAACATGAACCACTGACCGGGGAAAAGAGAACACACAGCTACCAAGCAGCAAAGGCAACCATGGCAACCCGCCTGGGCTTTCACACTGATGTCACTCAGGACAGAAAGGATCAGAGCCCACACAGGTCAAAGATAAAACAACCTGGCACACAGCTTGGATATTCACTATTCATAAATTTTGGTATTTGATTCATAAATGTTAAGAAAGCCATTTGCAACACAGCATATGTGTGACATTTTCTTCAGGGTGAATGAGTGTTTCTGAGGTTTAAATGAGCAGCGAGGAAGTGTTCCTATGAGCAAAAATACTCTCTTAGCCTCCTATTACTCTATAGGTACATCGTATGAGGACCAGGCACTATTTTACTATGAATATATAATATTTGATCTTTATCCCCTTTTTGAACATGAACAATGTGTTAAGTCTTTATCACATAGTGACTAACATCTTACATTGTGTAGATATATAGTATTGCATCTAATGTGTAGTGTGTACACAATGGAAGCAGGAAAATGTATTTGTCAACATTGTTATACATTTGTCTGAGTTAGGAATCATGAGGCAAAGCTAACAAAGAATATGTACTGCAGCAACATAACTCATTCTGTTCATTAGTGCAAACTCATCTCATGGCTCAACTACTGAAGCCAGGTTTCAGGTGGTTTAAACCTCACTTCTCTGTGTTTTGTAGGCCCCTTGTGAAAGAGACTTCCGGAAACAGAGGGATAAAGTGGCGCAGCTTAGCCTGTACTACACCTGAGTCCATAATGCTATGACACCTGCACTGTGCCTGAAAACACCTCAGGAGAAACCAAGGGCTTCTGCATGTATCTTCAGTCCTCAACATCACAACATGGGACCAGTGTGTTCTGCTGTCTCCTTCCCTTCTCCCTTGTCATTAATTTTATGATGCAGATGTATGTAATGGTTCATAAAAATATAAGAATACATAATTATGAGGGTATTTGGCCCCTTATTCACTATTGGTTATGAGGGTGGTCACTTGGTACCATCTCTTCTCCTTGCCTAAAGACAGAGTTATGCCTCTTAATTCAAAGCCAAACATCAATGTCCTGCTTTGGTTCAGACATGATGCATGGGGATGTTGCTCAATGTAATCACTGTGTTGGGTAGAAGTACAGAGGATGTGAAAGAATGATTACAGTACTGCAGTGTTCAGTGTTACAATGAGAACTTGCTGACTGGGTCCTTCACAATACCACACAGTGTTGGGAACATGTCAACACCTTTTTTTTACCTGGGTATTATGTGAGTCATAAGAACGACCCTTTTCTTCAGTAAGATGTATCTGAGCTTTCCTGAGCGGAGGGCCATATCAGACAATGATCCCAAACTCATTTACTAATGATCAGAAAAAAGTGAATGGAGCTTGTCTGGCCCAGCAGGACTGTGCGTGCTGTTGTGCAGGTGGCAGTGTGTGTTTGCAGGACTGTGCGTGCTGTTGTGCAGGTGGCAGTGTGTGTTTGCAGGACTGTGCGTGCTGTTGTGCAGGTGGCAGTGTGTGTTTGCAGACTGTGCATGCTGTTTTGCAGGTGGCAGTGTGTGTTTGCAGGACTGTGCATGGTGGCAGGTGGCAGTGTGTGTTTGCAGGACTGTGCATGCTGTTGTGCAGGTGGCAGTGTGTGTTTGCAGGACTGTGCGTGCTGTTGTGCAGGTGGCAGTGTGTGTTTGCAGGACTGTGCATGCTGTTGTGCAGGTGGCAGTGTGTGTTTGCAGGACTGTGCAGGTGCTGTTGTTTGCAGGTGGCAGGTGGCAGTGTGTGTTTGCAGGACTGTGCTGTTGTGCAGGTGGCAGTGTTGTTCACTGTGCGTGCTGTTGTGCAGGTGTCAGTGTGTGTTTGCAGGACTGTGCGTGCTGTTGTGCAGGTGGCAGTGTGTGTTTGCAGGACTGTGCGTGCTGTTGTGCAGGTGGCAGTGTGTGTGTTTGCAGGACTGTGCGTGCTGTTGTGCAGGTGGCAGTGTGTGTTTGCAGGACTGTGCGTGCTGTTGTGCAGGTGGCAGTGTGTGTTTGCAGGACTGTGCGTGCTGTTGTGCAGGTGGCAGTGTGTGTTTGCAGGACTGTGCATGCTGTTGTGCAGGTGGCAGTGTGTGTTTGCAGGACTGTGCATGCTGTTGTGCAGGTGGCAGTGTGTGTTTGCAGGACTGTGTGACTACTTGGCTGTGGCCAAAAACATTCAGTCCCACAGATGGGAGGATAAATAATAAACCTCAACACTGTTCAGTTACAGACAAACAGTAATTAAATACAGAAGAACTCTGCTTTTTAATTTTTATTTTGAAATATTTATTTCCCTTAATGTGTTTAGAAAGGGGATGTTAATCCAGATGCATGAGGTCTGCAGCGCTCTATGGAGCCAGCAGGACTGTGCACTGTTAATCCCACTCTGCACGGCCACGCTGTGCTGGTGTCATGTGACTCAGTTTGGCTCCAACCTGTGGTGTTATTTGACTGGGGATTGGAGTTTTCAGGTTTGATTCAGAACAGGAAAACAGACTTAATTAAACAGGTGAGAAATTCCAAATGAGTACATTGGAACAGGCTTGTTTTGTGCCACTGCTCAGTTCACTGACCGGATCTGCTGGCTAATGCAGGCTGGAGTAGGGGCTGCTAGCAATGAAATCATACAAAGAGGCTCGTTTAAAAAAAAAAAAAAAAAAAAAAAAAAAAAAAAATTAAAACTCAAATACAGATTATTGCTTCAACTCCAAATGGCAATATAAGAAAACAGGCTTAAAAATAAACCCATGCATACTTGAGCACAGAGGAAGTTTGTGTGAATGGGCTTGAATCCCAGGGCTAGACAGGGAATGTGATCAGAGCCTGTGTTTGCTCTGCAACCACAGCTCCTCCAGCCCCGCGCCACACCAGCTCTGCTGTGTTTCTGCATCCCTGTGTCAGTCTGTTCATGGAGGCCTCACTTCTTCCGCCTCACTTTAGGCTTTTTCACAGGCCGTAGATAGGGGTTGTCAATCATGTTTTCCTCACTGGCTTTCACTGCAGGCACCACTCCACCAGGGGGCAGGACAGAGTTCTCCTTATCTGCTCCCGAGTCATCCTGCAGCACAGTACAATTGATAAGAGACACAAACAGCACAAATTCTGTCCTTCCTCACACACACACACACACACACACTGCACAGCTGCACTGCCACTTCATACAATGATCACAAAGGGGCTGAGTCTGAAACAGCAGTGAGAATGAAGTGCCTGCTGGCTCAGGGTGATGATGTAATGGCTAAGTGTTGGAGCAGTGAGAATGAAGTGCCTGCTGGCTCAGGGTGATGACGTAATGGCTAAGTGTTGGAGCAGTGAGAATGAAGTGCCTGCTGGCTCAGGGTGATGATGTAATGGCTAAGTGTTGGAGCAGTGAGAATGAAGTGCCTGCTGGCTCAGGGTGATGACGTAATGGCTAAGTGTTGGAGCAGTGAGAATGAAGTGCCTGCTGGCTCAGGGTGATGATGTAATGGCTAAGTGTTGGAGCAGTGAGAATGAAGTGCCTGCTGGCTCAGGGTGATGATGTAATGGCTGAGTGTGGTGCTGGTTGACTCACAGTGATGATGTTTCCAGAGGCGTTCTCTGTGTCCGTCTGCTCATCCTGCTCAGACGAGTCCGTCTCCTCCAGCATCTGCAGCTCCAGCTCAGAGGGTAGCAGCGCGTTCAGATATGGGATGGAGCTAGGCCGTGCGGCAATCACTGATAACATCAGCACAGACACACCCTGTCATTACTGACACCATCAGCACAGATACACACTGTCATTACTGACACCATCAGCACAGATTCACCCTGTCATTACTGACACCACCAGCACAGACACACACTGTCATTACTGACACCATCAGCACAGACACACACTGTCATTACTGACACCATCAGCACAGACACCCTGTCATTACTGACACCATCAGCACAGATTCACACACTGTCATTACTGACACCACCAGCACAGACACACCGTCATATTTCATACCCTCTAACACACATACATACAAGTAGACTGTATTTACTGTCAACATAATCACAGCCACAACCTGAGTGACAGTGAGTGCTTTTGTACATATTGTGTGGTCGGTTTGGCTGTTCTGTTCTGAGTGCCGGGTGGGTCGGACTGAAGCGTGGGGAGTTTGGCTGTTCTGTGAGAGCCGGGTGGGTCGGACTGAAGCGTGTGGAGTTTGGCTGTTCGGGTGAGCACCGGGTTTGGCTGTTCTGGACGGGTGGGACTGAAGCGTGTGGAGTTTGGCTGTTCTGTGAGAGCCGGGTGGGTCGGACTGAAGCGTGTGGAGTTTGGCTGTTCTGTGAGAGCCGGGTGGGTCGGACTGAAGCGTGTGGAGTTTGGCTGTTCTGTGAGCGCCGGGTGGGTCGGACTGAAGCGTGGGAGTTTGGCTGTTCTGTGAGAGAGCTGGGTGGGTCAGACTGAAGCGTGTGGAGTTTGGCTGTTCTGTGAGCACCGGGTGGGTCGGACTGAAGCGTGTGGAGTTTGGCTGTTCTGTGAGCACCGGCTGGGTCAGACTGAAGCGTGTGGAGTTTGGCTGTTCTGTGAGCGCCAGGTGGGTCGGACTGAAGTGTGTGGAGTTTGGCTGTTCTGTGAGAGCCGGGTGGGTCGGACTGAAGCGTGTGGAGTTTGGCTGTTCTGTGAGAGCCGGGTGGGTCGGACTGAAGCGTGTGGAGTTTGGCTGTTCTGTGAGCGCCGGGTGGGTCGGACTGAAGCGTGTGGAGTTTGGCTGTTCTGTGAGAGCTGGGTGGGTCAGACTGAAGCGTGTGGAGTTTGGCTGTTCTGTGAGCACCGGGTGGGTCAGACTGAAGCGTGTGGAGTTTGGCTGTTCTGTGAGAGCCGGGTGGGTCGGACTGAAGTGTGTGGAGTTTGGCTGTTCTGTGAGCAGCTGGGTGGGTCAGACTGAAGCGTGTGGAGTTTGGCTGTTCTGTGAGAGCCGGGTGGGTCAGACTGAAGCGTGTGGAGTTTGGCTGTTCTGTGAGCGCCGGGTGGGTCGGACTGAAGTGTGTGGAGTTTGGCTGTTTGTGAGAGCTGGGTGGGTCAGACTGAAGCGTGTGGAGTTTGGCTGTTCTGTGAGAGCTGGGTGGGTCGGGGCTTGGTGCTCACAGGGGAAGGCTGTGATGTCATCTCTGAAGAGGCTCTGCGTCTCGCCGGTTTTGGCCATGAAGCGTGTAAGTGCTCGCTCCACATCTCTGCGCTGCGACGCTGCCTTTTCCCGCACCACCTGGTAATCAGACACAGGCTCCCGGAACGTCTGTGGATGAACACAAGCACATTACCCAGCAGCCTTTGCACCTACACCCAGGAAGTTCAATACAACAAGCCTTACTTTCACAGGAAATGGGAACATTGCAAACACTGTTACAGTGAAGTGATCAGTATCATTGCTACTGTACAGGGAGCTGCCTCAACTGTGTTAAGGGCTTTCAGAGGCAGTCTGAAAATTATTCAACCTGACAAATCAATCCTACTTTACTTTGTACCTACATATTATCACAACCTGTAATAAAAAAATTCACACAATCTCTAACAAGCATCAGGTTGTGTGGTACATTTGAGTTGTCATGTAGACCGGTGTGTGTGTGTGTGTGTGTGTGTGTGTGTGTGTGTGTGTGTGTGTGTGTGTGTGTGTGTGTGTGTGTGTGAGAGACAGAGGTCATACCGGGGTTTTGATGTAGGTGTGGGGGTCAGGGAACTCTGGGAAGTGGCTGGGGATGTGAGCGGGGTGAGTCCGTTTCTGTCCTGCAGTCAGAGCTTTAGGGACAACTGGGGCATTTGTCACCGGAGCTGAGGAGAGAGGAGAGGACTACAGTACACTCCAGTCCAGTATCACCCTAAGTTCACACAGAACACCGACAGTCCAGTATGGCACCACCATGCTTTTAAAGACCCATCTGAATGACCCTGTATGGTTTCCTGTTGTATAACACTGCCCAGTAGTGATGCACTGGTAGGCTTACTAAAAAATATCACAGGTTTGGGCAGGCAGGTCATAAAGTGACAAAGCAGCGTTCCGAATGAGTTATTAACAACTTACAGAAACATTGTGTGTGCATTACTAGTCCAGCTTCCATCTTCTCTTTCCCTCTCTCTGTTACTCTCTCAAACTCAAACACACACACACATATGCACGCACGCACTCATGTGTTTTAGAGTGTTGAGGCTCCACCTATAAGCTTTTTCCCTAAGGGGTATCTGTAGCTTTTCTTTACACCACCGGCGCCAAAACTCTTTTTTTTTTTGGTCAGAAAGAAGAGGCTACCACTGACTATATGGCCGACTTAATCAGAGGAATGTTACAAAACAGGTGATGCTAAGGCTGCATGCGAAATGAGCCAAAAAAAAGGAAGGTGTGGGACAGATCTGGACAGGCTGTCCAATCCGATGACACTATAACAGCAAGCCCACTCAACAAGCTCCATCAAATCAGCCCTTGGTGTCAGCATTCATGAAGTACAAGGTGCCATTTGCAGAGAAATCTAAACTCAACAAAGCGCTGGAATACGGAAGCCGCAGCACTCACAACTGACAATGATAAATAATACTATAATGCATAAATTTGGTGCAGATTGGCTTTCATAACATTTCGGGTGGGCGGTGGTATTAAAAAAAACCCTGACCCACGCATCACTACCGCCCACAGTCTGAAAATGCTTTAAATTCAGAATCCAGAAGTGATAGGGCTGCTGAGCTGCAGGAGGTGCAGTCTCTCTGGTGGGACAGTAATCTGAGGCTACTGAAGATCCAATGGCACTTTCCCAAAGAATGGGGGTGCAGCTGAACATCACACCCCCAGTGTGAAAGAGTGAAATCACATGTGAGATTACTCACGTGCTGTTATCACCATCCGCTGAGATCTCTTGGCATACACTGGTAGGCTGTCCACATTGAAACCTGCAGCAGAAAATCAGCAGATGAAATCACACAGTCTCTGTGAAGCAATCCACCATTATGTCCTGAGATATTTATGATGAGGTCTATAATGCTGCAGTAATCATATCTGACAGTGGCAAAGCCATGATGACTGCAAATTAACATTAATCACTTTATGAAAATCCCAGCTATCATCAGAAAGAGAGCAATACAGCAGGGCAGGACTGCAGGTGTATATCTGACAGTCATATGTGTATAGACAGGCCTGCACAGATTATATGTGTATTTTATCTTGTAATTGAATGTGAGCACTATGTCAGACAGCATGGGGGTGCTTACCCATCTCTATGAGTGTGAGCACTACGTCAGACAGCGTGGGGGTGCTTACCCATCTCTATGAGTGTGAGCACTACGTCAGACAGCGTGGGGGTGCTTCGGGCCGTGTGTTCACAGTATGCCTTTGCACAGCGGCCCACCTCAGAAACATCTGCAAGGAGCAAAGCAGGAAATGAATGCTGGGACATGTTCCACTTCAGTACAGACAGCTAACTACAACTCAACACCCAAACTTCAGTACAGACAGCTAACTACAACTCAACACCCAAACTTCAGTACAGACAGCTAACTACAACTCAACACCCAAAATTCAGTACAGACAGCTAACTACAACTCAACACCCAATCCTGGAAGTGGTCTTAAAATTTTACAGCTATTCATCTATTTTTCTAAATACTACTAGTATTAATACCAAAAGTTAATACACATTAGCCGTAGAAATGACAACACTAGACTATATTAATACAACTGTTATGTCATAATCTCAGGGTGCTTAAGCATAAAAATGGTGCTGTGACTTCATGTGTCACACTTCATGTGTAATGTGTGGCACCAGCACAGATGCAATGTGTCAGGGCAGGGCATGCATGAAGCTACGTACAACTCTGCATCATCTCCGTGAGAGTCTCCACGGCCACCCTCTCCGCGCTGTCGAATCCACACTCTGTCAGCAGCGAGCTCACCACAACCTGCAGGGTGCGCCGACGTGCCAGGTAGTAATTCTCTGCTGGACTGGAGCTGCTCTTTCCCCCTCCTGATCGCTGAGGAGAACAAGCAGGACCAGTCTCACAACAGGGCAGGGCACTAAACTATGTACCGCTACTGTTTCCTGTGTGAACTAACTCTATAGCTAGCCAGTTATAAGGCGTTTTATCGACTAGGCAAATTCTGTAGCCAACCAGAATAAAACAGCAGCCTGTTATTTTTAAAGTTCAAGGATGCTGAATGGCCAGGTGGAAACGTTACAGTTATCCTGTCTACGGCCTTGAATTCTAGAACTGCCAGGTAAAATGTTCGGTTTTAGACTTATGAAAGGAAGTAACAGTCATTAACTAATAGTTCCGTCTCACTTCAATGGTTGAGAGCGAATGAAACAATATCAAACAATGTTGTCCTGGGCAACACAGAACACTTGCACACAAAATCTTATTCCTATCAGCAGTAGCATGGGCAGTATGACATTTAAAGGACGGGTGAGCAGGAGAAATCAGGCAAAGCAGTAGGATAGCTGACTGGATACCTGTACCCAGCTAGCGATTCATAATTTCACTGTAGCTTCACAGCCAGCTGAACCACAGACATATTTCATTAGTTATGTGGAAGAGTTTTTCAAGCAAAGCAACACATATTTAGATACACCCTTTCCTTTACCATGTCGCAGTAATGAGCAGTATATATATAATAATGAAGTAGAAGTAGATTATTCTTTCAAAAAGTAATGTTTCTAGGCCATTATATGTAACCGATAGACATGGCATGGGTATAGCCTGTTTGGACACAACACCGCAGGTAGGATAGGCGATACGTTTAGGCGTCCTAGCGTGCCACAAGTGCCATCATGTGCTCAGCATGAAACGCCAACAAAACAGGGCTAGCTGCTCAGCACAGATGTTGCTATTGATATGTCGCGACGCAGGTACCGGTCACTAACTTTTGCTCTGAAGCCACCAAGTTATCCCGAACATCAGCGGCAAAGCCGTTTTACTGGCGAACTAGCAATCGCTACCTATGCTAACTATTAATATACGAATGCCACCTGGCATATCTAGATTATTTAGGAAAATTACATATGGTTATTACCAGCTAACCACTCCTACATCACAGTGTTAGGCAACTAGCTTCCAATTGTCAGAGATACATAGCTATTAAATTAAGCAACCAGGTTTTATTAGCAACGAGCTAATGCTACCTGTCAGTCTAGGCAAGCTAGCTAGCTAGCAAAGCAAGACAAAACAACCGCTCGATGCGCTTGGTCTCAGTTAGCTATCTTAGCAATTGGTTAGAACGGCTTGATTTATGTAATCGAATGAAACATTCTGAGAGTACTGAGCAAACTAGTTTGCGTCTAAATACAATTTGAATTAGATGTGTGCAGTTTAGTATGAATAGTTACCGCTCCCATGCCTAGGGAATTGCTCCCCATTACGGCTGGGTCCGCCATTTTCCTTTTGGTGTGTTAGCGTCAGGCGCGATCATTGGCTGCGTTGTTTTTCTCTTTGGACGAAATCTGTTCTCCTCTGATTGGTCTGGATCGTACATGTGATGAATACACTTCAATCAGCGACGAGAAAGTGACGACAACATGTCACATCTATTCAAAAAGGGCAAATTCACCTAATTTATAATGGCGCCGAAAGTCGTACCAGTCTCTCTGTGTGCTTTTTAGTTGAATTATATTTTGAGAGTATAGCTAACACTAATTTTCTAACAGAGATCCCATACAACGCCACTCACCATGACACCCATACTCAACCATTCCAATTCCAAACAGTGTTCTGTGTACAGAAGTTTCAGTGAAGTGAATCAAACAGAAACCCAGTGAATCGTGAGCTGCCTTCATTAGGGTCCATTGAGAGCAGGAATTAATGAATTAGTTACAGGCAATAACAAGACACATTGAATAGTTTATTCAGTCATGTTTAAGTAATCAACTTCCACCTTTTTGGATCTTTTGAGATGGTGAGATACATTTTCATGCACACACAACTGTCCAGAATGAAAATACTGCAATCTGTCCTGTTTTGGTATGGCTTTTGAAGACTCTGTACCCAGCTATAAATATGTTTAACTATACCAGTAACATAACTATAGAATAGACTTGCATGGAATAGACACATAAAATAAACTAAAGATTACAGTAACATGATATCAACTTTAGTCTGGAAATTTGAACCTGGATTTTTGAGGGTTGTATTTCTTGCAGTGTGTTGGTCTGCCAGTTAGAAACACATGTATCGTACAGTAGGCCAACAGAGCAGTATTGAGTTGGAACAGTGATGTGACCACTTTTGCTAGAAGTTCACACACCCTCGTTACCTGGCACCTGTATGGCCTCTGTTGTCTTGTAAACAATAATCTACTTCAAAATCTTTCTTCTGCAATAAAAACTAAGGAAGCAGAATTACACGAAAAGTGAATGAATTCTTTATGGGAACATTTGGAACATGGTGAAATTGCAATTTTGAAATCTTGGGTTGAGGGCAAATTGGTTTCCCTCTGTAAGACTGCGTAGTCCCATCGCCCAGAGGCCTCGGCGCGCCCTCAAACACAGCTGTGCGTCTGACTGTAGACCTCAGATGGGCCGGAAGCATCCAGAATACTGTGGCGAGGCCATGAGCCGTAGATACAGCTGCAGGCCTTGGAGCAGGGCTCTGAACCAGAGCTTCAGACTGCCATTCAGAGGGGGGTGCAACACACACACTGCCAGCAACGCTGCCACGCCCAGCAACAGCAGCATAGCCACACCCAGCCAGGAGCTCCAGCGCCTCTGATTGGACAGGAGAGAGAGAGCAGTCACAATCTGCCACAATGCGTCTTGCCAAAGATCCTTTACACTCACCAGATACTCAGCTGTAGGATGACAGAAGGAACAGTGTTGCTGAGTGTCTGCTGAGGCTCAGCCAGGGTTCGAGTTGAGGGGGTATCCCCCTTGTAAAATTGTCTTCTCCCTTCCCATCCCCTTTTCTTTAATGGAATTAGCTATGCTAATTATCGCCTAATAACGAAAAGAAAACCTCTGCAATAATTAAATGTCAATCTTATGTTATTTGAGCTCCAGTTTGTGTTGTTTTGTATCCTCTGTGCATTTGTGGCTTTTGATTCCTTATTGCTTATTTGCTTGGAGCCTGGAAATGCATGCTTCTGATTGGCTAATGGAACTTCACCGTGAGTTTTGCTTTGGACAAGGATTGCAGATGCTACAGGTTAAAATGGCTAAGTGACCAGTTCAGCAGGACCCAAACCTTTCAAGGTTTTTTTTTAGTGAAGATGAAGAAAACGGGCCTCTGGGTGGCCCGTTTTAAAATGTTAAAATGTTGCCTGCAGCCTAATCTACTCCATTGGTCTCATTACAATAGCACCCTCCTTGTAATGCTTGAATATAAAAGGTATATTAAGCAGTACCTTGTATGCAGTTGTGATAGTGTAGCGGTCTATTTTTGAAATCCTGCATTAGTAATATCATTGTTGTTATTATATAAAAAAATAATTTTGTAAATAACTGGATAGTTTTTGACAGTTTTGAACTAATAATACAAATTACAAGTACATTTTCTGTCTTTTTTCTGTCTTATGATTATGCATGAATATAAAAAAATGTTGGCATATACCACCATCCTTCTATTCCAAGGTTGACCATCCCCTTGATTTTTTATTACAAGTCGGTCACTGGGCACAGCCAATGGAGTAAATGCTGAGGAGAGCATTACCTCGGCCCTACGTGTGCTCAGCTGCCGCAGCTCCTCACGGCACTGCTTCAGGCGGGACTGGCAGCTGTGGCACTCAAGCTCCATGGCTTCCAGCTCCGCCCTCAGCTCCACACACTGCAGAGACACACCCACAAGACAGCCAGTCAATCAGCCTTCAACACCCCCCACTACAGAGAGACACACCCCTCAACACAGCCAGTCAATCAGCCTTCAACACCCCCACTACAGAGAGACACACCCCTCAACACAGCCAGTCAATCAACCTTCAACTCCACCTACTACAGAGAGACACACCCCTTAACACAGGTTTGTTTCTGGTGTGCCTCTCCTGCTCTACCGGGTGGGTTCTACCTTCCCTCATGTCCATTTGAAACTCTACCTCATCTGCACATAGGCTGTACCTTTTATAACAGTTAAATGATTAAAACCACACATACATTTTTCTGAAGGATCTTTGGCTTCGGAGAAGTAAAATAATGGCATGAATAATTCACTGGAGAAGGATAAACTTATGATTTTATTTAATCAGCAGTGTTTAAGAACTGCATGCTCAGAGGAGCCCCCCCTCCAGCATGAGCAGAGAGGGGGTCTATATGGAGCCCCAGCGTCCCCCCCCCCAGCTCACCTCCCTTTCCTTCAGTCTTAGGCTCTCCAGCGCCTCCTGCAGGGCTGGCTGTGCTAGGGCGGCTCTCCCTTCAGGGAGACACAGCTGCCTCATGGAGCCCCAGGAGTCACAGGCCGGATCTGTTTGCAGAAACACAAAGCAGCCCTGATTCAGACACAAAGCAGCCCTGATTCAGACACAAAGCAGCCCTGATTCAGACACAAAGCAGCCCTGATTCAAACACAAAGCAGCCCTGATTCAGACACAAAGCAGCCCTGATTCAGACACAAAGCAGCCCTGATTCAGACACAAAGCAGCCCTGATTCAGACACAAAGCAGCCCTGATTCAAACACAAAGCAGCCCTGATTCAGACACAAAGCAGCCCTGATTCAGACACAAAGCAGCCCTGATTCAAACACAAAGCAGCCCTGATTCAGACACAAAGCAGCCCTGATTCAGACACAAAGCAGCCCTGATTCAAACACAAAGCAGCCCTGATTCAAACACAAAGCAGCCCTGATTCAGACACAAAGCAGCCCTGATTCAGACACAAAGCAGCCCTGATTCAAACACAAAGCAGCCCTGATTCAGACACAAAGCAGCCCTGATTCAAACACAAAGCAGCCCTGATTCAGACACAAAGCAGCCCTGATTCAGACACAAAGCAGCCCTGATTCAGACACAAAGCAGCCCTGATTCAGACACAAAGCAGCCCTGATTCAAACATCTGCTCCTCATCCTGAACATTGGGTAAAACAGAATTGCTCTGTTCACCATGACACACATGTTCTAACATTTCTGAGGAAGCACTATTAAATATTGATAAATCATAATATGAGTAACTAACTATGGAAAAGATTGCTCTTGTTATTGGAGCTATTTTATCTAAAAAAACGTACACATCTCTCTAATATCTCTTACTCAATTCTCTCACTTTGAATGAAGTTTCCGGATTGACAGGGGTCTTCAAAATTCTGAAGTTTCTCTGAAAATAGAAAACAGTTCTTTGTTTGGACTTTAATAGATTGATGAAAAAGAGATTTTTATATACATTCAAGAAATGATTAAAAACTAAAACAAGTGAAAAGACTAAGTAATAAACATCAACTTAATGAATGAAATACTGTCCTGGTAATGTAACACTTTTTAAAATGCGCTGTAATTTAAAGTTGAAGCCAATGCACATTTAACACATTACCGCTACCTTACAATATTACCTTAGAATAGCTGCTTCATCTCAATCATTTATAATTTATGAATTTCCATACATGATCCAAACACAGCTGGGTGAAAGCTGGCTAGTATTCTAGACCCCTAGCTGGTGAAAACAGACTGGACCTGGATCTATAAGCCCCTATTGATGCAATATGTTTTTCATGTAACTTCTAAAACATTCAGTTTATGAATGACACCATAAAAGAAGGGTCATTTTGTACTCCAAACTGTGACTGCCCTCTAATGGAGGGAAGATTAACTGCACCTCTCATTTCCTGCAGCTGCTCCCTCTTGGCCTGGTTGTCTTCCTCAAGGAATGCAATACGAGAGCGTAGTTCTGCACCCTCCCGCTGCAGCACCCCTACCTGGTCTCTAAGGACAGCCTCCTGCTCTCCAGCTGTCTAAAGATACAGTTTATTGTGTCATTCCAGCAAAAAACCTGACAGTTCACAAAATTCTCGCAACACTAAATACAATATACAACAATATTCATGTTCTCACTGTATGTATAGATCTAGGGGTATAGACCTAGTGGGTGATTTAGTGCCTGTGTGTGTGTGTGTGTGTGATTTGTGGGGTGCCTGTGTGTGTGTCTGTGTGTGTGTGTGTGTGTGTGTGTTATGTATATATGTATGTATGTGTGTGTGTGTGTGTGTGTGTGTGTGTGTGTGTGTGTGTGTGTGTGTGTGTGTGTGTGTGTGTGTGTTTCTCTCAGACCTGCAGGCTCTGGTCTCTTTGTGTGTGCCTATGTGTAAGTATGTGTATCTGTAAGCATGTGTAAGTATGCGTGTGTGTATGTGTGTGTGTGTGTGTGTGTGTGTGTGTGTGTGTGTGTGTAAGTATGTGTAAGTATGTGTGTGTGTGTGTGTGTGTGTGTGTGTGTGTGTGTGTGTGTGTGTGTGTGTGTGTGTGTGTGTGTGTGTGTGTGTGTGTGTGTGTGTGTATATGTAAGTATGTGTAAGTGTGTGTGTGCGTGTGTGTGTTTCTCTCTGACCTGCAGGCTTTGGGCCCTGTGCTTTGCCTTGGCGCAGTCATTAGCAGCAGTGTGCAGCACTGTCAGTGCCTGCTGCCGGCACGCACACCTCTGCTCCTCCATACACAGGACCAGCCTTCACTCCATCCCCCAGCAGCCTCTGCAACACCAAGCACCATCTCAGCACAGCCTCAACCCTGGACCAGGGGTCCATCCCACCACTCTAAAAACACATCCTGTACGTGTAAATTATGTTCACATTTTAGTTAGCAGGTAGTGTGTAAGAAATGAATGGTGCACATGTACAATAGGGCTACTTGATCAACACTCAATGCTGAATTTGATGACTGAGAAGCAGATAAGTTGTGTCACTTCTCTTCACATGTCCTTGCTCTCTCATCTCCTACCTTCCTTTCCTCCATATACTTCCATCTAAGAGACAAGTGGAAATGAGGGAGTGGAGGAAAGGAATTGAGGAGATGTGTGCAGAGTTTCAGGTGTGTGAGACTCACCTGTGTGCAGAGTTTCAGGTGTGTGAGACTCACCTGTGTGCAGAGTTTCAGGTGTGTGAGACTCACCTGTGTGCAGAGTTTCAGGTGTGTGAGACTCACCTGTGTGCAGAGCTTCAGGTGTGTGAGACTCACCTGTGTGCAGAGTTTCAGGTGTGACTTTAAAGCCTGGATCTTGCTGTGCATCAGAGCTTCATCACACTGAGTCTGCAGGAATATAGGAAATGGCTCACATGGATCACATGACACTGGAAACCTTCTCTGATTGGTGATGAGAACCCAAGATGACCTCATGGATTCAAACCCACCCAGCAGCCAGCTGCTCCCATCAACCATTCTGTTCATTTTAAGTCAGTTCAGTTAAGAGCTTAATTGTGCCAGGAAGAGAAATCTGGATTGTAGCAGGGCACAAATAAAACCACACAACAAAACACACATAACATGCAAATTTACAAATTACAGGTGATTACATTCCATCCAAAAAGATATAAAAAGGTGGAAAACAAGCTGGGAATGTGCAGAAATACAGGGAGAGGAAGCACTACACTCTGGGCATATTGATTTCACGTAGAATGAAACAAAATGTGTATCTGCTGCACTTAGACCTACCCCTAACCCTACCCCTAACCCTAACCCTAACTAACTCTGCTGCACTTTGACCTAACCCTAGCCCTCACTCTACCCCTAACTCTGTTGCACGTAGACCTACCCCTAACCCTAACTCTACCCCTAACTCTACTGCACTTAGACCTACCCTAACCCTAACCCTAACCCTAACTCTGCTGCACTTAGACCTACCCCTAACTCTACCCCTAACCCTAACTCTGCTGCACTTTGACCTACCCCTAACCCTACCCCTAACCCTAACTCTGCTGCACTTAGACCTACCCCTAACTCTACCCCTAACCCTAACTCTGCTGCACTTAGACCTACCCCTAACTCTACCCTAACCCTAACTCTACTGCACTTTGACCTACCCCTAACCCTACCCCTACCCCTAACTCTGCTGCACTTAGACCTACCCCTAACCCTACCCCTAACCCTAACTCTGCTGCACTTAGACCTACCCCTAACTCTACCCCTAACCCTAACTCTACTGCACTTTGACCTACCCCTAACCCTACCCCTAACTCTACTGCACTTTGACCTACCCCTAACCCTACCCCTAACTCTACTGCACTTTGACCTACCCCTAGCCCTCACCCTACCCCTAACTCTGTTGCACTTAGACCTACCCCTAACCCTACCCCTAACCCTAACTCTGCTGCACTTAGACCTAACCCTAGCCCTCACCCTACCCCTAACTCTGCTGCACTTAGACCTACCCCTAGCCCTACCCTACCCTAACTCTGCTGCACTTAGACCTACCCCTAACCCCTAACCCTACCCCTAACCCTAACTCTACTGCACTTTGACCTAACCCTAGCCCTCACCCTACCCCTAACTCTGCTGCACTTTGACCTACCCCTAACCCTACCCCTAACCCTAACTCTGCTGCACTTAGACCTACCCCTAACCCTACCCCTAACCCTAACTCTACTGCACTTTGACCTACCCCTAACTCTTCTGCACTTAGACCTACCCCTAACTCTGCTGCACTTAGACCTACCCCTAACTCTGCTTCACTATGACCTAGGCAGCGCATGGCTCCAAACCCCCCCAGCTCTCCTAAGGACCTGCCAGGAACAGACAAGCTCCTCGCTGGTGACTTTGTTGCTCACCTTAACAAAGTCATTTTTATTTTGTACATTCAACTTGCCATACAAGGAAACCAATGAAAACTAACTCAATAAGAGTAAATAGTATCGTCAACTTCCTGTCAACACCAAAGGCAAGTCTCTGGTGAAAAGTTTTTGCTGATCTTTCTTAGAAATTTCATTTGTATTCATGTCAGAATTCAGCATCAATAGAATCTGTAACTGTCAGCACTTGCACTCAGTGACCTTTGGCCATGGCCTGGGTGATGATGAGCATCTGAACTCATCAAGATATTCATCCTCAGAGAGTGATCCTCATGCCACTGGCCAAACTCAACAGCCTCAGGCCCACCTGATGCCACTCCACCCTGAGGCAGACTAATAATGACAGAGTCATCAGCAGATTTAAGGACAGTGCACACCGTATGCCTGTCACAGAGCTACCGTGCGATAAACAGAGAGCTAGCCAATGATTAACACAGAGAAGCTGCTGTATGAATAAAAAAGATCTACCATATGATTAATATAGAGCTACAGCTTGATTAACGCAGAGCTAGTGATAAACAGAGAAACCTCTCATATTAATACGGACAGGCTGTATGATTATCTCACTGTCCTGTGGCTGTAGTCCTGTTAGCTGTTCACTCTGGTCACACTTACCAACTGAGCTGCAGTGTCAGGACAGATCGAGGAGTGTGAGCACTGCCAGGGACCGGAGGCACGCTGTGAATACACCCTTCCTGTGCAGGAACTCAGCTCTCCTCTGACAGGAAGCTCAACCACAGCTTCACACATACAGCTCCCCCTCTACTGCTCAGCCTGGACTGTGCCGATGACTTCACAGGAAACCACAACCTCCACAACTTGGTAACCATAGTTTGAAATAATTTTCATACAACTGAAAATTCACCTGTTTGTGACCAGGGAGATGGGGGTTGTGCATTTAACAGTCTTTAAGGGTATTTTGGATGGAATGACTGTTTAATTATTAAAAGAAAAATTCTGCTCTAATGAGGATTCATTTTCGTTTGTGTGTGCCTGTGTGTACATGTTTGTTACACATTTTTTACTAAAATATGACTTTGATCAGCAATGAGTGTCCCAACCTACGGTGTGTTGTGTTATGTACTGTTATATTGTATTTTGCCATGCATTCTAACACACAGACGCTCTTTCACACACACATACTCTTTGTCTGCCACAGACACCGACAATAACACACACATGCACTCACACACTCTCATACACACAGTCTCATGCAAATACTGCTCAAACACATACACTGACACTGACACTCATATTTTTTTGCCTTCACATGGTAACTACCCTCACTGTTACTGTTTTTAAAATGCATGAGTTTGAAAGGTCCTGTTTTGATGTTTCAGGGACTTTGATTGTTATGCTATACTGCCACCCAGTGGCCACTGATACACAGGCATGAGCACAACTGCTAATTCTGTCCTGTGAAGACCTGTTTGATACCATATACCTGGCTGTCATGAGCAGTGGGCATCTGTCTGTAATCTGCTTCAGGTGAATCTTTCCACTTGAGTAAGTGTGATGAAATTCCATGAGTAGAATGTGGTGATAATTTGGTGCCCAAGCTGCCTCTGAGGTAGCAAAATCCCTACAGGTTTTTTTCTGATTGATACTGCTCTCAAAATCCCTAAAGCTCAGAGGTTACAGTGTAGTATAATGGTTAGGGAGCTGGGCTTGTAGCTCAGAGGTTACAGTGTATTGTAATGGTTAGGGAGCTGGGCTTGTAGCTCAGAGGTTACAGTGTAGTGTAATGGTCAGGGAGCTGGGCTTGTAGCTCAGAGGTTACAGTGTAGTATAATGGTTAGGGAGCTGGACTTGTAGCTCAGAGGTTTGTGATGAGAGTGATGGAAAACAGCTGTTACAGAGCAGGGACATAAAAATCCAATCAAAAAAGGACTCAAATTTATGAGGTATTAAATCAGATATATGAGTGTGTGTTCATAGTAGGTCATTTAAGTACAGAGTTCAATGCCTCCGTTTCCCATGGTAACATGAATTTGCCATTATGAAAATGACATGACCGTAAATACCGAAGCAAATCGGATTTATGAGCCGTGTAAAGTGCTTTATGAGCAGTGGGGAGGGAGGGGTTGACTGCAGAGCCGATAAGAGCTGGAGGTGTGTGATTTCACTCAGAGTTGTGACTCATTTCTTCCAGAGACCTTTGGACAACAATGCACCAGCCTCACCCAGAAACCGGCCAAGAGCTGAGCCTTGATTGGCCTCTATGCCCAGAGGCCAGCCAAGAGCTGTGCTTTGATTGGCCTCTATGCCCAAAGGCCAGCCAAGAGCTGTGCTTTGATTGGCCTCCATGCCCAGAGGCCAGCCAAGAGCTGTGCTTTGATTGGCCTCCATGCCCAGAGACCGGCCGAGAGCTATGCTTTGGTCTTCATGCCCAGACTCCAGCCAAACTGTAATGTGATTGGCCGCCTTGCAAAGCTAAGGTATGCCAGGTCTGAAGAGGGCTGGCCATCGCACCCGTTTGCTCCAGGAAGTGGACTTTGCCTGAGGCTTTTACGGGCAGAAACTCAGAGATATTCCATATTCTTTCCCCCAAGGAATCGACTGAGACCTGGAACATGACTGGCAGCGAGGGACAGGCTGAAGTGTGAAACGAGGGAAAATAGACAGGTAAATATCAGGCCGTCCTTACAGTCTGCCATTACCTGTGCACTGACAGTGGTTTAACCTAATTTACACATACCTTACCCACAAACACACAGGGTTCAGCAAAGATACATGGGGTACTAACACACAGGGCTCAGCAAAGATACATGGGGTACTAACACACAGGGTTCAGCAAAGATACATGGGGTACTAACACACAGGGCTCAGCAAAGATACATGGGATACTAACACACAGGGCTCAGCAAAGATACATGGGGTACTAACACACAGGGTTCAGCAAAGATACATGGGATACTAACACACAGGGCTCAGCAAAGACACATGGGGTACTAACACACAGGGTTCAGCAAAGATACATGGGATACTAACACACAGGGTTCAGCAAAGATACATGGGGTACTAACACACAGGGCTCAGCAAAGATACATGGGATACTAACACACAGGGCTCAGCAAAGATACATGGGGTACTAACACACAGGGTTCAGCAAAGATACATGGGGTACTAACACACAGGGTTCAGCAAAGACACATGGGATACTAACACACAGGGCTCAGCAAAGATACATGGGGTACTAACACACAGGGTTCAGCAAAGATACATGGGATACTAACACACAGGGCTCAGCAAAGATACATGGGGTACTAACACACAGGGTTCAGCAAAGACACATGGGATACTAACACACAGGGTTCAGCAAAGATACATGGGGTACTAACACACAGGGTTCAGCAAAGATACATGGGATACTAACACAGGGCTCAGCAAAGGGTTCAGCAAAGATACATGGGATACTAACACACAGGGTTCAGCAAAGATACATGGGATACTAACACACAGGGTTCAGCAAAGATACATGGGGTACTAAGCATTCAGTGTCATTGGAAGTGACAAGTCTTTGTGGTGGTTCAGTATGATTTTTGGTCCAGGTTTTTTGGACACCCAATTCACATATTCAGGACAAATCATCTCACTGATAAAGTAAACAACGCTAAATCTTTAACCAACATTTCACTCAGATTTAATGATTTGTGGATTTAAACTTCATCTATTTCACACAGTTTGAACTGAAGACAGAAAGAAAACAAAACTGTGGTACAGCTTTATTTAAATATGCCTCATAAAAAGCAATAAATTATTTTCAAAGTTCTATTGCTTCCTGGTCAGTAGAATTTCAAATAGATCTGTGTGCTCTGCCAGATTAGCCCCTAAAGGCTGTTCACATCTCTGTAGATCTTCATAATACATTTGCTTTCAGATGTTTTATTATTATATGTGCACAGTGGACCCCATTTAAATAAATGTGTCTACCTGTATATAAACACATTAATCACACACTTTTCAGCTGAAAGTCTATGTATCTTCATTACATGGTCCAAAGGGTCATAAAACATTTGTGAAGACTGTGTGCTTAGAATAGTTATCTTTATCATTCATGTATGTTGCTGTCCACCCGTGGTCATAATATAAAGGACACAAAACCAAATAAATGCAATAGAATGGATTTATTAACAAAACAGAAATTTCTCTATTAAGGAGGAAGTCTACAGTGAATAACTTTAAAGAAATATTTAGGATTTAATAGGCTGATAAACTATGTTTAAACATAGCTCTTGTGAATGCACAAATTGCCTTAACCACTATTAATTGAATTGATTGTAACATATGCCTCTTCTGTTACATAAAACATACACATAAAGTGGTATATTACATGATTAAATATCATATAATGTATGTTCTTTATTTTTACATAGCTAGCGGTCATCAGCTGACTTTACCCATCGAGGGTATCATTCGCACTGTATATTTCGCAGGAGTGGCATTTGGTCTGACAGTCAGAGTGACAATCTGTATTTTTATACTTCACTGACACTTTAATATTTTGCATTTTGAATCGGGATGCATATTGCATTTGTAAGACTTTTCTATGAGTATGGAAAGAAAGAAAAATGAGGCAGGTGTGTTTTACTGTCCTTGGTAGTGTTTCTATTTCTGTGTCATCTTACATTCTTTAAATGTAAGGCAACAGGATGTAAAGCTGCTTTACCACTAAGTTGTTTAAAGCAGCCAAACCACCCTGGAGTCCTCTAACTAATGTCCCCCTGACCAGGGGAAGGGGGTACAGCATTACTGCCACATTACTGCCACATTATCACAGCATTACTGCTACATTATCACAGCATTACTGCTACATTATCACAGCATTACTGCCACATTATCACAGCATTACTGCTACATTATCACAGCATTACTGCTACATTATCACAGCATTACTGCAGCATTACTGCACATTATCACAGCATTACTGCTACATTACATTACATTATCACAGCATTACTGCCACATTATCACAGCATTACTGCTACATTATCACAGCATTATTACTGCTACATTATCACAGCATTACTGCCACATTATCACAGCATTACTGCCACATTATCACAGCATTACTGCTACATTATCACAGCATTACTGCTACATTATCACAGCATTACTGCCACATTATCACAGCATTACTGCCACATTACTGCAGCATTACTGCCACATTACTGCAGCATTACTGCTACATTATCACAGCATTACTGCCACATTATGCAGCATTACTGCCACATTATCACAGCATTACTGCCACATTACTCACATTATCACAGCATTACTGCTACATTATCACAGCATTACTGCCACATTATCACAGCATTACTGCCACATTATCACAGCATTACTGCTACATTATCACAGCATTACTGCCACATTATCACAGCATTACTGCCACATTACTGCAGCATTACTGCCACATTATCACAGCATTACTGCCACATTATCACAGCATTACTGCCACATTACTGCAGCATTACTGCCACATTATCACAGCATTATGCCACATTATCGCAGCATTACTGCCACATTATGCAGCATTACTGCCACATTATCACAGCATTACTGCCACATTATCACAGCATTATCACAGCATTACTGCACACATTATGCAGCATTACATTATCACAGCATTACTGCCCACATTACTGCAGCATTACTGCTACATTATCACAGCATTACTGCCACATTATCACAGCATTACTGCCACATTACTGCAGCATTACTGCCACATTATCTGCAGCATTTACATTGCTGCGGCATTACTCACAGCATTACTGCCACATTACTGCAGCATTACATTATGCAGCATTGGGCATTACTGCAGCATTAGCATTATCACAGCATTACATTGCAGCATTACTGCCACATTATCAGCATTACTGCTACATTATCACAGCATTACTGCAGCATTACTGCCACATTACTGCAGCATTACTGCCACATTATCACAGCATTACTGCCACATTACTGCAGCATTACTGCCACATTATCACAGCATTACTGCCACATTACTGCAGCATTACTGCCACATTATCACAGCATTACTGCCACATTATCACAGCATTACTGCCTCATTATCACAGCATTACTGCTACATTATCACAGCATTACTGCCACATTATCACAGCATTACTGCCACATTATCACAGCATTACTGCCACATTACTGCAGCATTACTGCTACATTATCACAGCATTACTGCCACATTATCACAGCATTACTGCTACATTATCGCAGCATTACTGCCATTATCACAGCATTACTGCCCGTTATCATTATCACAGCATTACTGCCACATTATCACAGCATTACTGCCACATTATGCGGCATTACTGCCACATTACTGCCATTACAGCATTACTGCGGCATTACTGCTACATTACAGCAGCATTACTGCCACGCATTACTTACATTATGCAGCATTACTGCTACATTATCACAGCATTACATTATGCTACATTATCACAGCATTACTGCCATTATCACAGCATTACTGCTGCATTATCACAGCATTACTGCCACATTATGCACAGCACATTGCACGGCATTGCCACATTACTGCAGCACATTACTGCCACATTATAGCATTACTGCCACATTATCACAGCATTACTGTACATTGCTGCGGCATTATCACAGCATTACTGCCGCATTACTGCGCGGCATTACTGCAGCATTGCGTTGCTGCCACATTATCACAGCATTACTGCCACATTATCGCAGCATTGCATTACTGCATTATCACATTGCTGCCACATTACTGCGGCATTACTGCATTATCGCAGCACATTATCACAGCATTACTGCTACATTATCACAGCATTACTGCCATTACTGCAGCATTACTGCTACATTATCACAGCATTGCTGCCGCATTATCTGCGGCATTACTGCCACATTATCGCAGCATTACTGCTACATTACTTACATTATCCAGCATTACTGCGGCACAGCATTACTGCAGCATTATGCCGCATTATCACAGCATTACTGCAGCATTACTGCACATTATCACAGCATTACTGCCAGCATTACTGCTACATTATCACAGCATTACTGCCACATTACTGCAGCATTACTGCCACATTATCACAGCATTACTGCCGCATTATCACAGCAGCTGCCACATTATCACAGCTGCATTATTATCGCAGCATTACTGCTACATTATCACAGCATTATGCCACAGCATTACTGCCACATTATCAGCATTACATTGCCAGCATTATCACTGCAGCATTGCTGCCGCGGCATTACTGCCACATTATCACAGCATTACACATTATCGCAGCATTACTGCTACATTGCTGCACAGCATTACTGCATTATAGCATTGCTGCAGCATTATCACAGCAGCATTTCACAGCATTACTGCTACATTATCACAGCATTACTGCCACATTATCACAGCATTACTGCCACATTATCACAGCATTACTGCTACATTATCACAGCATTACTGCTACATTATGCAGCATTACTGCTACATTATCACAGCATTACTGCATTACATTATCGCAGCATTACTGCCACATTATCACAGCATTACTGCTACATTATCACAGCAGCGTGCTACATTATCCGCAGCTTGCTGCCACATTGCTGCAGCATTACTGCCACATTATCACAGCATTACTGCCACATTATCTGCAGCATTACTGCCACATTATCACAGCATTACTGCTACATTATCACAGCATTACTGCTACATTATCACAGCATTACTGCTACATTATCTGCGGCAGCATTACTGCAGCACATTATCACAGCATTTACATTATGCAGCATTACTGCTGCATTATCACAGCATTACTGCCATTACGCAGCATTACTTACATTATCACAGCATTACTGCATTACATTATCACAGCATTACTGCCACATTATCACAGCATTACTGCCACATTATCACAGCATTACTGCTACATTATCTGCAGCATTACTGCCACATTATCACAGCATTACTGCCACATTACTGCACACATTAGCTGCTGCTACATTATCACAGCATTACTGCCATTACTGCAGCATTACTGCATTATCACACTATCGCAGCATTGCTGCTGCATTATCACAGCGGCATTACTGCATTATCACAGCATTACTGCTGCATTATCCTGCGCATTACTGCACATTATCCAGCATTATTGCAGCATTATCACAGCATTACTGCCACATTATCGCAGCATTACTGCTGCATTGCTCACAGCATTACTGCTACATTATCACAGCATTACTGCTACATTATCACAGCATTACATTACTGCAGCATTACTGCCACATTACTGCAGCATTACTGCTGCTACATTATCACAGCATTACTGCCACATTACTGCAGCATTACTGCCACATTATCACAGCATTACTGCCACATTACTGCAGCATTACTGCCACATTATCACAGCATTACTGCCACATTATCACAGCATTACTGCTACATTGCTGCGGCATTACTGCCACATTATCACAGCATGCAGCATATCACAGCATTACTGCTACATTATGCAGCATTACTGCAGCATTATCACATTACTGCTACATTATCAGCATTACTGCTACATTATCGCAGCATTGCTGCCACATTATGCAGCATTACTGCATTACTGCTGCATTATCACAGCATTACATTATCACAGCATTACTGCACATTGCAGCATTACTGCGCACATTATCACAGCATTACTGCCACATTATCGCAGCATTACTGCTACATTATCTGCAGCATTACTGCCACATTATCACAGCATTACTGCCACATTATCACAGCATTACTGCCACATTACTGCAGCATTACTGCCACACAGCATTACTGCTACATTATCACAGCATTACTGCTACATTATCACAGCATTACTGCCACATTATCACAGCATTACTGCTACATTATCACAGCATTACTGCTACATTATCACAGCATTACTGCTACATTATCACAGCATTAGCATTACTGCAGCATTACTACATTATCACAGCATTATTATCACAGCATTACTGCCACATTATCACAGCATTACTGCAGCATTACACAGCATTATTATCACACAGCATTACTGCCACATTACTGCAGCATTACTGCTACATTATCACAGCATTACTGCCTACATTATCACAGCAGCATTATCCGCAGCATTGCCACATTATCGCAGCATTACTGCTACATTATCTGCAGCATTTTTGCACATTATCACAGCATTATTACATTATCACAGCATTACTGCACATTATCGCAGCATTATGCACATTATCACAGCATTACTGCCACATTACTGCAGCATTACTGCCACATTATCACAGCATTACTGCTACATTATCACAGCATTACTGCCACATTATCACAGCATTACTGCTACATTATCACAGCATTACTGCTACATTATCACAGCATTACTGCTACATTATCACAGCATTACTGCCACATTACTGCAGCATTACTGCTACATTATCACAGCATTACTGCCACATTATTACATTATCACAGCATTACTGTTACATTATCACAGCATTACTGCTACATTATCACAGCATTAGCATTGCCGCATTACTGCAGCATTACTGCCACATTATCACAGCATTACTGCTACATTATCTGCAGCATTACTGCCACATTATCACAGCATTACTGCTACATTACTGCAGCATTACTGCCACATTATCACAGCATTACTGCTTACATTATGCAGCATTACTGCTGTACATTATCACAGCATTACTGTTACATTATCACAGCATTACTGCCACATTATCACAGCATTGCTGCCACATTATGCAGCATTACTGCTACATTATCTGCAGCATTACTGCTACATTACCGCAGCATTACTGCCACATTATCACGCACAGCATTATTGCCACATTACTGCAGCATTACTGCATTACTGCAGCATTACATTATGCAGCATTACTGCTACATTATCACAGCATTACTGCTACATTATCACAGCATTACTGCTACATTATCACAGCATTACATTATCTGCAGCATTACTCATTACTGCAGCATTACTGCCACATTATCACAGCATTACTGCCACATTACTGCAGCATTACTGCTACATTATCACAGCATTTATCACAGCATTACAGCATTACTGCTACATTACTGCAGCATTACTGCTACATTATCTGCAGCATTAGCCACATTATTACTGCCATTACTGCAGCATTACTGCTACATTATCCGCAGCATTACTGCCACATTATCACAGCAGCATTATCACAGCATTACTGCCACATTATCGCAGCATTACTGCTACACATTCTGCAGCATTACTGCCACATTATCCAGCACAGCATTACTGCCAGCATTACTGCCACATTATCACAGCATTACTGCTACATTATCACAGCATTATCGCAGCATTATTACATTATCACAGCATTACTGCCACATTACTGCAGCATTACTGCCCATACATTATCACAGCATTACTGCTGCATTATCTGCAGCATTACTGCCACATTATCACAGCATTCTGCCACATTACAGCATTACTGCCACATTACTGCAGCATTACTGCCACATTATCACAGCATTACTGCTACATTACTGCAGCATTACTGCTACATTATCACAGCATTACTGCTACATTATCACAGCATTACTGCTACATTATCACAGCATTACTGCCACATTATCACAGCATTACTGCCACATTATCACAGCATTACTGCTACATTACTGCAGCATTACTGCCACATTATCACAGCATTGCTGCCACATTACTGCAGCATTACTGCCACATTATCACAGCATTTACATTATCACAGCATTACTTACATTATCACAGCATTACTGCCACATTATCATTGCCACACATGCAGCATTACTGCTTACATTATCCGCAGCATTACTGCTACATTATCACAGCATTACTGCACATTATCACAGCATTACTGCACATTACTTTGCAGCATTACTGCTACATTATCACAGCATTACTGCCACATTACAGCATTACTGCCACATTATTACATTATGCCGCATTACTGCAGCATTACTGCACATTATCACAGCATTTGCCACATTATCGCAGCATTGCTGCCACATTATCACAGCATTACTGCTACATTACTGCAGCATTACTGCCACATTACTGCAGCATTACTGCCACATTATCACAGCATTACTGCCACATTACTGCAGCATTACTGCCACATTATCACAGCATTACTGCCACATTACTGCAGCATTATGCTGCATTATCACATTATCACTGCGATTATCATACAGCATTACTGCATTACCGCACATTACAGCATTATTACATTATCACAGCATTACTGCTACATTATCACAGCATTACTGCCACATTACTGCAGCATTACTGCCACATTACTGCAGCATTACTGCCACATTATCACAGCATTACTGCCACATTACTGCAGCATTACTGCTACATTATCACAGCATTACTGCCACATTATCACAGCATTACTGCTACATTTCACAGCATTACTGCCACATTATCAGCATTACTGCTGCATTATCACAGCATTACTGCCACATTACTGCAGCATTACATTATCACAGCATTTACATTATCACAGCATTACTGCTACATTACTGCAGCATTACTTACATATCACAGCATTATTGCACATTTGCTACATTATCACAGCATTACTGCCACATTATCACAGCATTATTGCCACATTACACAGCATTACTGCCACATTACCACAGCATTGCTGCTACATTACTGCAGCATTACTGCTACACATTATCCGCAGCATTACTGCCACATTATCACAGCATTATACATTACTGCAGCACACTGCCACATTACTGCAGCATTATTGCCATTATCACAGCATTACTGCCACATTACTGCAGCATTACTGCTACATTATCACAGCATTACTGCCACATTACTGCAGCATTACTGCCACATTATCACAGCATTACTGCCACATTATCACAGCATTACTGCCACATTACTGCAGCATTACTGCTACATTATCACAGCATTACTGCCACATTACTGCAGCATTACTGCCACATTATCACAGCATTACTGCCACATTATGCAGCATTACTGCCACATTACTGCAGCATTACTGCCACATTATCACAGCATTACTGCCACATTATCACAGCATTACTGCCACATTACTGCAGCATTACTGCCACATTATGCAGCATTACTGCCACATTATCAGCAGCATTACTGCCACATTATCACAGCATTACTGCTACATTATCACAGCATTACTGCCACATTATCACTGCATTGCTGCTACATTATCACAGCATTACTGTTACATTATCACAGCATTGCTGCCACATTACTGCAGCATTTCACAGCATTACTGCATTATCACAGCATTACTGCCACATTATCACAGCATTACTGCCACATTACTGCAGCATTACTGCTACATTATCACAGCATTACTGCCACATTACTGCAGCATTATCACAGCATTACTGCAGCATTACTGCATTATCACATTATCACAGCATTATTACATTATCACAGCATTACTGCTACATTATCACAGCATTACAGCATTACAGCATTACTGCCACATTATCACAGCATTACTGCACATTACTGCAGCATTACTGCTACATTATCACAGCATTACATTGCCAGCATTACTCATTACTGCAGCATTACTGCCACATTATCGCAGCATTATTACATTATCACAGCATTACTGCCACATTACTGCAGCATTACTGCCACATTATTACAGCATTATCACAGCATTACTGCTACATTATCACAGCATTACTGCCACATTACTGCAGCATTACTACATTACTGCAGCATTACTGCTACATTATCACAGCATTACTCATTACTGCAGCATTACTGCCACATTATGCAGCATTACCGCCACATTATCACAGCATTACTGCCACATTATCACAGCATTATTACATTATGCAGCATTACTGCTACATTATCACAGCATTACTGCCACATTACTGCAGCATTACTGCTACATTATCACAGCATTAGCTACATTACTGCAGCACATTATCACAGCATTACTGCCACATTATCACAGCATTACTGCCACATTACTGCAGCATTACTGCCACATTATCACAGCATTATTCTACATTATCAGCATTATACTGCCACATTATCATTATCACAGCATTACTGCAGCATTACTAACATTACTGCAGCA
>CM040752.1:37348585-37491085 GCA_022829145.1 Albula goreensis | reverse complement strand
CTGGTGTGTGGGTTTGAATCCCAGGCTGAATGCTGGTGTGTGGGTTTGAATCCCAGGCTGAATGCTGGTGTGTGGGTTTGAATCTCAGGCTGAATGCTGGTGTGTGGGTTTGAATCCCAGGCTGAATGCTGGTGTGTGGGTTTGAATCCCAGGCTGAATGCTGGTGTGTGGGTTTGAATCCCAGGCTGAATGCTGGTGTGTGGGTTTGAATCTGAGTCTTTACTCCACTGTACTCCCTGGAGTGCCAATCCCTGATAGTGTTTTATTTAACCCACTGTGTGTGTGTGTGTGTGTGTGTGTGTGTGTGTGTGTGTGTGTGTGTGTGTGTGTGTGTGTGTGTGTGTGTGTGTGTGTGTGTGTGTGTGTGTGTGTGTGTGTGTGTGTGTATGTGTGTGTGTGTGTGTGTGTGTGTGTGTGTGTGTGTGTGTGTGTGTGTGTGTGTGTGTGTGTGTGTGTGTGTGTGTGTGTGTGTGTGTGTGTGTGTGTGTGTGTGTGTGTGTGTGTGTACTCCCAGATCAGCGTGGTTCCCCCCCTCCCATGTACCCCCCCAGAGAGGAGCTGCAGTATGAGGCTGTGAGCCCACTCAACCACCGGGACGAGCACCCCAGACCCCAGTACACCAACACCCAGCGAAACGTGGTCAGTGTCCTGCCTTAGAAGCTACACTCCATACCCTCACTGCACAGGGGAATTAGATTGACTTAGTGAATCACTCCAGGGTAAAATGAAACTGGGTTAGTGAATCACTCCAGGGTATAATGAAACTGGGTTAGTGAATCACTCCAGGGTATAATGAAACTGGGTTAGTGAATCACTCCAGGGTATAATGAAACTGGGTTAGTGAATCACTCCAGGGTATAATGAAACTGGGTTAGTGAATCACTCCAGGGTATAATGAGACCGGGTTAGTGAATCACTCCAGGGTATAATGAAACTGGGTTAGTGAATCACTCCAGGGTATAATGAAACTGGGTTAGTGAATCACTCCAGGGTATAATGAGACTGGGTTAGTGAATCACTCCAGGGTATAATGAGACCGGGTTAGTGAATCACTCCAGGGTATAATGAGACCGGGTTAGTGAATCACTCCAGAGTATAATGAGACCGGGTTAGTGAATCACTCCAGAGTAAAACAAGGCTGGGTTAGTGAATCCTGGTGGTTCACACAGCAAAGACGCTTGTTTGGAAAGCAGAGCCTGTGGGGATTGGTAGGGCAGTCCCAGTCTCATCATTACCAGCTTTGGCTGGAGGTCTACTTTGGGGAGTCAACAATTGGGGTGAGATAGTTACGTTACACTAGTGCATTGCACTAATTTTCAGATTGTCTTATCCACAGCACAGCGACCTTCAATGCAGTAGAACAGAAGTGCATCCAGTTGATTATGAGCCTTAGTGCCAGTACAGTGGAGCTAACCAATTTTCTCACCCTCTTCTGTGTCTGGCTGCAGGAGATCTTCAATCATGTGCTGAATGACGTGGAGCTCTTCATATCCAGGGTGACTATGGCTTCCAGCAAGGAAAACAACAAGAAAAAGAAGAAAAGCAAAAAGAACAAAGGTGATTTTAAAAGAAACAAATCAATCATGTTCAACCAGAAACACTTTGTGAGTAAGGTTAGATAGACACACCTGTGCACAGCTACTGCCATTGGACACCGCGTCAAGCACGTATCAGGATGCGCATCCAAAGCGATGTGGCTGCCGCACAGCAACTGCGAGTAATGAACAGTCTTGAAACAGAATGGTAGCTGATGGCACCAGCTGCCACACATTGCCTGTTGCAGCACATGCGGACTGATCCGATGTTTTAGGATTCTGTTCCATTTTACTGCGTCCTCTCTGACTAAAATATATGCACTTTACAATGCATAAACGTACACTTTCAATGTCATATTAATACGAATTCAAGGAAAAAACCTCTTTGCCCGATCCTCACTGCTGCACTGGCCGGAGTCGAACCAGATTTGGTATGCAATATGCTGCGGCTTGCTGCTAGCTGTGCTCCGTCCTACATGCCACGTGCGGTGTACAGTGAATGGCCTTTAGGGTTAGATAAATGCACCTGTGTAGAGAAAGGCTGAGAGAGGTAGACACCCCTGTGTGGTTCAGAATGAGAAAGCGGCACCAGCCTGTACAAGGAACAAATTAACAACCAGCCATTGATACAAATATATAGTAATAAATTATACATATACAGGAATAAACCAATGAACGTCTACACCATCAACCTAGTTTCCCTGTAAAAACAAGACATTGCCTAAGGTTGCATTCTAAGATAATTAACCAGTACTCTTTTTAACCTAACTTCACATTGTAGAATATTTATTGTAGACAGTTTAAGTTGAAAAATAATTTGGTATCTTTTTTCTTTTCAAGATAATGGGAATATGCCATCTCAGGAGGAATTTTTCATTTGCCTGCAGAAAATCAAGTATGCGTTCAACCTTCTGGTATGTTACTGTGCCGTCTCCTGAAAGTGCCAGCTCAGTATTCCATCTTCAGAGCAGGTCTACCTCTACAGCAGCACCTCTACAGGCCACTGGCACCAGCGTCTCCACTGAACTGAGCCAAACCTAAACACAAGATAAACTTAAGTGTTCATACACAGAATGCCAAGTCTTTTCAGGCCAGTCACGTTCAGAGATCTGTTCTGAAACTGTGGTTGCAGATAAACCCTGACTTTACAAACAAACAACCACTAGCCCATTTAAATAACTGTGAATAAATAAGGAAAAAATACATCTTATGAATAAAGTACTGGCCAGATCTGGGACAGTCTCAGTGTAATCAACACAAGGCAACCAGGACCAAGAAGACTGTCCTGCTTTCAGTCTTCCTTACCGCAGGCATTTGTGTTTTCACACACAATGAACTGTGACAAGGCAAAGCAACTCTCCCAACATGATCTGACTGAAAACACATGATAATGATGAGCCGAACACAGATCTCAGATCAGTCAAAAGATGCCCTATCCCAGTCTTCATCAGGCGAGGGAGCTGCCGAAGCCCTATTAGCTGTTCTCCTCTACAGCCACCTCAGCGCTGGGGCTGTTAGCTGTTCCACCCTGGCTACTGGGCTCAGTTCACTGCCAACCTTTCCTGATGCATATTAGCTTTTGATTTGTGTGTGCTGTGAGCAGGAGTCAGCAGAAGTGCCGCTGTTTCAGTGATTAATGCCGGTCTCTGTAAAAGCATGCTATAATGATATCTGTGCCTTCCAGGGGAAACTGAACGGGCTCCTGAAGAACCCCAGTGCTCCGGACTTTGTGCACATCCTCTTCTCTAGCCTGGGTTTTGTGAGTGTTTGCCCAAGCGAGTTATTTACTACCATCCTTCTGAGGAGTGTTTGGTGTGTCTGTCCCTTTAGCTGGTGTGTAACGGGTGTGTAATGGGTGTGTCTGTCCCTGTAGCTGGTGTGTAACGGGTGTGTAATGGGTGTGTAACGGGTGTGTAATGGATGTGTAATGGGTGTGTCTGTCCCTGTAGCTGGTGTGTAATGGGTGTGTAACGGGTGTGTCTGTCCCTGTAGCTGTGTGTAATGGGTGTGTCTGTCCCTGTAGCTGGTGTGTAATGGGTGTGTAATGGGTGTGTCTGTCCCTGTAGCTGGTGTGTAATGGATGTGTCTGTCCCTGTAGCTGGTGTGTAATGGGTGTGTAATGGATGTGTCTGTCCCTGTAGCTGGTGTGTAATGGGTGTGTAATGGGTGTGTCTGTCCCTGTAGCTGTGTGTAACTGGTGTGTAATGGGTGTGTCTGTCCCTGTAGCTGGTGTGTAATGGGTGTGTAATGGGTGTGTCTGTCCCTGTAGCTGTGTGTAACTGGTGTGTAATGGGTGTGTCTGTCCCTGTAGCTGGTGTGTAATGGGTGTGTAATGGGTGTGTCTGTCCCTGTAGCTGGTGTGTAATGGGTGTGTAATGGATGTGTCTGTCCCTGTAGCTGTGTGTAACTGGTGTGTAATGGGTGTGTAATGGGTGTGTCTGTCCCTGTAGCTGTGTCTGTGTAGCTGGTGTGTAATGGGTGTGTCTGTCCCTGTAGCTGGTGTGTAATGGGTGTGTAATGGATGTGTCTGTCCCTGTAGCTGGTGTGTAATGGGTGTGTAATGGGTGTGTCTGTCCCTGTAGCTGTGTGTAATGGGTGTGTAATGGGTGTGTAATGGGTGTGTCTGTCCCTGTAGCTGTGTGTAATGGGTGTGTAATGGATGTGTCTGTCCCTGTAGCTGGTGTGTAATGGGTGTGTAATGGGTGTGTCTGTCCCTGTAGCTGTGTGTAATGGGTGTGTAATGGGTGTGTCTGTCCCTGTAGCTGGTGTGTAATGGGTGTGTAATGGGTGTGTCTGTCCCTGTAGCTGTGTGTAATGGGTGTGTAATGGATGTGTCTGTCCCTGTAGCTGGTGTGTAATGGGTGTGTCTGTCCCTGTAGCTGGTGTGTAATGGGTGTGTAATGGGTGTGTCTGTCCCTGTAGCTGTGTGTAATGGGTGTGTAATGGGTGTGTAATGTCTGTCCCTGTAGCTGGTGTAATGGGTGTGTAATGGGTGTGTCTGTCCCTGTAGCTGTGTGTGTAATGGGTGTGTAATGGATGTGTCTGTCCCTGTAGCTGGTGTGTAATGGGTGTGTAATGTCTGTCCCTGTAGCTGTGTGTAATGGGTGTGTAATGGGTGTGTAATGGGTGTGTCTGTCCCTGTAGCTGTGTGTAATGGGGTGTGTAATGGATGTGTCTGTCCCTGTAGCTGGTGTGTAATGGTGTGTAATGGGTGTGTCTGTCCCTGTAGCTGTGTGTAATGGGGTGTAATGGGTGTGTCTGTCCCTGTAGCTGGTGTGTAATGGGTGTGTCTGTCCCTGTAGCTGGTGTGTAATGGGTGTGTAATGGGTGTGTCTGTCCCTGTAGCTGTGTGTGTAATGGGTGTGTAATGGATGTGTCTGTCCCTGTAGCTGGTGTGTAATGGGTGTGTCTGTCCCTGTAGCTGGGTGTAATGGGTGTGTAATGGGTGTGTCTGTCCCTGTAGCTGGTGTGTAATGGGTGTGTCTGTCCCTGTAGCTGTGTGTAGCTGGTGTGTAACAGGTGTGTAATGGGTGTGTCTGTCCCTGTAGCTGGTGTGTAATGGGTGTGTAATGGGTGTGTCTGTCCCTGTAGCTGGTGTGTAATGGGTGTGTCTGTCCCTGTAGCTGTGTGTAATGGTGTGTAATGGGTGTGTCTGTCCCTGTAGCTGTGTGTAGCTGGTGTGTAATGGATGTGTCTGTCCCTGTAGCTGGTGTGTAATGGGTGTGTAATGGTGTGTCTGTCCCTGTAGCTGGTGTGTAATGGGTGTGTAATGGTGTGTCTGTCCCTGTGTAGCTGGTGTGTAATGGGTGTGTCTGTCCCTGTAGCTGGTGTGTAATGGGTGTGTAATGGGTGTGTCTGTCCCTGTAGCTGTGTAATGGGTGTGTAATGGGTGTGTCTGTCCCTGTAGCTGTGTGTAATGGGTGTGTAATGGATGTGTCTGTCCCTGTAGCTGGTGTGTAATGGGTGTGTCTGTCCCTGTAGCTGGTGTGTAATGGGTGTGTAGGGTGTGTCTGTGTAATGGTGTGTAATGGGTGTGTCTGTCCCTGTAGCTGTGTGTAATGGGTGTGTAATGGGTGTGTCTGTCCCTGTAGCTGGTGTGTAATGGGTGTGTAATGGTGTGTCTGTCCCTGTAGCTGGTGTGTAATGGGTGTGTAATGGTGTGTCTGTCCCTGTAGCTGGTGTGTAATGGGTGTGTAATGGATGTGTCTGTCCCTGTAGCTGTGTGTGTGTGTAATGGGTGTGTCTGTCCCTGTAGCTGGTGTGTAATGGGTGTGTAATGGTGTGTCTGTCCCTGTAGCTGGTGTGTAATGGGTGTGTCTGTCCTGGCTGGTGTGTGGGTGTGTAATGGGTGTGTCTGTCCCTGTAGCTGTGTGTAATGGGTGTGAAATGGGTGTGTCTGTCCCTGTAGCTGGTGTGTAATGGGTGTGTCTGTCCCTGTAGCTGGTGTGTAATGGGTGTGTCTGTCCCTGTAGCTGGTGTGTAATGGGGTGTGTCTGTCCCTGTAGCTGGTGTGTAATGGGTGTGTAACGGGTGTGTCTGTCCCTGTAGCTGGTGTGTAATGGGTGTGTCTGTCCCTGTAGCTGTGTGTAGCTGGTGTGTAATGGGTGTGTAACGGGTGTGTCTGTCCCTGTAGCTGGTGTCGCACTGCCCACGTGACCTGCCACTCTCAGTGACTGTGCCACTGCTGACAGAGGCTGCCCTGCAGCTGCTCAGCCAGGAGATCACCCATGAGGAGGACCATCTGTGGGTGTCGCTGGGCCATGCCTGGAACACACCCAGGTGGGTGCACTGCCAAACCTTGAACCCTCTTCTGTACAGCCATAGAGGGAGAGCCCTGCATGTCTGTGTCACAGAGCTGTCAGTCAGAGAGATTACAGAGCACATGTATGACACATAATGCTGCTTCAGAGCAGGCAGCAAATGTCTTTCGTTATGTGGGCAGGGGAGTGATGGTGTGGGCTGGGATGCAGCTCTGTAATCTTGAGTAAGTTTGCTGTATGGTTGCATAAAAGTTTCAGAAAGGTTGCAGTTTGTTTGTTTATAGTTAAATAAAGAAAGGTAGCAGTATAATTGTTGTATGACTGGAATATGGTTGTAGTAACATTGCAGTAACATTGCAGAAAGGTTGCATGAAGGTTTCAGTAATGTAGCAGTAAGGTTGTGTGTGTCGTATTCCCTCTTCTGTCTCAGGTCCAAATGGCCGGGGGGAGACAGCCTCCCAGCCTATGTTCCCCTCTTCTCCGATGGCTGGCGGCCCCCACCTCCAGCCGTGGCTCCCCCGGAAAATGGACCTGTCTCTCGGAGCAACAGTCAGCGGTTTCCCCCAGAAAGTCACCCCCCAATCCCACCCGAGCAGGTAAGCACAGCTACCATATCTGAGCTAGTTAATACAAGACAGACATAACCAAGCTGGTAAACACAGGTAACGCTTCATATATCCAATTTTTACAATTACAATTTTTAGTTGTATTCATTTATTTTACGTTTTACTTCACAGAATTCTGGTCAATGGAGCCCTCCTCCAGCACGGTACATTATGCTTTCCATTCATTATAATATTAATATTATTAATATTAATACTAATATTTAATATTAGGCTACCAGTCACTGACATCAGTTCATCCATGATTATACTTCTGTTCTAGTGTGTGTGCTTGGCTGTGTGTTACTGATTGTGTTAACATGTGAGTTCATGTTTGTGTTTTTGTTGCAGCCCAAGTGCAGCGCCCCCTATCATGCGAGTAATGTATGACTTCATGGCCAGAAACCACCAGGAGCTGAGTGTGATGAAGGGGGAAGAAGTGCAGGTGGGGCTGAATACCAGAAAGGCACATCACTCACACTGCATCGCACACACTGCAGCTAACAGCTAATAGGGCCTACAGCTAACAGCTAATAGAGCCTGCAGCTAACAGCTGATAGAGCCTGCAGCTAACAGCAAATAGAGCTTACAGCTAACAGCTAATAGAGCCTACAGCTAACAGCCAATAGAGCCTGCAGCTAACAGCTAATAGAGCCAGCAGCTTACAGCCTTCATGGTAACTTCAGCAGATACATCAATACACTGTCACTGTTGGTTTGGGCTCCCAAACCCAGTATTTTATGTATGTATATATGTCTGTATGTGCACATGCAAGTACATAATGTTGATGTGTGTGTATGTGTTTATAGGTCCTGGATCAGTCCAGGCAATGGTGGAAGGTGCGGAACAGCAGGAAAGAGGAGGGGTATGTCCCCCAGAATGTTCTGGAGCCTGTGGATGGGGGACGACCTACACAGCCACCACAGGTGAGCGGTATGGGGTTAGCAGTGTGTCTGTCCTACAGCAGTATGGGGTTAGCAGTGTGTGTCCTACACCAGAATGGGGTTAGCAGTGTTCTGTCCTACATCAGTATGGGGTTAGCAGTGTGTCTGTCCTACAGCAGTATGGGGTTAGCAGTGTGTCTACACCAGAATGGGGTTAGCAGTGTGTCTGTCCTACATCAGTATGGGGTTAGCAGTGTGTCTGTCCTACAGCAGTATGGGGTTAGCAGTGTGTCCTACACCAGAATGGGGTTAGCAGTGTGTCTGTCCTACATCAGTATGGGGTTAGCAGTGTGTCTGTCCTACAGCAGTATGGGGTTAGCAGTGTGTCCTACACCAGAATGGGGTTAGCAGTGTGTCTGTCCTACATCAGTATGGGGTTAGCAGTGTGTCTGTCCTACATCAGTATGGGGTTAGCAGTGTGTCTGTCCTACAGCAGTATGGGGTTAGCAGTGTGTCTGTCCTACAGCAGTATGGGGTTAGCAGTGTGTCCTACAGCAGTATGGGGTTAGCAGTGTGTCCTACAGCAGTATGGGGTTAGCAGTGTGTCTGTCCTACAGCAGTATGGGGTTAGCAGTGTGTCTGTCCTACATCAGTATGGGGTTAGCAGTGTGTCTGTCCTACAGCAGTATGGGGTTAGCAGTGTGTCCTACACCAGAATGGGGTTAGCAGTGTGTCTGTCCTACAGCAGTATGGGGTTAGCAGTGTGTCTGTCCTACAGCAGTATGGAGTTAGCACTGTGTCCTACAGCAGTATGGAGTTAACAGTGTGTCCTACACAGAATGGGGTTAGCAGTGTGTCTGTCCTACAGCAGTACTGGGTTAGCAGTGTGTCTTTCCTACAGCAATATGGGGTTAGCAGTGTGTTCTACACAGAATGGGGTTAGCAGTGTGTCTGTCCTACATCAGTATGGGGTTAGCAGTGTGTCTGTCCTACAGCAGTACTGGGTTAGCAGTGTGTCTGTCCTACAGCAGTACTGGGTTAGCAGTGCGTCTGTCCTACAGCAATATGGGGTTAGCAGTGTGTCCTACAGCAGTATGGAGTTAGCAGTGTGTCCTACACCAGAATGGGGTTAGCAGTGTGTCTGTCCTACAGCCATACAGGGTTAGTAGTGTGTCTGTCCTACACCAGTATGGGGTTATCATGTTCCTCTCACCTCTCTTTCCCCAGCAGGACCTCCGCGGACCCCCAATGCTCAACAAAATGTCCCGCCCCGAAGAGGTGAAGGCCTGGCTGGAGTACAAGGGCTTCTCCAAAATGTATGACACAAAGAGAGACGTGTGTATAATATATCAAAGGAGACGTGTGTGTGTGTGTGTGTGTGTGTGTGTATATATATATATATATATATATAATGCATCAAGAGACATGTGTTTGTGTGCGTGTTGTTCTGATAACTCTTGTGTGTGAGTGCAGGACGATTCGGACGTTAGGTGTGCTGAATGGCGGGTTGATCCTGGGTATGACGCGGGATGAGTTGCGCACTGTCTGTCCAGAAGAGGGAGCCAGAGTCTTCTTCCAGCTGCAGGCTGTCAAATCCGCCCTGGCTGTGAGTTTGCCACTGACCGCCTGCCCAACCAACAAAACAACTTCATTTTCCCTTAGGAACTTCCATACATATTAGCATGCGGCAGAACACAGCATACATACATTGATTATCCCTAATTAATTGCGATTAATCACACTTCCGTATTTTATAAGAATATTTATGTTACAATCAAGGTAATTTAAATCGAGAACTCAATCAACCATCATCGTAATATAATTAGCTCAAAAAAGAAGTATACCAATGAAATACTGCTGTAAAGTAGCATCTTTTTAATTGTGAACACAGAAGTAACACTCCCGTTAAATCAGTTATATCGTACTGTCAGTCCTCCTGTCCACGTGCAGCTCTACTGCATCGTTAATGAAACTCCACCTTCAGTGCAGAGTGAACATTCAGCAAATGGCCAGTCAATACACAATATGCTTTTGTTTTGAATAAATTCTATTTCATATTCAGTATTACTACAGTCATTAATGTATATATTCAACTCTTTGACAAATGATGCCCCTTAAGACTTAGGTTTATGCGACTGGCAAACAGCTCAGTTTAGCTAGCTTTGCTGTGCTTCACTTGGCTGGTATATTTACCACAGAAAGCAGTGTTTTCCAGTGAATAGTAGCGCCGCACGAAGCCAATCAGAGAGGGACTGTTGCCGGAGGTAGGAGGGCGGATCTTACAAAACAGCGCTGCAGAGAAACTGTCAATCATCCATACTTTGGGAAAGGATTGGTTCTTTGGTTGACTGATACAAAAACTGCAATGTGTACAACAACAGGTATATTTTGGCTTCCTGGCTGGTAGATCTGCCTTTCAAAACCATCAAGGTCACAAAAAGGCAACTTTCCAAAATGAAACTTCCCAACTAGAAGTCCCTTCTCCATCTCAGCTAACAAAGTGTAGATCAGCGTTTCTATGGACTGCGTGCGACCAGGAAACTGCCGGTCCGCAGAGCCCTGCAGCTGCGCCAGTCAAAGTACGCTCGGCGCTTCCGTCGCTCTCCAGGCCCCGCCCCTTCACTCAACATCGAATAGAAACATTTTATGAAGATTCTAGAACGTTAAGCGTTCCCGCCCGCCAGAACCCGCACCCCGTGTTCCCCCGGTCCTTTCAGAACTCACCCAATCGCTGCTGTAGCTGTCGTTGACGTTTACATTTATTCATTTTGCAGACACTTTTATTCAAAGCGACGTACAAGGAGCGCATACAGGTCGGCGAAATACAGGAAAGTGCATTATTTAAACGCTGCTACAAGAGTTTAATCATGGCATCTCCGAAGCAAGCAAGGCTAGATGCCTTTTTTAGGAAACAACCAGCATCAAACGATGCTAATTTAAACGAAGAACCAGCGGCAAAAACCATGTATGGGGCTTTGTATCCCCAAAGTCTGACATGACTGGTCCCCAGGACAAAGGAGTTTGAGAAAGGCTGTTGTAGATGTCCATAGCCATTGCGTTGCATGTTTGCAACATCATAATGATTAATTTTGGTAATAAGTTAAATGCATTAAACTATTAATATTATCTTATGAATATTTAATAAAAACACAAATTAATATTAATTCTGACAGGCCTAACAATAAACACACCAGACAGCAAAAGCAGAGCTACATAACACAGTTAGTCTGTGCATTGTCCCACATGCAGTCACACTCCCTCAAAAGTCACACTCTCTCACACACACAGACAGGCACACACACACACACACACACTCACTTTCAAACACACAAAACACTTTCATACACTCATACACTCTCTATCACAACACACACACATGCACTCATTAAAAGTCTCTCACACACACATTCTCTCTCTCTCTCTCTCTCTCTCTACCAATCAGAATACAGGACTAACTCCACAAACAGTAACCCCAAACTTCCCAAAAACTTCAGTCAGGGAATATTCTTTGGAGAGTACTGTTCAGTACCATCCAGAGTGCCAACTAGCACCTTTCTCTTTTTCTCTGCAGCTAGCCAGTGAGAGTGACCATGCCCAGTACAATGGCCGTTAGACAAAACAGCAAGAGGAGGAGAGACTGGCACTGACAACTGGGCCCTTCTCCATCAGACCTGAAGCACTGAAGGAAAAGCAGAAGGTGGAACCAAATCAATGAAAGGCTTCAACTAAAAACAATTGACACTGCTTGTCACAACCTACTAGTCCCTGCATGTGTAATTTAGGTATTTATTGTAGGAAACAGGGAAGTATGTTCATTGTTGAGGCAAGTGGAAACAGAATCAAAAGGCTGAATGAGGCCGTGCCACAGAGGGGACTGAAGATCATCTTCATTGAGCCGTGAGCCTGATCAGAAATGTCTTCTGCAATAAAAGCATTGCAAGCCTGATTTTTAAAATGAACTTGAGAATGAGTGGTCAGCATTACAAAGTTAAAATAGTACAACAAAATACAGTTACTGTGATACAAATACATAATTTGTCTGGACCCTGCGTTGTGAGACTGCAATACATCATTTATAATGGACCAATAAAATCACAGAAAAAATGTCTTGAGTTTTGTCATATCCATCTACTTAGTCAGAAGCAGTTTCCAAAATACATGTGACCCAGTCAGACTGAGGCCTGCATCACACCCACATCTGAGCCATCATATCCTTTTCAGCTGCGATACCGTAATATAGGATCCCATCTGAGCCACTTTCAAATCCTAATTTTTTATCCAGCAATAAAAAGCACCGTATATTGCCAGCAATGTTCACTCACCAGTAGAACACACTTTATGAGGTAACTGCACAAAATCCACAAGAATGTCCAGCTACCCAGTGTTACATTAACATTGTGAAGACTTTTCGTAATGGTTTAAAGCCAACAGATCAAATGGATACGATCAGTATCAGTACAACCTGTATTAAATCAGGCTGTTTATCAACAATGATGCTGTGAAATCAATAAGGCTATTCAAATGCTTTAAACATCTTTTTATTAAACCAAAACAACTTTTGCAAACATTACTCAACATTCCCAGGTTTTACTATCAGATCTCAATACCAAAATTAAGTTAAATGAAAACTGAACTTATTAAGTGCATGGCGATTACTGCCTGAAAGCAACCCTGTACCAAAGCACAGTCAGTCAGAACCCTGTGCCATCAGCTGCAGGGGCCTCTGGGAACAGGGTGCCAACAACATGATTGCTACATGAGAGGAAGTACTCTGTGGATACCTACATTTTGTAACACCACATTATCTTTAAGGCCACATTTTCTGGATGTAAAGAGGAGCATTAGTACCCTGTGACAGTTTTGGGTCTGATTGTAAAGATGCTAAAACACTCCTCTTCTCTGCCACTTCCTCTTTACTCTTTTTTGTTTCCCCACTTCGCCATCTTGTTGTTCACAGGAGTTTTCATGAAATTCTTGGACTTCATGTATGCTGCAATCTTCTCCAGTCCCTGACCAGACAAAGGGGAAGAGAACGTAAACGCAACGTAGCTTTCACCCCCAAGGAGGAAGTATCAGCAGGAAAGCAACTCACTGTCTGTGTTTGGCAAACACTGCCAGCATAGGCCTGCTTAGTACAGTTCACACTGACACTGCCAGCATGGGCATGCTTAGTACAGTGCACACTGACATTGCCAGCATGGGCATGCTTAGTACAGTTCACACTGACACTGCCAGCATGGGCATGCTTAGTACAGTGCACACTGACACTGCCAGCATGGGCATGCTTAGTACAGTGCACATTGCCAGTCATGCTGCACCTCTAACCCAGACATGCACTACCCTGCAGTACATTACCAAACCCACGCTGCCATGAACTGGCACAAGTTATTCTCCAGAAGCAGGAGGGTTCACCAGGTAATCACCTCAAAGTGATCCAGAAAGTCTCTGAGGTTTTTGAAGTCATCCAGGCACTTTGGGTCGAACATGCGGTGCTGGTCCAGCAGCTCATACATGATGAAGTCCACAAAGGTGATCTGCAGTAGGAGGGCACAATGTGTCACACACCTCACTAGCAATGCACTGCCAACCCAGCACGCCGCAGGCACGCCAACCCAGCACGCCGCAATCCCAATCCCAGCACGCCACAAGCACGCAAGCACGCCGCAAGCACGCCGCAATCCCAGCATGCCACAATCCCAGCACGCCGCACTGGCAATTACATCAAGGAGTACATAACAGGGCTGTCGAAAGTATCAAACCTGAAATTTTCAAAACTGTCCTAACCCATTTGAACATCACATGAAACAGAAACTCGTTTCTGTTTGGCTACTAATGTGCAAGACGGCAGATCAGAAAGAGAACGCCAGGATTGCTGTCTGGAAATACTTTGGATTTAAAACCGACGACTATGACAAGCCAAAAAATTCAATGAAACCTGTTTGCATGAGGAGGGCACCCATTACTACATGGAAAGGCAATTTCGGTAGCAGTGAAAGGTGTGCCCTCTAAAACTATACAAAATAATATACATGACAAAAATCAACTTCATACATATACATCAATACGGCCTCCTTTAAAATGTTACCTCAGAATTCTTCAATCGCAACAGTAAAGCGTAACTGTCCTGATTGCTACTCTTAAGGATATACCCAGCCCCCTAGTCCATAACACTACTCATGCAATGGCTGGAGGACATCTGGTTCATTTGTGGTACTGGAAAAAAATAGCAGAGCTACTGCAGTTTTTAGCCTCCAGAAGCTAAAAATGGCATTTTTCTGTACAAAACAATGTATTTTGTATACCAACATTTCACCAATTTTTATTTACATTTGCAAATATTTAATCTTCAGTTTCATCACAAAGAACCCGGGTCACAACAGGTGTTCGTACCAAACAGCACACACACCTTTTTCACTTGTAAGTCAGTTTGGTGAAGGTGTCAAATGAATAACTGCAAGTTGCTCCTCACTAATAGTTACATATTTTGATGTATAGTAGTATCAATGTATTGTAGATCAAAGTTGATCATATCAAAGTTGAAAATTTCCATATTGTGACAGCACTACTGTATTAGGAAGTACACGCTGAATTAAAGCACATGCATGAATATGGAACTTAACATCACTGCACCTTCTCACCAGCAAACCACTTCCTGTCTCCGAGGAAGCTGGAGAATTTCTTGAGCATGCCTGGGAGTTTCTCCATGTACCCGGGCTTCATTTTGTCCTGAAACAGACAAAACAGAACACACTCCAGCTGCTGAAACAGACACAACACACAGCATCTCACAAAAAAGCAAAAAATAAAAGGAAACTGAACTGGTTTCTGGAAACGTGATTTATAAGGAAAGACTCAGGATACTTCAACTTTCCAGACTTCCAAAATGGAGACTTCAATCAAGAGGATTTTGAGGTTTAAATTCACAAAATGACTTAAGGTACATTATAAAATGTTATAGGATGGATTCAGTTCGTAGAACAAGGACGCATACATGGAAATAAGTCATGGATAAATTCTGTACTGATAGCAGGACGTATTATTTTACACAAACCGTTGTCATTTCAAACAGCTTTCCAGGTCAAGCAGTAGAGGGAGACGTGTGTGGAATGCTAATGCAGAGCTGCTAATGCTAATCCTTAGGTGTGTGTTTATGTTCTGTAGATGTGAATGCTAATCCTAAATGTTCTGTTTTCCAATATTAGGATCGGGAGATGGAGCAGCCAAAGGGGCCTGTTTTCACTCACAAAGTCAGTGTAGCAGAGCATGACAAAGCCATTGCGGAAGTCCATGGCCTGGTTCTCCAAGATGTCCACTCGGATCTTCTCATCCTCGCTTTCGCCACCTGCAGAAAATGAGGGGCATGGCAGTCAGGTGTGACCAAGATCGGCCAGTTCACTGGCCATATCAGGCCTGTGTGTGTGTGTGTTTCTGCAAGGGTAGCTGACACTGACAGTTTTATAAAAAACACACACACACACACACACACACACACACACACACACACACACACACACACACACACACACACACACACACACACACACACACACACACACACACACACACACACACACACACCCCTCACCTGAAGGCACTGAGACTCATGTCAGTGATTTCAGACACTCACACATGTTGTGCTTGCGAGCGATGTATCTCATGATGGCGTTGCTCTGGACAATCTTACGGTCTCCGTCTTCCAGGTAGGGAAGCTGGGGGACAGAGTTAACCATTAGGTGCCACATCACACCTCAACCCCTACCTCTCATGATCACTGCTGACTTACATTTGGAAAGTCCATTCCAAGCGTGTGCTTTTCATCAAACCAGCAGCTCTTGTCATAATTGGGAGCTGAAACACACAAAGCACAGAGTTTTCAAAGAGAGAGAGACACAAAGCACAGAGTTTTCAGAGAGAGACACAAAGCACAGAGTTTTCAGTCTAACGGCTCTGAGAATTAATAAGATGGCAGAAATACATCACATCAGTGACTAAAGTGGAGGGATTGTTTCATAATCGAGTTGCGCCTTTATGCTTTAAAGCAGGGCGTATCACTGAGAATTTCTTCACTGACAGCACATGATGCAGATCAGCTGTTAAGCTTCGCTTTGAAACTGGTCACATGCTGAAAAAAGAACATACTGAATCCTGACCGACATGTCAAGGAGAACCTTAAATTATTTCAAGAACTAACAAGAATCTTGGTAGGTTTTTGCATTCTGTGGAGGGCAGTAGTCAATTGTAAAGGACCTAAACAGGCTTAAACAGACCGGTGAATCCACCCAGTTCTCCTTAAATGAGACCAGATGATCAGTCATTCTGACCTGATAGCCTTGATGAGGCAGAAACTTAATTTTACTGTCAATGATGCACACTGGTAGTTCCAGATTGAAGCTGAACTCACTCTGAACTGAATTTCTCTTAACAAGTCTCACCCTAAATTCCTTACCTTCACCGCAGGAATAGAATTTATCTTCGTATTTAGTTCCAGTGTATTCCAGCAGCAGGCGTATCGGCTGGGCTAGCTATAAAACACAATCTTTCAACGTTAAACTTTATACAATGCTGAGCCAACGGTTGGAGTAGCAGAATTATGCAGCAAGTCTTTCGAGTAAGTGCAAAGAAAACTTACATTAACTCTGTTGGCCCCCACTATTATTGGGCTATTTATAGTCATGGGTGGAGCAAACAATGGTATAACTTCATTAATTTCAACAAACTGGCATGATTCCACACATTACCCTCGGCTGCGCTTCCAGCGTGCTATGCCATGTTCTTTGTTCCCATTTACATAAGCAGCACTTCATGGCCACAGCGAAGCGTGCAGTCCGCTTCACATTGTGAGTAGCGCGGATCTGATCGTTTAAAAGTTGACTTGTGCACTTATGTATATTCATACCTTATATTTTGTTTCTGGCTGAATTTTAGATTATTACCGTAATCTAAACGCTGTCTGAATATCGCTGATCATGACAGTTTATGAATCATTCTAATTAGCTCCAAAAAACGTATGCGACACGTTAATTTGTGAAATATGACATATGCATTGCCCTATATAATGAGTCTACAATACTACATTTCCAAAACTGTTCAACTAGTTCATCATTTCATATGGATACATTCGGATAAATTGGTCATGGTCTATTGATGATTTGCAAGTATCTGTGCAGAAAAGGGTGAGAACTTGTATCGCAACCACTTACAACTGTGCACACAATTTCTCCCCAAAACATTAGAATTACACTGAATTGAACATAAATGCACGAGCTTACCCCTCTGATGTCCCAATACGCCAATTTCATAGTCATTTTGGGATTTGTTTCACTTTACAACGATAAACGATAGATTACTATCTATATCAGCCTCGCAACACTGCAAAGCACAGGACGCATCAGACTGAACGGTACTGCGTAAGAGCCAGGGGGAGTTCAAGTTAGCAGAATCTAGCCAATCATAATTAAGATACAAAGGCATTTCCGTCCATGGGCAATTCTAATAGGTGAATTTTTTCTTTCTGCGTTTTGGGTCAAGCAGAACCATTTAGAGATTCACATGGCTCTGGGGTCAAGTTCCTCCACCAAGCCCCTCCCTAGAACGGCCAAGGGAACAAGGGAAAATGCCGAAACGGTGTGCATATGGACCCTGCGAGTCCGACAGTAGATATTTTTGAAAGTTTAGAGGGGGTGTCGTATTTTTCGCTTTTCCGAAGCCAAAAACACAATAGTTTGTCTAACAAAGGGTTTAGTCACCTGCGCATCCATATTTCCCCCCTTTCCCATTACACTCTGATGAACAAAGTCAGTGTGATTTGTGCTCTGTGTACAGAATCTATAGCTGAAATGTATAATCCGGTTACACCGGTATAGTCGAAAATGCCATATTGACATGCTGGGTGCCAAAGCTTGACAGGCGTAGCAACAGTAACCAGGGAGCGGGACTTAGTGAAGGGTCAGTTATGTATGGTTTAGTACTACCATGAATGGGTTGAAAGTCATAAAAAAGTGAATATGAATAAATCATTGAAAATGTGGACAATCTTGGCTGTAGCCCTTGCACAATTATCCCAACCATAGGGTCATGTAATGCTGGATCTGCTGGTTCTTATTGTTATAAGGGGAGTGCAAATACTAAAGATTCTGCTAATGCTAATAAACGGTTGCATAATCTGATAGTTATAAGCGGAATGCTAACGCTAACAATTATGCTAATGCTAATCGTAATCTTGGCTGTTTCCCTTGCCCAATTATTGTTTTTTGACCACCATCCCATCGTTACAGCAGGGGTGGTGGTCATTCTGCTTTTTGTGGTTTTAAAGGGATTACTAATATTGACGTGGTTCCCTGGTCTTGGATATCCAGGCCATCTGTGATAGCCCCTGGACTAAAACTTGGCCAGGACAAGCGCTTGTGTCATGACAAGGTTTGGGCTGGAGATCACCCTGAATGGAGCACTGGAAAGGTGCTGGGCCCTCCATTATGTTTAGAGTTAACATTAGTATTGGTGTTAGCATTAGCTTCAAACATAAATTCAAAATTTCCAGGGAATCAATGATAGCCCTGGGACTGAAAGTTGGGCCAGGATGCACATTAGCATCAGCGCACAGGAATCACATTAGCATCAGCGCACAGGATGCACAATTGCATCAGCGCACAGAATGCACATTAGCATCAGCGCACAGGATGCACAATAGCATCAGCGCACAGGATGCACATTAGCATCAGCACACAGGAATCACATTAGCATCAGCGCACAGGATGCACATTAGCATCAGCGCACAGGATGCACAATAGCATCAGCGCACAGGATGCACATTAGCATCAGCGCACAGGAACCACATTAGCATCAGCGCACAGGATGCACATTAGCATCAGCGCAAGGTTTGAACAGACAGCTGGAAATGGGTTAAGGCCTCCTTTAGGGTTATGGTCAGCACTAGCCATGCGTTACCCGTTTGCTTCACCCATATAATTAACGTTTCCAGGAAATCTGTGCTAGCCCCACTACTGAAAAAAGGCAAAAAATGTAAGGTCCCAAACTCTGCGTGAAATGATTTTAATTCATCTGTGCTCACTAAATATGTCAGAAAGACATAGTCAAGAGAAATTACTTAAATGGTGTAAAATGGGAAAAAATTTCACAGAAAATCTGGACAAATTGTTAAGTCCAGACATAAATTAAGGCCTGAAAAATGTCAGAAAATTCTTGATTTTTCTGTTTAAAATGACTGGAAATCATTTGCATTCAATAACCATGTCTGGAAAAAAATGATGAGAAATTTGTAAGCCCTAGACCTGAAAAAGGGGGAAAAAATTCTCAAATATTCTTAATTTTATATATTATTCTTATATTATATTATTATTATTCTTTAATTCTTTATTTTTGTGCTTTAGCAGTGTTTAGTTGTGAAAATTCCAAAGGTCAGGCCGTCAATGACAACACAATTTAATGGGTTGCAGAGCAGAAGTTTTCAGAAAGGAGGGGATAGAACTTCAGCACTTTTGAATCAAATTTATTTACCCAAATATTCATTATGTATACAGCTAGAAAAACAATAATTATCCACACATGACATAGGTTTGTGGTGGTCTCTATATGACAGCGTGACTATGAGTCTCTCTATGACAGCGTGTGCCAAGTTTATATTCCTTTTCCTAATTCTCCTGGCCTTTGTTTTACTGTAATTATTACAGCAAAGGAATAAAGGGTGAAACATGAAAGAACCACAAGTAAAACAAACAACAGGAAATCATAAAAATGTTAGAGAAGACAAACTTACAAACGAAGTGACAACAAATCTGTTCCCTATGTGATGGAAGCATTGACATAACTTCTCACTGATGCTCATCCGGGAGATAGGCCGGTTTCACTTTGTCATGTGCTAATCTAATTGTGTTTTTGTTATTATCCTGTGTTTTGGTATTGATTCAGTGTGATTGTTGTATACAACACAGTGTTTAGGATTTGTTTGGGTGTGAGTGTGTGATACAGCACTGTACATGAAAGAGAATGAGATAGTCTTTTATGAGGCTGGTAAGCACAGCCAACTGGCTCCTTCTCTTCCCTGTTTTAATGCTGCCTTTTGATTGAACATTGAAACCTGGGCTGAATTGAATCTGAGAGGCACTGGAGGAATTACTGACCCCAATGAGAAAGAACAACAGTGTAGAGAGCTCCCTCTAGTGGTGATATATGACACATACACAGATCTGATCATGAACTTCCTCCATATGCCCACAAACAAACAACTCAGCTTTTTCTTCCCATTTCTCTGGAAAAAGATTGATACACGTATGAACGTTTTTATATGATTATAAAGATAACAGAGATAATATCTGATACAGAATTGTGGAGAAATGAAGTCACACACTGGCACAGGCAGCTCAGCACTGATCTGTTTGGCACTTTGTCTAGAGCAGTGGTGTGTGACATTGTATCCTGCTGCATCTGCTTGGAAAAGTAGGACTGCGGTCTGTGTTTCTCAGCCTTTGAACCCAACAGAGCTGTGCAATCTGCAGAGAGAGACGACCCCAAAACCCAAAGGCCAAACCCCCAAAGTGCTGCATATTCCATTACAGCTCCCTATCAAAACACACACACACACACGTATATGTGTGTGCAAGTGTCTGCAGATGTGCATATGTGATTGTGTGGATGTGTACGTGTAATTGCTTGTGGGTGCAAACTTGTGTGTGTGTATGCGTTTGTGTGTGTGTGTTGAGTGTGTGTGTGTGCGTATGTGTTTGTGTGTGTGTGTTGAGTGTGTGTGTGTGCGTATGTGTTTGTGTGTGTGTGTTGTGTGTGTGTATGTGCGTGTGTGTATGCATTTGTGTGTGTGTTGTGTGTGTGTGTGCGTATGTGTTTGTGTGTGTGTGTGTGTGTGTGTGTGTGTGTGCATTTGTGTGTGTGTTGTGTGTGTGTGTGTGTGTGTGTGTGTGTGTGTGTGTGTGTGTGTGTTGACAGGTTTTGGAGCGGTGCTGTTGCTGCAGTTTGACACAGAGCCCTCATAGCGCATGAGCACTAGCAGGAGTCTGCCCTGCGCTGGCATGGCTGGGCACTGCTTGGTTTATTTCAGGCCTATCAGGTAATCTCCTGAGCAGCTCAGCAGCCCTGGGCCCTTCCCATCATGCCACAGGGAGGGTCAAGCTGCACAATCCCTAATGAGCTTGGCAACAAGGTAAGAATCAAGATGCCCTGGAGAGATCACTCCATTCCTCCTGGAATTATTTAAGCATTTGATTCTCTTGCAGCCTGCCACTGGCAATTAGAGCATCTGCACCCTGAGAGAGCAGGCTTTAAATATGGCCCAGGCTGAGGTGACCCTTAGAGCATCTGCACCCTGAGAGAGCAGGCTTTAAATACAGCCCAGGCTGAGGTGACCCTTAGAGCATCTGCACCCTGAGAGCAGGCTTTAAATATGGCCCAGGCTGAGGTAACCCTCAGAGCATCTGCACCCTGAGAGAGCAGGCTTTAAATATGGTCCAGGCTGAGGTGACCCTTAGATCATCTGCACCCTGAGAGAGCAGGCTTTAAATATGGCCCAGGCTGAGGTGACCCTTAGAGCATCTGCACCCTGAGAGAGCAGGCTTTAAATACAGCCCAGGCTGAGGTAACCCTTAGAGCATCTGCACCCTGAGAGAGCAGGCTTTAAATACAGCCCAGGCTGAGGTGACCCTTAGAGCATCTGCACCCTGAGAGAGCAGGCTTTAAATACAGCCCAGGCTGAGGTGACCCTTAGAGCATCTGCACCCTGAGAGAGCAGGCTTTAAATATGGCCCAGGCTGAGGTGACCCTTAGAGCATCTGCACCCTGAGAGAGCAGGCGTTAAATACGGCCCAGGCTGAGGTAACCCTTAGAGCATCTGCACCCTGAGAGAGCAGGCTTTAAATACGGCCCAGGCTGAGGTAACCCTCAGAGCATCTGCACCCTGAGAGAGCAGGCTTTAAATATGGTCCAGGCTGAGGTGACCCTTAGATCATCTGCACCCTGAGAGAGCAGGCTTTAAATATGGCCCAGGCTGAGGTGACCCTTAGAGCATCTGCACCCTGAGAGAGCAGGCTTTAAATATGGATCAGGCTGAGGTAACCCTTAGAGCATCTGCACCCTGACAGAGCAGGCTTTAAATATGGCCCAGGCTGAGGTGACCCTTAGAGCATCTGCACCCTGAGAGAGCAGGCTTTAAATATGGCCCAGGCTGAGGTAACCCTCAGAGCATCTGCACCCTGAGAGAGCAGGCTTTAAATATGGCCCAGGCTGAGGTGACCCTTAGGAACACTGCTCACCTGCAGGGTGATCAGTGTTCAGAGTCAGCAGTGTTAAGGGTGAGCACAGTGTTCAGTGTGAGTAGTGTTCAGGGTGATCAGTGTTCAGGGTGAGTAGTGTTAAGGGTGAGCACAATGTTCAAGGTGAGCAGTGTTCAGGGTGATTGCAGTGTTCAGGATGAGAGCATTGCTCAGGGTGAGTAGTGTTAAGGGTGAGTAGTGTTCAGAGTGATCAGTGTTCAGGGTGAGTAGTGTTCAGAGTGATCGGTGTTCAGGGTGAGTAGTGTTAAGGGTGAGCACAGTGTTCAGTGTGAGTAGTGTTCAGGGTGAGCTGCATAGAGGTGCTTAGTAATGGCAGGATTGAGGATGAGCTCATCGCTGCAGCAGTAGGCGGGCAAGGACAAACAGACTGACCTGCATATGTAAACTCAGGTAGGCACAAGGTTAGAGAGTAATAGGGAGGTAGATGCAAGATTGAGGAGACACACAAGGAGAAGAGAGGCCAGGTCATGTTACCTGCGTGTTTAATCTTACCTTCCACATTTTGGTAGCACATAATTAAATGGATCATGGTAAGCTAGAGCCATGAGATTATGTGATTAATGACCCAGTGTTTAAACTGTCATCAGTGTGCAGGCATGAAGCTGACGACAATGACTGTGATTCTTTGTTATTACAGGAAGTTTACATTCATTGGAACATTGACTGTAAACTCTGTTACAGCTCCTTTAAAGAAAGTGACCAGTCTGGAAAAGTGTCCAGAGGAAAAATCATAATGAGTGTTGCTCTGTTCATAACATGTTGCTTTCCCTAGGTAACCAGTTACTTTTAAACATCTCAAACTACCTTCACAGTCTCCTGTCTCCTAGAAATGTGTGCCCAGGTGTGCCTGATTTTGGCACTGGATGTACCATGAGCCATGGTTTTCTTAACAAGTGGACTATCCTGTTGTGATGAACCTTTGACCAAGCATGTGCAGAGGATCCCACATCACCAGGGTAACATTTAACAGTGAGCTGAGAATAGTCAAAAAACAGAGTGAAAATATGGACAGGCAGATAGACCTCATTTGAATTTACAGAAGCATGAAGCATCTCCTACATTAGAGATGGAACAGTAGGCACAAGGACTGGCTCCTGGGGTAATCTACGCTAATCGGGCTGTGATTATCTGATAACTGATCTCCGGCAGTACGTCAGCATGTCACTGCCAGCCTTGCTTATTGGTGTTTGTTGTTGGCTTCCGGAAAGCTCTAAAACCCAGCACTCAGAGCCTGATAGTGTTGAGATTTTTTTTTTAAAAAACAGGGCTGTACATTGTTATAAAGAATATAAAAAGGATTCATTTTTGTCCACTTTACCAGTTGCTCAGATGCTGTTTATTTAAAAGGTGGTAAATCTGGGATTCATTTCTATAACAATTTATGGGTTTGTAAACAGCTCAAAAGTCTGCTCCGATGGGCTGATCTGAGCTCACAGCAAAGCCAGACTGACACAGCTCTCATTAAGAGAAAATACGGTGCTCTGGGTTAATGTAGTGCAGAGTCTGAAGGGAATCTGAATGGCACAAGCTTTTTGTGGGAGTTTTTCTTTCTTCTAAGGGGTGCAGCAGCATTTAGGGGTTTGCACAGTGTTGAATGCTGTCCACTGGCTGATTCATTTAGGGGTTTGCACAGTGTTGAATTCCACTGGGATTCATTTGGGTTTGCACAGTGTTGAATGCTGTCCACTGGCTGATTCATTTAGGGGTTTGCACAGTGTTGAATGCTGTCCACTGGCTGATTCATTTAGGGGTTTGCACAGTGTTGAATGCTGTCCACTGGCTGATTCATTTAGGGGTTTGCACAGTGTTGAATGCTGTCCACTGGCTGATTCATTTAGGGGTTTGCACAGTGTTGAATGCTGTCCACTGGCTGACTCATTTCAGCCAAACTAATGATTGAGCCAGTCTCCATTGTTCAGATTGTAGGATCCAGGGAGAAAATCAATAAAGGCATTAGCAGTATCAGAATACATTGAACACCTAAAGAAACTCTGGAATTTGAGTTAAAACAGCAGGCTAATGGCAAGATGAATGTGGTAAGATAATGGTCTGACAGTACAGGATTGTGGGGCACAGCTGCTTCATGATTCATTTCATTGCCATACACTGAGTACAAGAGCTAGGATAGGGTTACAGCTACTAAACTAAGAGAATCCAATGGAGTCAAAAATGCTGTTCTGAGAAAATAATGCTCAATGTTCATATGAACATGAAAATCGCCTGCAGTCACAACCTATTCTGTGTTGACAATCAGGGTACATGAAAATATGATATACATATAGGGCTTAGTGGCACAAGAGTAAACAACTCAGGTATTGTCTTGCCAGGATGTTATTGTCTTGACAGTTAGTGTTATTTTGTATAATGTGCTGTGTTGTACTCCAGCCTGTTCCCTGCAGCATGCACCAGTGTTAGAGCCATGAATTTAAGGAGCTCACTCTTCTTTCACTTGCCCCCCTGCTCCCGTCCTGTTTGCCCTCTCTGCTGAGGCTATGGAGGAGAAAGAACACACAAAGAATGCCAAGGTGTCAGGGCTGCTTCTCCCACACCGACATGGCAACCCTGTGCACCTATCAAGAGCCTCACACACCAACATGGCAACCCTGTGCACCTAGCAAGAGCCCCACACACCGACATGGCAACCCTCATCATCTGGCACGGGCACTCTTTTTCCCTCAGCCTTCGTTTTCAGCCTTGCTGGGCTAATTGGATTAGTCAGTTCACATGGCCTGATCAAAAAAACCCTCTCCAATCCCAGCCCAAGACATGGGGTGTGTGGAGCGGAATTAGGGAGGATTGAGGAACCAGCCAGCACACAGGACAGGCCCTTTCAGTCTCTCTCCACTGTGCATCCGCTCGTCTGTCTGTGGAGAGCTACGTCACCCAACTCTCTGCTGCTCCAGGGACCCACATCTTACTTACCTTCTCGTGTCCACACCACAGAGGGGAAGCCGCCAAAATTTCTTTCCTTGAGGATCTCGATTTTGAAGGGGAAGAGGAAGAGATGGGAGCTGGAGCGAGCGCTGAGGACAAGAAGTCCAAAGAGCTGGAGAAGCAGCTCCAAGAGGATGCAGACAAGGATTCAAAGACCGTCAAACTGCTTCTGCTGGGTAAGATTCAGGGTCAGAGAGTTTGGGCACAGTGAGGCTGGGTAAGATTCAGGGTCAGAGAGTTTGGGCACAGTGAGGCTGGGTAAGATTCAGGGTCAGAGAGTTCCCTCAGTAAGAGTATCTCATTTCCCAGCATAGAGCATATGAAAGACCAGCTAAGGCAGAAATGAGTCTCATGGACTAGGAGAAATGTTTTATTTGGGGTTCTGAGGCACCTGGAGGCATTTAGTGAGACATAAATTGATATTCTGCATTACGATCTACAATCAATCAAACATACATATTTGTGTATGCATAGGTGCATATGTGTGCGTATATTATATAGTCCTTTAGCATTATGTAATGTGATTCATAGTTCAGAGACATTTATAAAATTCTATAATGTTGTAAAATGTATATTGCTTAGCGCTGCATTCACACTAATACTACCGAATTCATATCCATTCCATTGTTTACAGCTAAAATTGATTAGTTCAGTTGTGAAATATCGCATGGCTCTTGCATTTCTGAGTTTCGTTTCAGTGTAATTTTGGAGATATTCTGATATGTGTGTCACTTGCAGAAATACTTGCTCTGGGTTTGATAAAACATTTGCTTCAAAATAAACATAAAAGGCATTTGTTTAGCTGCATCCTGGAACATAATGGACCAATGAGCACTGACTGGAACTATATATGGACCAATGAGCACTGACTGGAACCATCTGATCTGACCAATCAGCTTAGCCTCTGCTGACCAGTGTAGCTTTGGGGCATGTTTTAAGCGCATCATCAACCATCCAGCCAGCCAGACCCCAGCTTCAATAACAAACTGGCCTGAATCCCAAATACGACATAGTATACATTAATCTTCTGAAAATTATCACAAGAATATTTCAAATTTGAAGAAAGCTCTGTTGGCTCTGTAATCAGAAGCACTGAGACGCATTTGCAGTCCTTTGTTGATGTTTCAGCTGATGGACTCAGTGGTCAGCTATGGGGACCTTAAACATGGGGTCAGGTGGACATCTGCCCTGTTCCTGACAGCAGCAAGCAGCAATCTGCGGATTATGGCGGAGCCGCAGAGGGGCATGGCGCGCGATGGGAGATCTAGCTCCAGATAAAAGATTAGCAGATGAGAGCTGATGCCTCCCAAGCCGACTTGGAGCTCGTGCCAACTGAGGGATTTTGTGTTTAGGGCACACCTGCTGCTCTGGGTAGTCTATGCTGTTTTATTCTGAAATGATAAATGAAATAAACACCATGTGCGACTGGTGTTTGAATAGGAAAATAACTCAACCCACAGAGAACAAAAAGATTACAGATCCGTGAAATTTTTGGTTTCTGCTCTGTGTGCTCGTCTTTGTCACGGTATTGGGGCACCCCAGGTGGCATGTGAAGGTGTCACTGCTTTTAATTTAATTAATGATGATGACACAACTATCAGATCACATTTATCATGATCTACAGTTTGGTTTTGTGTATGTTTTCAGTGATCAGGAGATATCTCAACGTGGACGTATGTAGCATGTATTCTGTATGAGGAGAAAAGCTCTCTCTATGTATTCTGTATGAGGAGAAAAGCTCTCTCTATGTATTCTATATGAGGAGAAAAGCCTCTCTATGTATTCTGTATGAGGAGAAAAGCCCTCTCTATGTATTCTGTATGAGGAGAAAAGCTCTCTCTATGTATTCTGTATGAGGAGAAAAGCTCTCTCTATGTATTCTGTATGAGGAGAAAAGCCCTCTCTATGTATTCTATATGAGGAGAAAAGCTCTCTCTATGTATTCTATATGAGGAGAAACGCCCTCTCTTCTTCTTCAAACAGGTGATGAACAAAGCCATCCTGTCTGTCTCCTTGACTACCCCTCAGAGTCTTAAGGTAGCATCGACTTAGGGGATCACGACCTTAGGGGCTGTATAAATTATGGAGCTCTGAGAATCAGATACTAATCCAATTACACTTGATGTACTACTTCAGATACGTTCCTCAAGCCCTTGTTTGACTCCTTTCTTTTAAGAAACTTGCAGCTTACGAAATCACTGCTAATCCTTCGTTTCAGTTGCTGATGTCCTGGCAGTGAATAACACCCTCCTGCTAGTTCACTCTGTGATTCACTCACTCTGTGATGGTCACTCTGTGATTCACTCTCTCTGTGCTGGTCAATCTGTGATTCACTCACTCAGTGCTGGTCACTCTGTGATTCACTCACTCTGTGCTGGTCACTCTGTGATTCACTCACTCTGTGCTGGTCACTCTGTGATTCACTCACTCTGTGCTGGTCAATCTGTATTCCCTGCTACACATGCAGCCTTAACCAGAAACCGTCTGATTGGGAGTCATGTGGGAGTTAATACATCAGGAGACTTTCCCCAGCAACTTGAACCCTCAAGACCTTCTAAAATTCCCTTAAATATATCTCTACTTGACTATGGTATGAATACAGTTATAGGATTTCTGAGCCAAGCACACTACATTTTATAATTGTCGAATTTCTGATGCTGGGACTTGATAAGGTGCATGTGCCAGTAAACTGGCATAAAATGCCATGCCCTTTTTACTACCTTTAAACACCAAAATATGTTAAATATTTTAATGCCATGCCCTTTTTACTACCTTTAAACACCAAAACATGTTAAATACTTTAATGCCATGCCCTTTTTACTACCTTTAAACACCAAAACATGTTAAATACTTTAATGCCATGCCCTTTTTACTACCTTTAAACACCAAAACATGTTAAATATTTTAATGCCATGCCCTTTTTACTACCTTTAAACACCAAAACATGTTAAATATTTTAATGCTATGCCCTTTTTACTACCTTTAAACACCAAAACATGTTAAATGTTTTAATGCCATGCCCTTATTACCACCTTTAAACACCAAAACATGTTAAATATTTTAATGCCATGCCCTTATTACCACCTTTAAACACCAAAACATGTTAAGTATTTTAAGAATTACACAATCAACAGTGAGGAAATCAATACAATTTTATGTATATATGATACAGTGAACAATAGACTGAATAAAAATAAATGGGTGGAAATGCAGCCATTTTTACACAGTGAACAGATAAAAAGGGTTAGGGTAAGTTAACAGAGGAAAAGGGTTAGGGTTAGTTAACAGAGAAAAGGGTTAGGGTTAGTTAACAGAGAAAAGGGTTAGGGTTAGTTAACAGAGGAAAAGGGTTAGGGTTAGTTAACAGAGGAAAAGGGTTAGGGTTAGTTAACAGAGGAAAATGGTTAGGGTTAGGGTTAGTTAACAGAGGAAAAGGGTTAGGGTTAGTTAACAGAGGAAAAGGGTTAGGGTTAGTTAACAGAGAAAAGGGTTAGGGTTAGTTAACAGAGGAAAAGGGTTAGGGTTAGTTAACAGAGAAAAGGGTTAGGGTTAGTTAACAGAGGAAAAGGGTTAGGGTAAGTTAACAGAGGAAAAGGGTTAGGGTTAGTTAACAGAGAAAAGGGTTAGGGTTAGTTAACAGACAAAAAGGGTTAGGGTTAGTTAACAGAGGAAAAGGGTTACGGTTAGTTAACAGAGAAAAGGGTTAGGGTTAGGGTTAGTTAACAGAGGAAAAAGGGTTAAGTTAACAGAGGAAAAGGGTTAGGGTTAGTTAACAGAGGAAAAGGGTTAAGGTTAGTTAACAGAGGAAAAGGGTTACGGTTAGTTAACAGAGAAAAGGGTTAGGGTTAGTTAACAGACAAAAAGGGTTAGGGTTAGTTAACAGAGGAAAAGGGTTACGGTTAGTTAACAGAGGAAAAGGGTTACGGTTAGTTAACAGAGAAAAGGGTAAGGTTAGGAAAAATGAGGACCGCCTTGGAAAGAAAAACATGCACTCACCTTCAGTTTACTGGATTTTTTGAATAGGCAGAATTTGGTCCCTCCTGTGTGGAATTCTTGTGTGCATTTGTTTAATCTTTCCAGGAGCTGATTGTAGGGGTTCGGGTTAGAGTCAGGTTTGGGGGTTGGGGTTAGGGTTAGTTTTAGTTTACAGGAAAAGCTGGGGAACATCAGTGCAGCCATTAACTGAAATAACTTCAGAGTTAATTGGTATTGATACTTTAACTGCGCTTAAAAGCAAATTATGCCAATTGTCCATATTATCAGAGGACAATAGCAATAGCATCTTCAGTAATGGAAGGAGATATTGAAGTGTGTAAAATGCATTTCTTCTTGCTGTGGTATATTCAATACATATCATGTAGGCAGGACTGGTCCAAGCCTTCATGGGGCCCCATCATCTTGTGGGAGATTTCAAGCGCTCTTGGGGGCCCTCTGGTGGCCATGGGGGCCCTATGCAGGTGCTTAGTTCGCTTAAGCATCGGTCTGGCCCTGCTTGGAGGCCTTATTTAGCAGTCAGCAAGCAGAATATAAGCAGAATAAGTATTGTTCTGAGAGTGTTGTGGATTTGTCGATAAAAATTACTTTTGGATCTTTTACCTTTTTAAAAATCTGAAAATTATTTCAAATTCTCAGTTAATGTAATTGCTTTCATAAAAATGACACTGATTTATGCATAGCACAGTCACACTCTACAGACTGGAGTGTGTATCAGACAATCCCACACAGCTACTGGGAGAGTTACTATGGCAACGCTCCATGTTCCATGTGTGAAAGGGCACTGAGGTTCAAAGCGTGCTGGAGAAACAGGAGCTAAAGCAGACACCAGAGACTACCACTCCCTCCCTCCCTCTCTCTGCAGTGGCCTGTGAAATGAGAGGATGCTGTACCAGGTTTCTCCAGTGCACATGTAACCTTCACCATCACCTTCTGTTTCCTGTCAGTGTAACAGGTTTTAATCGTCTTTATTCTACTTCATATCCTGGATTACCCAGCATCCTGTGTGACAGCCTCCAGTCCTCTTCCACACAGATCTGTCACTGCCCGGCTGCAAGGCGATGAATCTACTCTAATCTTAATGCAAACATCATTAAGGAGGGAAACATCACTAAAGTGAGCTCACAGAGAAAATACCCATACAGAATAGAGAACAATGTACTTTTCTCTGTTTTGGTTTAGTTTTCTAAAAGGAGAGGAGTACAGAACAAACAGACAAATATACACTGATACCAAATTTAGCACTGATATTTAATTCAGCCCTGATACTGAATTCAGCTCTGATACTGAATTCAGCCCTGATACTGCATTCAGCTCTGATACTGAATTCAGCCCTGATACTGCATTCAGCTCTGATACTGAATTCAGCTCTGATACTGAATTCAGCTCTGATACTGCATTCAGCTCTGATACTGCATTCAGCTCTGATACTGAATTCAGCCCTGATACTGAATTCAGCCCTGATACTGCATTCAGCTCTGATACTGAATTCAGCCCTGATACTGCATTCAGCTCTGATACTGAATTCAGCCCTGATACTGAATTCAGCTCTGATACTGAATTCAGCTCTGATGATGATACTGAAGAACTGGCACTAAGACAGCCAGACTGACAGCACTGAGAGGGACAGACAGACAGACAGACAGACAACAGAGAGGGACAGACAGACTGACAGCACTAAGAGGGTAGAGTGTGATTATAAGCACATCCAGAGTGGACACATCTGGTGTCAGATAGGGAACAGAAGTTCGTGTGAGACACTGAAAAGACGCTCACCTGAAACATGAAGCTTGGTGAAATATTGTGTGAGCCTAATTCAGTCTCCAAGCGTTTAAGATGGGAGAAGGGGGTGTGGGGGAAGCTGTGCATAGTCACATGACTGATTGTGTCTGAGCTGTGCACAGTCACGTGATCACACAGGCAATGCATGGCACTGGGCTGTGGGGCTCTGTGCTCGTACAGTAGGGTTAGGGTTAGACTCAGTGCTGTGGGGAGAACACACTGAGGGTGGAGTTTCCCAAAGTGACCAAAATGGGTGTGGCCTATAAGGGTGGGGCAGGGTTATGGGGGGTGCTGTGCTGTGATTAGCTTTCCTGGGGTTGATCCCTGGCTGGAGCTGACAGATCCCAGGAAATCAGGTCTTATCATGATCTCCTGAGGAGCTTTCGGTCTGCTTACATAAGGTTCCCACAAATCCCGCCGGGCCGTGCTACGCTAATCCCCTTAGCACCCCCTTTCGCAGCCCGGAGAGAAAATGTGTGAAAATCGGAGTCTCTGTGCTAACCCTAACCCTGCTGCAGGTGTGAGCAGAGATTTACCACATCACTTAGTCACTTGGTACCTTCCTGTGGTTTTGGGGTCACAGGCCCTGACCCCCTCTGCTGCAGGGCCTGACCCCCCCTCTGCTGCAGGGCCTGACCCCCCCTCTGCTGCAGGGCCTGACCCCCTCTCTGCTGCAGGGCCTGACCCCCCTCTGCTGCAGGGCCTGACCCCCACCCCCTCTGCTGCAGGGCCTGCCCCCTCTCTGCTGCAGGGCCTGACCCCCCTCTCTGCTGCAGGGCCCCCCTCTCTGCTGCAGGGCCTGACCCCGGGTCTCTGCATCAGCCACGCCACCTGATACCTGTGCTGCAAGTGTTGCTTCTCAGATCAGTAGAAAACACCTGGTTGCCATGGTGGCAATGTGGTCCCCTGAGGGAGACTGTGGGGTACAGTCAAACCTGTGGCCCAGGTGCCCCTCCTGCTTATACAGGTGCAACAATGGATCCACCAACCCTTTGGCACAGAGACAAGTTTGTTTGTCAAACTGACAAAGAGAGTGTTCATTAAACAGTATTTGCAAGGAATAGTAGTATCTATAGTTGGATGTAGCACTTATGTATGCAGCCACAGAGAGAAGCAGATGGATTTTATCCACAGATATGTGATTTAAGCCATGTGACAACATGCTTTAACTGATCTAACTCCTGTGTGTGTGTGTGTGTGTGTGTGTGTGTGTGTGTGTGTGTGTGTGTGTGTGTGTGTGTGTGTGTGTGTGTGTGTGTGTGTGTGTCTGGGGTCTTGCAGGTGCTGGAGAATCAGGGAAGAGCACCATTGTGAAGCAGATGAAGTGAGTATGATATACTGAACACTGTCCCTCTACACAATAACCTGATATTATAATACTGACATTGTAATACTTAAACATTTTCTTTGTGTGTGTGTGTGTGTGTTTTTTATGTGGTTTTGTGGATGTGCGAGTGTGTGTGTAGATAGGTGTGTCTGTTTTATGTGGTTTTGTGGATGTGTGAGTGTGTGTGTAGATAGGTGTGTGTGTTTATGTGCTTTTGTGGATGTGTGAGTGTATGTGTACATAGGTGTGTGTGTTTAATGCGGTTTTGTGGATGTGTCAGTGTGTGTTTTATGTGGTTTTGCGGATGTGTGAGTGTAGATAGGTGTGCATGTTTTATGTGGTTTTGTGGATGTGCAAGTGTGTGTGTCTATAGGTGTGCATGTTTTATGTGGTTTTGTGGATGTGCGAGTGTGTGTGTAGATAGGTGTGTCTGTTTTATGTGGTTTTGTGGATGTGTGAGTGTGTGTGTGTAGATAGGTGTGCGTGTTTTATGTGGTTTTGTGGATGTGTGAGTGTGTGTGTAGATAGGTGTGTGTGTTTTATGTGGTTTTGTGGATGTGCGAGTGTGTGTGTAGATAGGTGTGTCTGTTTTATGTGGTTTTGTGGATGTGTGAGTGTGTGTGTAGATAGGTGTATGTGTTTTATGTGGTTTTGTGGATGTGTGAGTGTATGTGTACATAGGTGTGTGTGTTTAATGCGGTTTTGTGGATGTGTCAGTGTATGTGTTTTATGTGGTTTTGTGGATGTGTGTGTGTGTGTGTGTGTGTGTGTGAGTGTAAGTGTAGATAGGTGTGTGTGTGTGTGTGTGTGTGTGTAGATAGATGTGCATGTTTCTCATACACACTGACTTAGTGTCACTTATCCTCGCTTCATTTTAAATGTTTTGATTTAAAGTGCTGCCATGTTTGAGTAAACAGATAAGTTACCCTTTATGATGTTGATATGGACTGGCTTAACTACTGACCCATTTCTGTGTCTGTATCCGTGTGTCTGTCTATCTCTGTCTGTCTGTCTCTCTGTGTGTCTGTATATGTCTGTATACGTCTGTCTATGTCTCTTGTGTGTCTGTATACATCTGTCTGTCTGTCTGTCTGCAACAGGATTCTGCATCAGGGGGGTTACACTAAAGAGGAGCAGATCGCATTTAAGAGCATCATCTACGGAAACATCCTGCAGTCAGCCCTGGCCATTATCCGCGGAATGGAGTTGCTGGGCATCGAATTTGGCTCTCCCTCTGCATCGGTGTGTATGCGTGACAGTGTGGGTATGCGTGTTGGTGTGTGTGAGTGTGTGCATATGCAGGCAGGCGTGTGTGCGTATGCGTCTGGATCTGTAGTGACTGTAGCTCAGCTCTGGGTCTGGAGTGACTGTAGCTCAGCTCTGGGTCTGTAGTGACTGTAGCTCAGCTCTGGGTCTGGAGTGACTGTAGCTCAGCTCTGGGTCTGTAGTGACTGTAGCTCAGCTCTGGGTCTGGAGTGACTGTAGCTCAGCTCTGGGTCTGTGGAGACTGTAGCTCAGCTCTGGGTCTGTGGTGACTGTAGCTCAGCTCTGGGTCTGTAGTGACTGTAGCTCAGCTCTGGGCCTGTAGAGACTGTAGCTCAGCTCTGGGTCTGGAGTGACTGTAGCTCAGCTCTGGGTCTGTAGTGACTGTAGCTCAGCTCTGGGTCTGGAGTGACTGTAGCTGAGCTCTGGGTCTGGAGTGACTGTAGCTCAGCTCTGGGTCTGGAGTGACTGTAGCTCAGCTCTGGGTCTGGAGTGACTGTAGCTCAGCTCTGGGTCTGTGGAGACTGTAGCTCAGCTCTGGGTCTGGAGTGACTGTAGCTCAGCTCTGGGTCTGGAGTGACTGTAGCTCAGCTCTGGGTCTGTGGAGACTGTAGCTCAGCTCTGGGTCTGGAGTGACTGTAGCTGAGCTCTGGGTCTGTAGTGACTGTAGCTCAGCTCTGGGTCTGTAGTGACTGTAGCTCAGCTCTGGGTCTGTAGTGACTGTAGCTGAGCTCTGGGTCTGGAGTGACTGTAGCTGAGCTCTGGGTCTAGAGTGACTGTAGCTGAGCTCTGGGTCTGGAGTGACTGTAGCTCAGCTCTGGGTCTGTGGAGACTGTAGCTCAGCTCTGGGTCTGTAGTGACTGTAGCTCAGCTCTGGGTCTGTAGTGACTGTAGCTGAGCTCTGGGTCTGGAGTGACTGTAGCTCAGCTCTGGGTCTGGAGTGACTGTAGCTGAGCTCTGGGTCTAGAGTGACTGCAGCTCAGCTCTGGCTCTGTGGAGACTGTAGCTCAGCTCTGGGTCTGGAGTGACTGTAGCTCAGCTCTGGGTCTGTGGAGACTGTAGCTCAGCTCTGGGTCTGTGGAGACTGTAGCTCAGCTCTGGGTCTGTAGTGACTGTAGCTGAGCTCTGGGTCTGTAGTGACTGTAGCTCAGCTCTGGGTCTGGAGTGACTGTAGCTGAGCTCTGGGTCTGTAGTGACTGTAGCTCAGCTCTGGGTCTGTGGAGACTGTAGCTGAGCTCCTCAGGCAGTGGCTGTGGTTTTTGTCTTACCTGACGGACTCCCCACCTGCAGGCAGACTCTCAGAAGCTGCAGAACCTGGCAGACTCCATTGAGGAGGGCAGCATGCCGCCCGAGCTGGCAGACGTCATCATGAGGCTGTGGAAAGACCCGGGTGTCCAGGCAGGCTTTGACAGGGCCGCTGAATACCAGCTGAATGACTCTGCTGCCTAGTGAGTACTCCTCACAACAACACCCAGCGCTAGGTCTGCAGGGGAGGGGCAGAACGGCCATGACTCTGTGTGTGTGTCTCCCAGCTACCTCAACGAGATGGACCGAATCACCAAAGCTGACTACCTCCCTACTGAGCAGGATGTGCTGAGGTCTCGAGTCAAAACCACCGGCATCATCGAGGAGCAGTTCTCCTGCAAAGAGCTGCACTTCAGGCGAGAAAAATAATCAGTCACATTATTATTACTGGTATTCTTTTTCTGTTGTTCGGAATACTAAGAACTAGAAGTTTGAAACAAACTTTGGGTCGGCTTGAAAAGACAAGCATTTAACCCCTTAATTAATAGCAATCAATTCGATCTATTTACTTATTTTAGGGCTGCAACTAATGACTATCTTGATAATCGATTAGTCTTTTGATTGTTATTTTTATTAACTGGTTGATTAGTTGGATTGTTTGAAAAATGTACAAAAACGTTTCTAAAGACTTAATATGCATAAAATGCGTTCAGGTGTACAGCGCTCAGGTTTAAGTAAAAATAAGTAAATAACATGAAAAAGCTTTCATGATGCATTTTATAAAAACAAATACCTTTTAGCTTTTTAACAATAATAAAACTTCTCATACAGTATTTAAATAATACATTATAAATAATAACAAAAACGTATAACACATGAAGTGGCACTTAAGTAATAGGAACTTTGAGATGAACATGTGAACATGGAGGTAGAATCATTATCATGATGTTACTGACTCAGAAACGGATCCGTTTCATTTGAACATTTTACACACGAATGGCATTTATGAGTCTTCCTTCCTACACGTACACACACTCTCCCACACTAGCAGTGAATAGCTCTCTCAACTGTAGTCTGCGTATCTGAGCAACAACAATGTGGCACACCCGGATGCTAAGCAGAGGGAGAGAGCCCATTTCACCCTTGGCTTAATTCGGTTAGCAAAGTACTACTCTCTTTACATGGTTTAGTAAGAAATGTTTGATTATGGTAGCTGATTGTGTAATTTATTTTTATAATCGCACAAATAGCGATTTGTCAAGTAATCCAACAAACTGATTTCAAGTACTTCGAGCTAACGATTCCGTACAACAGTTTGCGCTGCTGTAAGACACTTGGTTATGATAACGTTATGTTAATCTCCTTTGATTTTTCGCGTCGGTCACAGATTGTTTACTAGATGAATTTTTCCTCAGTTTAAAACACTGCTCATGCTATGATGCTACACCCGCTTTAGCCTGCATCGCGGTCGTTTATTTGACTTTAGCCGGCTTAACTTACTTTTGAATTTACCATGCAGCCGACGTTTTTTTCTCTTCAGATGTTAATGCACAGCTGATGTGCTCCTGTGCCACTCAAGGTCAGCGTGACACATTTTACACTTCTGTAGCGTGCTCCTATACTTTGGAGGGCTTCTTCTTCCGTCGCACCATTTTCTCTGTCGCCATTTTTTAAATACTTTGTTTTCGCAATTAATGCCACAGCGTGCTTCATCAGGTAGAGCAACTCATGAATAGTGACATTCGTTGCCAACTGTTTTTATATTCGATTTTAGTCGATTAGTTGTTGCAGCCCTAGGTTATGTATTTAGTAAGTTTTTCTGTGCAAGTATAAATGAGGTGTATTAGTGTGGTGTCAAGTCAGTGCGCCTTTGCTACTCCTGTCTCCTGCAGGATGTTTGATGTGGGCGGCCAGCGGTCCGAGCGGAAGAAGTGGATCCACTGCTTTGAGGGGGTGACCTGCATCATCTTCTGTGGTGCACTGAGTGCCTATGACATGGTGCTGGTGGAGGATGATGAAGTGGTGGGTTTGCTTATGTCTTGGTCATACACACAACCTTTTTTTCATCCCTGTTTTCTCCCAATTCACAAACCCAAATTGTGTGTCTTTGTGTGTCTTCCTGGGAAATGCTACAGGCAATTATGCACACTAGAACTGTGCTTTAACAGGGTGCAGACTGTGGGGCCCATTTCACACACTGGAACAGTGCTTTAACAGGGTGCAGACTGTGGGGCCCATTCCACACACTGGAACAGTGCTTTAACAGGGTGCAGACTGTGGGGCCCATTCCACACACTGGAACAGTGCCTTAACAGAATGCAGACTGTGGGGCCCATCCACACACTGGAACAGTGCTTTAACAGGGTGCAGACTGTGGGGCCCATCCACACACTGGAACAGTGCTTTAACAGGGTGCAGACTGTGGGGCCCATCCACACACTGGAACAGTGCCTTAACTGGATGCAGACCGTGGGGCCCATCCACACGCTGGAACAGTGCTTTAACAGGGTGCAGACTGTGGGGCCCATTCCACACACTGGAACAGTGCTTTAACAGGGTGCAGACTGTGGGGCCCATCCACACACTGGAACAGTGCTTTAACAGGGTGCAGACTGTGGGGCCCATCCACACACTGGAACAGTGCTTTAACAGGGTGCAGACTGTGGGGCCCATCCACACACTGGAACAGTGCTTTAACAGTGCAGACTGTGGGGCCCATCCACACACTGGAACAGTGCTTTAACAGGGTGCAGACTGTGGTGCCCATCCACACACTGGAACAGTGCTTTAACAGGGTGCAGACTGTGGGGCCCATCCACACACTGGAACAGTGCTTTAACAGGGTGCAGACTGTGGGGCCCATTCCACACACTGGAACAGTGCTTTAACAGGGTGCAGACTGTGGGGCCCATCCACACACTGGAACAGTGCTTTAACAGGGTGCAGACTGTGGGGCCCATCCACACACTGGAACAGTGCTTTAACAGGATGAGCCTAATAGCTGGCCAGTAACTTCAATCCCCTGCCCTTTGTGCTGATATCTCCACTCTCCTTTCCTTCCTTCTCTCTTCCTCTGTCCCTCTCTCCACCTCTCCTCTCCCTCTGTCCCACTCTCCACCCTCCTCTCCTTCTTACCTTCTCTCACCCCCCCCTTCAGAACCGCATGCACGAGAGTCTCCATCTGTTCAACAGCATCTGCAACCACAAGTTCTTTGCCACCACCTCCATCGTGCTGTTCCTCAACAAGAAGGACCTGTTCTTGGAGAAGATCAAGAAGGTCCACCTCAGCATCTGCTTCCCCGACTATAATGGTCAGTGCGCAGTGTGGACACAGCCTGCTGGTCAGTGCGCAGTGTGGACACAGCCTGCTGGTCAGTGTAATGGCCACCAGAGCAGGAATGGCAGGGAGACAGCAGCACCTGAGCTACATCACTTTAAGCCCCAAAGCAGGGGACTCTTACCCAAACATCTGAGTTACGGTTGTCCCAGTGAAGATGTCAGAGTTACTGTAGTCCGGGGAAGCTGTCCAGGGAAGGGGTCCTTTTTAATGACCTGAACTATCAAAGTTTGATAAATTAATGGGATGAAATGGAACTGATTTCATGATATGCTGGATCATGTAATATGTGGATGCTTTTCATAACCTAATAATATCATTTGTAGCTGTGTCTCTGTACTCTTCCCACTTTATCTCCTCTCTCTTCCTCTCAGGACCAAATACATATGAGGATGCCAGCAACTACATCAAGCAGCAGTTCCAGGATCTGAACATGAAAAAGGGGGTGAAAGAGATCTACTCTCATATGACCTGTGCCACAGACACAGAGAACGTGCAGATCGTGTTCAATGCTGTCACAGATATCATCATTAAAGAAAACCTGAAGGATTGCGGTCTGTTCTAAACAGCTTCACCAACACGGTACTGCTATACGTCAGGAAAACTAGCTCTACATGAGAAAGTAGCGATGTCAGTGTCATCATATTGGCATAGCTGTGATATCAGTGTGTCAGTGATGCCAGTGTTTTACTGGCATCCCTTTCTAAAAAGTCTCATATACAGTGGAGGAGAGCAACTACACAGAAAAAAACTGGCACATTTTAAGGATAAAATCTGTGATAAAGCAAAGATACTTGTATAGTTTGACTTTGTTGCCCATGCCTCATTGTCACTGTAGTATTTAACCTAAAATAAACTAAATTTAAATTCATTCTAAAAGCTACATTCATAAAGGCAAGCTTTATTTAATGTTTCTCTTTTTAAGTCTTTTAAAGAAACAAGCAGTTTGGATAAACCTCTGAATCTGTAGACACAAAGAATACCCAGAGAGGCCCAGAGAAATCTGAATAGTGTAGTTATGGATTTGTTCTGATTTACTCATCTCCACTAAAGGGAAACTATAATATTCTAACAATTAAACCCTTTCCCTTTATCAAACTATCAGTTACTGCTGCAGCGAGGCTACCACAAAAGCACAAATACGGTCAAAATATGATCAAACTGTCATTTGAGCATCACTGACCTGCTGAATGAAGACACAGGGAAAGTAACATCAGTGTCAACAAAACTATAGGTCCACAGTTGTACCTCCTCCAGTTAATTAGCACAAATAGTGCTATCTGGTTGGTAAGAATGCAGTGCAGACAAACTCAAATGCCTGACAGTGGGCGGGTAAAAACAGGAGCATACAAACTATTTAATTTTCACTAGTTTTGTTTTTGAAATGTGGCATTACTGGAGACTGATGCCCTGCGTTTCACGGCAGACTGAAACATTGGCACCTGTAGGGCTCACCACAGCAGGTGCATTCTGGGATTCTGTAGGGCTCACCACAGCAGGTTCATTCTGGGATTCTGTAGGGCTCACCACAGCAGGTGCATTCTGGGATTCTGTAGGGCTCACCACAGCAGGTGCATTCTGGGATTCTGTAGGGCTCACCACAGCAGGTGCATTCTGGGATTCTGTAGGGCTCACCACAGCAGGTGCATTCTGGGATTCTGTAGGGCTCACCACAGCAGGTTCATTCTGGGATTCTGTAGGGCTCACCACAGCAGGTGCATTCTGGGATTCTGTAGGGCTCACCACAGCAGGTGCATTCTGGGATTCTGTAGGGCTCACCACAGCAGGTGCATTCTGGGATTCTGTAGGGCTCACCACAGCAGGTGCATTCTGGGATTCTGTAGGGCTCACCACAGCAGGTGCATTCTGGGATTCTGTAGGGCTCACCACAGCAGGTGCATTCTGGGATTCTGAGCTCATTTCTGTGATTACCTCATCATTTCATTATGTCTTTGTCTTCCTCTTTTCTCCCCACAGAAGCTCCAGTTCCCCCCCTCTCCTGATGAAGTGGCTCGGTTTGGGGCGGCAGAGAGGACATCCCAGCTCGTCTGCCCTAACCTCCTCCATGATGATGTCATAGCTTCTGAAAGAAGCCCTTAGACTCTCCACCCTGACGGAAAATCTCAGCACCCTCTCACACTACTGCAGGTCAGGCTCTCAGTAAACAACACTAGGGAACACACAGTACTTCTTCTGGGGTCCGCTTAGCTTTTACATACTAATCAGACGAAAGTTGACAATGAGTTAATCTCCACAAGTCTGTGAGCAAAGCATTTGACAACTGAACACGGTATCTTAACACAGTGGCTTCAGGTTGCTAACGTTTGCTTCCCAAGCCGCCTCTTTGCAGATTGGCCATCATCGTGGTCTGGTGTGAGGAAAGGGCTGGCAAAGCTGCTCACAGGCTTTCACTGGACTGGGAACTCACTCTGGACACAAAACACACGACTCCAGCGTCCTCCATATGTCAATATGTGTTTTAGAATGGCACTGTGAAACATTGTACTATTTTGTTGCTGTTTTTATCATCAATAGTTTGTAGTGTCTACATTTTTATCTAATTATAACTTTAAACTACAAAACAGCTTGACAGATATTACCTTGTACATGGTTATAAACAATAATCTTTATTTATTGAAGACTTTATTTCTTTTGATGTGATCAGGTTGTTAAATTACACAAACTTTACATTTAAACATGTGAATGCTACTTTACCCAGAGGCAAATGGCATAGAGTAATGTATTTTGTAAATAAGAGTAGGCCTACTCTCTATGTATTACAGAAAATATCTCTTGGAATATTTTAAGGGTGTGACATTTTAGGCAAAAATCGGACTTTATTTTGATGACAATGTGAAATATCTGTAATTATCCCGGCTTGTAAAATGTAGTGGCACAAAATAAAGATACGCATGAAACCCATAGCTTGTCTGTGCCTGTAAGTTCTACATAAAAAAAACCTGCGTAAAACACAGCACACCACCACTCAAAAAACCTGCAGAAAATATAGCGCAACACCACTCAACAACCCTGCAGAAAACACAGCACAACGCCACTCAACGCACCTGCAGAAAACACAGCACAACTCCACTCAACAACCCTGCAGAAAACACAGCACAACTCCACTCAACAAACCTGCAGAAAACACAGCACAACTCCACTCAACACACCTGCAGAAAACACAGCACAACGCCACTCAACGCACCTGCAGAAAAACAGCACAACTCCACTCAACAACCCTGCTGAAAACACAGCACAACTCCACTCAACAAACCTGCAGAAAACAGCACAACTCCACGCAATGCACCTGCAGAAAACAGCACAACGCCACTCAACAAACCTGCAGAAAACACAGCACAACTCCACTCAACACACCTGCAGAAAACACAGCACAACTCCACTCAACAACCCTGCTGAAAACACAGCACAACTCCACTCAACAAACCTACAGAAAACAGCACAACGCCACTCAATGCACCTGCAGAAAACAGCACAACGCCACTCAACGCACCTACAGAAAACACAGCACAACTCCACTTAACGCACCTGCAGAAAACACAGCACAACTCCACTCAACAAACCTGCAGAAAACAGCACAACGCCACTCAACGCACCTGCAGAAAACACAGCACAACGCCACTCAACGCACCTACAGAAAACACAGCACAACTCCACTTAACGCACCTGCAGAAAACACAGCACAACTCCACTCAACAAACCTGCAGAAAACAGCACAACGCCACTCAATGCACCTGCAGAAAACAGCACAACGCCACTCAACGCACCTACAGAAAACACAGCACAACTCCACTTAACACACCTGCAGAAAACACAGCACAACTCCACTCAACAAACCTGCAGAAAACAGCACAACGCCACTCAACGCACCTGCAGAAAACAGCACAACGCCACTCAATGCACCTGCAGAAAACAGCACACCACTCAACGCACCTACAGAAAACACAGCACAACTCCACTTAACGCACCTGCAGAAAACACAGCACAACTCCACTCAACAAACCTGCAGAAAACAGCATAACGCCACTCAACGCACCTGCAGAAAACACAGCACAACTCCACTCAACAAACCTGCAGAAAACAGCACAACGCCACTCAACGCACCTGCAGAAAACAACATTCACTACCCCAAAAAGGATTCTAAACAACAACAATATTTAAACTGTTTTGAAGTATTTTATGATTACTAAAAACATGTATATAATAATTATGAATTACTTAACACAAACATTCAACCTGAAAATTGCTAGTCTGTGTTTGGGGAGATGCCTCATTATTTGCCATGGGTAATACTTACCATGCTGCTGCGCTAGCTCAGATAAAGGCACAGCTGTTGAAGCATGAGTAAAGAGACTAATTTTCATTCAGCATTCAGTCATAACCATTCCATTGGTGTAACTCATGGGCGGATGTAGTCACTCCCTTGGTGTGATCCTGAGCGGTTGTTCTCTCTCCCTCGATGCCAGGCTTAGGTGGTTTGTCCTGCTCTCTCAGTGTGACTCTTGCTGCATACTGTAGAATAGACCTGGGTTCCTGAGGCTGATATGCGCCTCTACATTCAGTCATGTCATTAATCTCACTAATGGTGTTCAGACACACGTGTATGGAGGTGGAATACTGTGCTGAAACACGGCTGCGATGTGAACGATTCTACCATGACCGAACCAATGTGAAATACCCAACAGTGAATGCAGCATGACCCAACCAATGTGAAATACCCAACAGTGAATGCAGCAACTTTGCCAATCCCATACACACACTGGTGATCAGGAGGAGCTCGGTCCCTGCCAGTGCTGTGGAGGAGCTCGGTCCCTGTACACAGTCTGTATACGTCACATTCAATGGTAGGCGTAAATGGGGAGAAGGTTTCTACGTTAGTGATTCACTACAAGTGTCAGTTAGAAAAATGGGACAATTCTCTTAAAAATCCAAAAGACAGTGAGCAGAGAGTATCACCACTATTTAATAGTGCAAAGATAAACGATACATCTGTAAAAAGTCAAACTGACAGAGAATTAAAAAAACTGACACGATGCTTCACAAGAATCTAAAGCACCTGTCAGTGGCTGCTGCAGGTGTATTTGTCTGTTTGGCAAAACATCTGAACTCACAGCATGAGTGGCGTGTGGCAGAAGCAGGGTCAGGGAGAAGCAATCCGCTCTCCCCGTCAAACTGCCATGCACACCTGCAAGCACTGAAATGTAGCTTTGCTCTTTCATTACAAATTTCTCTATTATTTCTGCTGAAATGCCAGGCACTGAGCCCCACTTCAGTCTGCCTGCTTTTACTCAGGGTTTCACCTGCATCATTTCTCACTTTCTGCATCATTTCTCAGTAGAAAGTACGTTTTACACAGTCAGATCACTCACTAACCTCAGCTGATAGGAACAGCCACAGCTGTAGTCAGTGGAAAAGCGCCACAAATACAAAAAATATAAAAATATTAGTTAATATGAAGTGGCTCCTGAAAGACTTCCTCTCTATTTATTTTATTATCGACACAAACAGAACTTCAGGAAAAAAATCTTGCGTTTTCTCAGACCTAAAACAAAGGTGCGAAAACTATTGTATTTATAATGAAGAATCCGCGGCTTCTTAAATCAAATCTAGTGGAAAGGCACAGTGCTCTGAAGCTCAGGCCATATCACATGTCCTGCAAACAGCATCAGCGGCAGTGCGTAGAGTAGAGGCAGACTCCCTGCTCTACGCCTCACCCTCCAATACATCAGCGAATTCAAACTCAAAACCTTTTTCTGGCAGCGTTAATTTTTAGATTGTGGCAAAAAGTTGCAGGAAAATAATGATGGAAAAATCAAACTAAACTCATTTCATCAAAAAAATCTAACTCCTCTGATAAATCAATTCAATATTTACAATGAGGACTGAGGGGCTGAGGACTGTGTCAGATGAAGAGCTGTTTTTAAACAGCATGTAAATATAAAGGAATACTGGAGTGGAGTACACAGAATGGTTACTATAAAACCACAGCAGGTCTCTGACCAGCTCACTCACTGCATAGTCGATGGACAAACTCAATACCAACTGAATAGATGTGCTTCTGCAATGCTGCCAAAACAATGTTTTCAGTTGCTTTCTCTAAATGTATCTTTGATGGTGCATTACCAAACTAAGGGAAGTATCCTAAAGGTATATTCCAACATTTTGGCAATTATGGAAAGACAATTTTGTGTTTCACAGGCTAGTTACTACAGCCCTTAACATAAGGCCATTTACAGTGCTTAACACTTCCAGAACTTTCTAAACTCCCAATCTCGGGCCTTCCAACCTCTTCCATGAGGTACTGTGGTGTCATTGGAAGATTCCGTTTTTGACTGGAATTCATCCAGGATTGTGGATACAGACCTTTTACATCCATTAATTTTCATTTGTGATAGCTGAACTTCAATTGTTCAAATGATTTCTGTGCAAATGGAAATAAAACGATTGTCTATAAAACTAAATCTACTCTAAGAATTCTGTACACTTGGAGAGTAAATGAAAGGGTTTATTTGCCAAAATGTCAGAATATCCTTTAAATGGGGCATTGTCTTCCAAAACATCTAAAAAAAAACATTTGAATACAGTGGCAAACTTCCCTGAATTTCAGGGAGAACAAATCTACTGTATGTACACAGCTCTGTTCTGTTTACCTTTGACAACTTTTAAACAAGCCCTTTCAGTAAAAGAATTAAGTCCTGGAATGTATAGGTGTTCAGCATGCAACATGGTGAATGTCTCCATCTTGAACCCTGAACCAGCCTCCATCAACAGTGTCAGTGAGGATACAACCTTTCACAGCCTTGAGAGCACCACCTGCAGGGGAGACAGAACAGCAAATACTTTTAACCTTCCTGCAGTTGCTCCACATGCAGTAGGAACACACACTGCTGTTAAAGACCACATCCACACGCAGAGCTGCACCACCCAGCCATACAGCCACTCAGCCCAGGACCTGCTCATAGCTGAGCCTCATGGAAACCCTAAACACCTGCTTCCTCAACACTGGCCTTGGTGCTCAGTTTTTACATTTCACTAACAGTATTGCAATCAGGACTGAGATGTCCTGGTGACAGACAATTAGTAATTTGATCAAGGCTAAAGCAAACCTCATTACTGCCACCTTTAAGTTGGACGAGTGAGAGCAGAAATAGTGAGGTGAATACATAAGGGGGAGCAGCTCAGCTCCTGTGATGCAGGACGCAGGTGAGTTACCTGTGGGCTGGTACTGGTGTCAGTACAGGCCGCACTCCTTCAGGTTGTTCTTAATGATGACATCGGTGACGGCGTCGAAGACGAACTGCACGTTCTTGGTGTCGGTGGCACAGGTGAAGTGGGTGTAGATCTCCTTGGTGTCCTTCCGCTTGTTCAGGTCCTCAAACTGGCACTGAATGTAGGCTGCGGCCTCCTCATACGTGTTGGACCCTGAGCCAGAGCAAACAGGCCAGGGCAGCGCCATCCATTCCCAGAGCGAGAAGCAGAGAGAGAGAGAAGGTGTGTGTGCAGTAGGGATGGGAGACAAAAATTCAGTTACTAATCACGATTCTTGTGACAAATAACAATTCTGAAATTTTTTGCACTGATGAAAAATTGATTTCATTGACTGCATAGTCAGCCCTCACAGTCACCGCTATACTAGTGTCTAGTGAAATCACAAACTCCACACTTGTGTTTCTTTCCTTTGATGAATGGTTTATTGCTCATCATTAATGGTCTTCAGTTGGTAAATGTAAGAATCCTTCACACAGTCCATAAATCTCCATAAAGTCAAACATTTCACCGCTACACAAAGTAATGCCCGCCCAGCATAGCGTGGCGAAGCAAAGCGCTCAAAAAACTATATGTGCTCCCCCTCCCTTCAGCAACACCTGTCACCTGAGTGAAAGTTCCTGCCTATATTGTGTCTAAACCAAAGCACAAAAGGTGAAACCTACTGGGCCCACAGTGAATGTAAGTATGTGTGTGTGTATATATGTATGTAAAGTGTGTGTCTATGTGTGTGTGTGTGTGTATATGTGTGTAAAGTGTGTGTGTGTACATATGTATGTAAAGTGTGTGTGTGTATATCTTACCTGTGTACTCAGGGTAGCAGATGGTGAGGGGACTCCTCTTGATCTTCTCCTCAAACAGGTCCTTCTTGTTGAGGAAGAGGATGATGGAGGTGTCGGTGAACCACTTGTTGTTGCAGATGCTGTCGAACAGCTTCATGCTCTCATGCATACGGTTCTGCAGAGCACACACACACACACACACACTCACGGTCACTGTGCGGTTTCACACACACACACACACACAGTCACTGTGCGGTCACACACACACACACACTCACAGTCACTGTGCAGTCACACACACACACTCACAATCACTGTCACTGTGCGGTCACACACACACACTCACAGTCACTGTGCGGTTACACACACACTCTCGGTCACTGTGCCGTCACAAACACACTCACAGTCACTGTGCGGTCACAAACACACACTCACAGTCACTGTGCGGTTACACACACACTCACGGTCACTGTGCCGTCACAAACACACTCACAGTCAGTGTACGGTCTCGCACACACTGCAGTCAGTCTGTGGTCACTGTGTGGTCAGACTGCGGTCAGTCTTTGGTCAGTATACAGTCAGTGTGTGGTCAGTCTGTGGTCACTGTGCAGTCAGTGAACAGTCACTCTGTGGTCACTGTGCTGTCAGTGTGTGGGCAGTCTGTGGTCACTGTGCGGTCAGTGCATAGCCAGTCTGTGGGCAGTGTGTGGTCAGTGTGCAGGCAGTCTGTGGGCAGTGTGCAGTCAGTCTATGGTCACTGTGTGGTCAGTGTGCAGGCAGTCTGCGGGCATTATGTGGACAGTGTATGGGCAGTCTGTGGTCAGTGTGTGGACAGTGTGTGGGCAGTCTCACCATCTCCTCGTCCTCGGCCAGCACCAAGTCATAGTCACTCAGGGCCACACAGAAGATGATGGCAGTGACGCCCTCGAAACAGTGGATCCACTTCTTCCTCTCTGACCTTTGACCCCCCACATCAAACATCCTGCAGAGTGACAGTGCAGAGAGTGGCTATGTTCGAAACCGCATACTATACTAGAAGTACATACTGATTTTGACCAAAATGCAGTATTTAACATGCATTGTGCAAACAAATGAAAATTCCAGGATGCAAACAATACCCGGATGATATACTGATTTGGAAAAAATATTGCTATTATACATCAGACCTGTCTACCTCATCTGCTGTATCAAATGAGGAAATGTGATTTTACACCCCACAGACCATTCTGGAGGTAAACATTTGCACCAGTTCCTCAGGATAAACACGTATTTATAAAGTATGTGCTCATGTTTAATTAACTTGGTAATGGTCATTTTTATATTCATTCATCTGTCATGTAAAATCTGAGTGTACTACATCTGTAATTAAAGTTATTAAATCGATTTTTTCTCACAGACAATCTCATTCGTAATGAATGAGTTTTAATGTACATTTTACTTCATTACGTATCTGACAACATATAGCCTAAATGGTGTAAAACACAAAAATTAAGCTGTCTTACTTGGTAGCACGTTAGCAGTGTATTTACATCGGAATCATATTCAAGTATTATAAAGTCAAATATTTTTCCGTTGGGTTGCCCTTCTCCGCCTCCTCCGGGTCTCATTATCTGCTCGTACTAGGGATGTTAATTTGGTGCAGCTCTTTTTATCGATAGTTGAAACCAGTTAATCGATTATTAACAATTAGCTGATAAGCTTAATATCTACTATAGCCTATGAAAATAATGACTCAAAATAGACCTATCAATAAATGAGTTGCATGGGACTATATGAGAGATGTTTCATTGAGACAAGCCCCAAAAATCATTAAATGGGATTCACACTGTGCATTAGGCATCCCTAAAAACAAATATAGCTACAAACACGGTTTCACTGACTGAGAAAACTGCTCGAAAGAGGAGGACCGCTGATATTTTTATTATGGGTTGGACAAACTCCAGCGCTGATATTAACAAAAGACATTCCTTATCAATGCCGATAAATTTTGATACAAAAAAATGATGAGTTGTGTAGTCCTGTATCAGAGCGGTTTTGTTAAGAGAAGCACCAGCAATCATTAACAGGATAATGGATTCGTATCGCACATGAAGGCCATGACGACAAAATTAAAAGAAATAAACTACAGATTCGCAGACTGATAGCTGATAGGTATTATCCCATATGCTATTTTGTTATGCTCGCTTCATTGCTGCAGTGAAACATCGTGTTCCCAGCTGGCGAGAGAAAAGTTGCAGCTGAAAATGGTGCCCCCCGTGTTAAAAATGAGTTTTCATTTTTGGGTGCTGTTTGTGACAGTAGCTGATGAGCCACAACATGTTGGAACTGTTTTGTATTTTATTGAAATGTAACTGTTCAATCGCTAAAGTTAAATCTTTAAACTTCTTATTAATGAGGAAAAGTTAACCGATTAAACTGTTAACATCCCTAGGCTACCTCATACCACAAAATTACATTTTGCTAGCTAGACATTTAGATGATGGAGAGTGACACTCATGTGTAAAGAGTACTGGGAAGAAAATTTCTTCAAGAAATACTTAAGTTTGTAGACTCGCACTGAAGTCATGTGACAATGCAGCATACTACATGAATGGTCGTGTACCGAGCTCAACGCTGTATACTAAACTGAAAAATAGCATGCAGTTTGCAGCATGTATTGGTACGCAGTATGCAGAATGCAGTATGTACTGGTGCAGTATAAAGTACGCAGTTTCGAATACAGCCAGTGTCTCTGTTTTGGACCGCAGACTAAAAGATATGCGTGTGTTTGGGTTTAAGACGTGTGTGCTAGTGTTTATGTTTATATGTGTATAAGATGTGTGTGTGAGGGTTAGCGTGTGTTTATGTGTGTACAAGACGTGTGTCTGTGTGTATGTGAGAGTGGGTAGTACACACTTGAAGTACAGCTCCTTGAAGGTGAAGTGCGTCTCCACAATGCCAGTGGTCTTGACGCGGGTGCGCAGGACATCCTGCTGGGTGGGGATGTAGGTTGCCTGGGAGATCCTGTCCAGGTCGCTCAGGTAACTGGGGGAGGGGCATAAATAAAACTCCTTCACATTCACACCAACACTTACAGTGCTTGCATGTAGCGTTTTAATGGTGACTGATTATTAGATAGCTGAAGCGCTGGTGAAATAAGCAGTTATTGGTCACTGTGCAGAGCTCTCAGATTGATGGCTGCTGCTTCACAACTGCACTTGACACATATGCGTCAGGCACACACACACAGTGTGTGAGTGTGTGTGTGAGAGTGTGTGTGTGTGTGTGTGTGTGTGTTCTTACTATGAGGCAGAGTCATTGAGCTGGTACTCTCTGGATCGGGTGAAGCAGGTCTGCACCCCTCCATCACTCCACAGTCTGCTGATGATCCCCGACAGCTGTGAGCTCATCACCCCCTCCTCTGCCGTGCCTGCCAACCCAAACAGCTGCCGAGCATCGTCCTGCACCCCAAAAACCACCATGAGACACCCCCAAAACAGCACAGTCGCACCCCAACAGCGCTGGGAGACAATGTACACTACACATGCACTCAGTCTAGTGTACACACCAGGGGCTCTGTGCTGTATTGCGCAGGGCGACTGACAGGGTGAATGTGGTCTCCGGCTCAGCTGAGAACACTGCAGTAAATCCTTCCCCTGCCAGCACCCCTGAGACGCAGATCCCACTTTTACAACTCATTTCATATGAGCTGTCAGAAAACTGAGTCAATGTGTTTGCATGTAAATATAGTTTAACAGGGTTAGGGTTAGGGTTAGCATGTGTTTGTGTGTAAATTTAGTTTAATAGGGTTAGGGTTAGCATGTGTTTGTGTGTAAATTTAGTTTAATAGGGTTAGGGTTAGCATGTGTTTGTGTGTAAATTTAGTTTAATAGGGTTAGGGTTAGCATGTGTTTGTGTGTAAATTTAGTTTAATAGGGTTAGGGTTAGCATGTGTTTGTGTGTAAATTTAGTTTAATAGGGTTAGGGTTAGCATGTGTTTGTGTGTAAATTTAGTTTAACATATGAACTGTGCGTCAACTTGGTCATCGTAGCTCAGCCAGGCTTGTGATGCGGCCATCTTGTTTGCTTCAAGGGTTTTAGCTTCTTTGAGTTTTCTGAAGTGTATAACAGCATACTATACTGTGTGTGTCTGTATCGGCAGGCTATGAAATACACAGCAGGAGAGAGGGACTAGTAGTGCTCACTGCTCGTGCAGGTTCCCCGAAATCGATCCTGAGGTGGCCCATGGCGCGGATGATGGCGATAATGGACTGGATGGTGTTGCTGTAGACAACAACCTTATACTGCTTACACTCCTCCTCGGAGTACCCATCCTCATGGATGATCCTGAGGGAGGAGAGTCTGTCACTCCGGAAGCCCGATCCTTACAGAGAAAAGACTTCAAACATGCAAACTGAAAAGCGAAAAGATCTCCTCACATCTTTTGATCTTTTAGGGCTGTGACTCTGCTCCTCACTGCGCACTGTGACTCTGCTCCTCACGGCGCACTGTGATTCTGCTCCTCACTGCGCACTGTGACTCTGCTCCTCACGGCGCACTGTGATTCTGCTCCTCACGGCGCACCGTGATTCTGCTCCTCACTGCACTGTGATTCTGCTCCTCACTGTGCACTGTGATTCTGCTCCTCACTGTGCACTGTGATTCTGCTCCTCACTGTGCACTGTGATTCTGCTCCTCACGGCTCACTGTGATTCTGCTCCTCACTGTGCACTGTGATTCTGCTCCTCACTGTGCACTGTGATTCTGCACCTCACGGCGCACTGTGATTCTGCTCCTCACGGCTCACTGTGATTCTGCTCCTCACTGCGCACTGTGACTCTGCTCCTCACTGCGCACTGTGACTCTGCTCCTCACTGCGCACTGTGACTCTGCTCCTCACTGCACTGTGATTCTGCTCCTCACTGCGCACTGTGACTCTGCTCCTCACTGCGCACTGTGACTCTGCTCCTCACTGCACTATGATTCTGCTCCTCACTGCTGCACTGTGACTCTGCTCCTCACTGCGCACTGTGACTCTGCTCCTCACTGTCCTTCAGCATGATAGTATTCTTACTCTTTGTTTTGTTTCAGAGGTTGGGAAGCTGACAGATTTTATTCAGTAAAGAGCAACACAGCCTGTATGCTGCAGCTTCGCCCTTTTGGGTTACAGACATAACCATTATGTAACAGAGATCTCACTGGAGCTGGTGAAGGGCGGTGGTCATGTGACTCCCCATGCTGAGAAAAGCAATATTACTAAAAATCAAGATATGCTATTGACTCAATTGTTGTTGTTTGAATGGCTTTAGCTGATAATTTCTAATATTTTAGAAGGCACATCATGTCTTCAAGACCCCGGAGTGCTATTCCATTACATAACATACCCACATGAGCACCAGCTGCTGTACTGTGTGAAGCATACATTAACATATACCATTATAATGCATTTGCAATGAAAAAGCCAGTTTCACATCTTGTCATGTTTGGCATGGCTGATTCCACACTGGGGCCATCTGACATGGAAAGAGAGAACTCCAGGGAAGGCACAGTGTGTGTTTAGACCCGAAACACATGAAGACTGTAAGGAAACAGTGTGTGATCTGATGCACAGAACATTAAGGCAGGAATCAGGAACAGGACTTACTTCATCTGCTTTACAATCGTGCTTTTCCCAGACTCACCAGCACCTGAGGAAGAGAAAAAGAATCAGATACAGAAACACTGATTCATTCTGACTCAACCAAGGAACACCAGCACCTAGCAACAACCAAACCAGTGCCTAGCAACAACCAAACCAGCACCTAACAACAACCAAACCAGTGCCTAGCAACAACCCAACCAGCACCTACCAACAACCAAACCAGCGCCAAGCAACAACCCAACCAGCACCTAACAACAACCAAACCAGTGCCTAGCAAGAACCAAACCAGTGCCTAGCAACAACCAAACCAGCACCTTGCAACAACCCAACCAACACCAAGCAACAACCAAACCAGTACCTAGCAACAACCAAACCAGTGCCTAGCAACAACCAAACCAGCACCTAGCAACAACCCAACCAACACCAAGCAACAACCAAACCAGTACCTAGCAACAACCAAACCAGTGCCTAGCAAGAACCAAACCAGTGCCTAGCAACAACCAAACCAGCGCCAAGCAACAGCCCAACCAGTACCTAGCAACAACCAAACCAGTGCCTAGCAAGAACCAAACCAGTGCCTAGCAACAACCAAACCAGCGCCAAGCAACAACCCAACCAGCACCTAACAACAACCAAACCAGTGCCTTGCAACAACCCAACCAACACCAAGCAACAACCAAACCAGTACCTAGCAACAACCAAACCAGTGCCTAGCAACAACCAAACCAGCACCTAGCAACAACCCAACCAACACCAAGCAACAACCAAACCAGTACCTAGCAACAACCAAACCAGTGCCTAGCAAGAACCAAACCAGTGCCTAGCAACAACCAAACCAGCGCCAAGCAACAACCCAACCAGTACCTAGCAACAACCAAACCAGTGCCTAGCAAGAACCAAACCAGTGCCTAGCAACAACCAAACCAGCGCCAAGCAACAACCCAACCAGCACCTAACAACAACCAAACCAGTGCCTAGCAAGAACCAAACCAGTGCCTAGCAACAACCAAACCAGCACCTTGCAACAACCCAACCAACACCAAGCAACAACCAAACCAGTACCTAGCAACAACCAAACCAGTGCCTAGCAACAACCAAACCAGCACCTAGCAACAACCCAACCAGCGCCTAGAAACAATCCAACCAGAAAACCTCACCTCAGTGACTCCAATAGCTGGTAGAAAATGCAAGTCTTTTATCTTTCCCAGTTTGAGAGCCGAAAAACAGAGGCATTCTAGACTGAAGGTCTACATACCCAGAAAGTGTACTGCACTGCATTCCTGGCCTAGCAGGTCGTTCTCTCTGGGAATGAGATGTTTTGACAGCTGAAAATGTGCAGCTGGAGTCACTGGCATAGGAGAGGAGGGCCACCTGGGACCCCTGAGACTAACCTGGGAACGTGGCTCAGGGCTGTGCTGCCCAGCACAGGATCGCTCAGCTGGCCATCAGAGGTCACCTGCCTCATCCCAGTGGCACAGCCCTCCTGACTGACATAATGCATTATGGGATACTGAGCACATGTAAGGGTAGGCTGACATTGCTATCTCAACATTCCTGCTTTCCAGTGCACACACTGACAGCCTAACAAAAGAGTGAGCACAAGTGAGCATAAACACCCAACCCTGCCCTTACCTCAGAGCACAAATGCCCTTGCCTTACAGTATAAACACTGGGTAAATACGTACTTCCACACAGCAATGTTCTTAAGTTCTCCAGTAGAGCCTCTCCACCAAAGAGACTGCATGTTCTATTAGAGAGTCTTAGCCCTAATACAGTTGCTAAGGGAAACACTGTAAAACAGCCTGAATATGGTTGCCAAGGGAAACTATAAAAAACACAAGTGCCATTTCAGTTTTTAATATAAATAAATCAGTTATACTTCACATTTACTTATTAATAAAGGCATCCAAATTACTGGCTTGTTATAAAGCTCATTCAGGTGTAGTCATTCTCAATTCCTTTTTCCTCAGTTTTCTCAAACCCCAGAGGCGTGGGGTACCCCAAATTACAGAGATGTGGGATAACCAAAATTACAGTGGCATGGGGTACCCCAGTAACAGTCACTTTGGGGTGCTGGAACTTGAGGATACAGTGAAACAGAAAAGAGAAGCTCAGGAGCAGGTTATACAAGCCTCTAAATACAGGCTATAAAGCCCCAAACCTACGAGCTGTAACGCCCCTAACAGCTATAACGCCCCGAACAGCTGTAACGCCCCTAACAGCTGTAACGCCCCTAACAGCTATAACGCCCCTAACAGCTATAACAGCGCGCCCTAACAGCTATAAGCGCCCGAACCTAACAGCTGTAACGCCCTAACAGCCGCCCCAAACACAGCTATAACAACGCCCTAACAGCTATAACAGCCCTAACAGCTATAACGCCCCTAACAGCTATAACGCCCCTAACAGCTATAACGCCCCTAACAGCTATAACGCCCCAAACAGCTGTAACGCCCCTAACAGCTGTAACGCCCCTAACAGCTATAACGCCCCAAACAGCTATAACGCCCCTAACAGCTATAACGCCCCAAACAGCTGTAACGCCCTAACAGCTGTAACAGCTATAACGCCCCAAACAGCTATAACGCCCCTAACAGCTATAACGCCCCTAACAGCTATAACGCCCCAAACAGCTATAACGCCCCTAACAGCTATAACGCCCCTAACAGCTATAACGCCCCTAACAGCTGTAACGCCCTAAACAGCTATAACGCCCCAAACAGCTGTAACGCCCCTAACAGCTATAACGCCCCTAACAGCTATAACGCCCCTAACAGCTAACGCCCTAACATAACGCCCTAACAGCTGTAACGCCCCTAAACAGCTATAACGCCCCTAACAGCTATAACGCCCCTAACAGCTATAACGCCCCTAACAGCTATAACGCCCCTAACAGCTGTAACGCCCCTAACAGCTATAACGCCCCTAACAGCTGTAACGCCCCTAACAGCTATAACGCCCCTAATAGCTGTAACGCCCCAAACAGCTGTAATGCCCCAAACAGCTATAACGCACTTCAGAGTGATTATACGCCTAAGGGTTGTAGCGCCCCTCACTCAGAGCTGTTCCACAGAGAGTTGATCATACCATTGCTGAGAAAGAGGTTCCCTTCCTGGGGCAGAAATCACTCGTTTGGGTCATGCTCCCCTTTACAGGACAGCAGGTGAGGTGAAATTGATTTGGACAGAATGTTCTGAGTGCAGAACATCTCTTTAAAGTGACACGTGTTCTTCTGTCTCCACAGTTATAAACAAAGTCACGGTTTTAAGTGCCCTCATTTTCTCGTCTTCAGCTGATTCCAGTCTTATTGTGTGCTGTTTATGTAAAGCACTTGAGCTAGCGTCAGCTGCAGCATTAACCACAGTGCTCCCAGTTACTCCTCTCCTCTAAAACAGTGCTGGAGCATATTGCAGAACTGAGAAATTATGAGAACTGCTGCTGGTTATGCAGCAACTGTGAGCCAACCTGCTGCTGCAATATCCTTCTCAGAAGGAGAAGCACATTTCTCATTACTCACTTTTCCGTCTTATTTTCGGGTCATATTTTATATGGGGAAAATCATACTTTAACATTTTGTAGAATAGAGAGTCATCTGATTTTCTCACTTTCGTCCAGAACCTTGACAAAATAATAGCACTGTTCACTAAATAAAGAAGTCTTAAACAAAAAATACACATCCTGCAGTGAACAAAAAATTTAATATTAAACAACTATTATAAGAAGCAGTGAGTAAAGGGAGGCAGTGAAGAGTGGTTATGTTTCAGTCCCTGTGCTGCTAACCCACTCACAGTGACCAGCTGGGCCTCCACCCTTACACTGATTTCAAAGCTTTTCCATGGCAGGTGCTTGGCCTGCAGCTTATAAACTACATCTAACACTCTTTCTGCTGTTTTAAGAACATCTGTTTTAGACTAAAATTTATTTTAGAGTAAAACTGATATTCTGGTTGTAATTATTAATGTTCCTTATTGTACCTTGTACTTATGATTCAGCAGTGGTGCTGCTGGGTAAACTCTGTTCAGAGCGTAGCCCAGCAGCCTTGCCATGGCACGCCCATTCATGCATTCTGCACATTCAACTTCAGTCTAAAGCCATCTGGTCTAGTTTGTTACAAAACAAGGAAGGAAATGAAAAGTAAGGACTTGTTTCATTATGCAAACCTTTGAAGGAAACACTATTGCTTATCAGGTTCAAAACTTTAGATATAAATCCTCCATCTAGTAAATACCAGAATACTAAATTCAACGTATGCATACAAAATTCAGTTACGCTGTCAGGGCAGTCATTTGCAAAATTGGCACCAAACAAAATGTATTCTGAAATCTGATTAATTTTCCCACAAAGCCTGAATAAGTAATACCATGATACAGCCCATTCAGTGTATGTCAGGGTTAGGTACTGAATGACAAAAGGATAGAATTATATTTAAATTAAACACCAAATACCACACCAACGGCATACAGGGTGTGACAGGGTGTATTTCCCCAGGGTCAGTGTGCTGTAGGGTCAGTGTGTTGTAGGGGACAGTGATGTAGGGTCAGTGTGTTGTAGGGGACAGTGATGTAGGGGTCAGTGTGCTGTAGGGGACAGTGATGTAGGGGTCAGTGTGCTGTAAGGGTCAGTGATGTAGGGGTCAGTGTGCTGTAGGGGATAGTGATGTAGGGGTCAGTGTGCTGTAGGGGACAGTGATGTAGGGGTCAGTGTGTTGTAGGGGACAGTGATGTAGGGGTCAGTGTGCTGTAGGGGACAGTGAGGTAGGGGTCAGTGTGCTGTAGGGGACAGTGCTGTAGGGTCAGTGTGCTGTAGGGGACAGTGATGTAGGGGTCAGTGTGCTGTAGGGGACAGTGATGTAGGGTCAGTGTGCTATAGGGGACAGTGATGTAGGGGTCAGTGTGTTGTAGGGTCAGTGTGCTGTAGGGGACAGTGATGTAGGGGTCAGTGTGCTGTAGGGGACAGTGATGTAGGGGTCAGTGTGCTGTAGGGGACAGTGATGTAGGGGTCAGTGTGCTGTAGGGGTCAGTGATTTACGTGCTGTCAGTGCATGGTGACATTGCTTTACACAGCAGTATTAATTACAGTGATGGAATCATTTCTGAAAATGGTGCTGATAGAATAATTGCAGGCTGAGCTCAGTGTGCTGTAACTGCTCAGCTCACAAGCTGACATTCCGAATGGCATCTGTGCAGCCCTGCATTTTTATTGCACCTCAAAGAGAGGCTAGGCACTAACGCAGGGAATGTCACTTACTGTTACAGTGGGCAGGATGCACTAAGCCCACACAAACAGCATTTCGGGGAGGAAGAGAATGAGAACCAGTGAGACAGCACTCAGGCTCACGGCTCCTCTGTGCTGGGCCCCACGGCTCCTCTGCGCTGGGCCACACGGCTCCTCTGCGCTGGGCCACACGGCTCCTCTGCGCTGGAGCTCTGCATGTTAACACCCTGGCACCAGGTGAGCCCGGCACGCATGCTCCTATCACACTGCCAGGAGGAGCTGGCCACTACAGCCCCTCTCCTGGAAGTGCTGGGTTCACATACTGCCTTTGGAGTCTAAGAGCAGCCTCAAACAGTACAGTACAAACACTTGGAAAACAGGGTAAACATATAACAGCTTTAAATTCAAGAAATAAAAGTGAATGTGCCCTGCATGTGCAACTCTGTCCAGCCAGAATCTGGCAATAGATCTGTGTTCTTGTTTGACAGCTACCATGAGAGCCCCGACCTTCACTATGGCTGAAGATATGATTAAAATGGACCAGAACTGACCTATGAGACATTCCTCAGACGAGTCTTGTTGAGCGACCTAGCCTAACCTGCACTGATCGGCTCTCACTCAATTAGTCTGGCGATGTATTAAAAGCTGTCACTTTGAGTGCTGTGCTGAATGAGGAGGAAAAATTCAGATAAACTTCAATATCTGAACACACACTGTGCAAATGTGAGGTGAGTCAGATCTGCGATGGTTGATGCCAGAGCAGAGAGGCTCAACGTCTCTATGATTAACGTGAGGAGCTGAACATGAGTTCACCTCCTCACTTAAATTGCTATGTTACTGAAATCTCTGGATTCAGCAGATGTCAGTCAGTGTCGCTGTTCGGTTTCGTCACAAATGACCGGGCAGTGTGAGCTGTGACTGATTGCCCCACCGGCAACGACACAACTACATCTACGCATTTCCATCACATTCACATCTGGAGCCACAATCTGCCTAGTTCCCCGGAAACTCTTGTTACATTGCATTGCATTGACTACATTCCTAGTTAACAACAATTTGCCGCGATATATATCCTAAGTAACCTGTACCAGGACGATGGACTGCATTGTTTTAGTATAGGTCACTCATTTACCTAGTTAGATACCACAGAGAAGTTTGCCGCACTCTGTAAAAACAAACAATATCTCCATACCACAATACATAGAGTAATCTGGATGTATGTATGAGGAACCCGTTATAATTACAGGCGAATGCAGTACGGTTTAGCGGTCATTCCATAATGTGGTTCCAAAGTAGCGACGCGAAAATAATGAGGTTATAAGATCACGAAAGAGAGCAGCCATTCTGGCGTGAGGACCAGTACATAAGATCTGCTTTCGGTAACGTAAACACAAAGCCCCCCTCGGTACTCACCAAGCAGCAGCAATTTCACCTCTCTGGACGCTTTCTGTCCGTCTTCTCTCAGATTCTTATCGATCATTTTACTCCGTTCCACTGCCGCTTTGTCCTCGGCGCTTAGCGTACATCCCATTTTCAAAACCACTAAGTGCGAAAGTACCTATTCTGTCAAACCAAAATTGTAAGTCTGAAACGCCGTAAAAATTAAAACAAACGATTTCTTTAGCAACGGAAAGAACCGAGGAGCAGAAAGGAAAAAGGCGTTGGCACCAACACTCACATAGGAGAGAGCGGATTACACGGTAAAAGTATACTTTTCACACATGGAGCTTTCCCCGAAAGTGCAGCCTGCTACTCAGAACAAACACACGGAAATCAATCCAAGGCGTTTTAGAGGCAGTGATACATCTTTTTGAAAATGTCTTGAAAGCGCTAGCGTAATAACCAAGCAATCCTCCTTCAGGATTTAAAAGCTGGCGATTGGTTTAAAAGTAAGAATGTAAAAATACAACTACAAGTAAAATAAATTAAAACAGGCAAAACATATTCAGAAAACTGCAAATGGTTGTTCTGTTAAGCTTCGCGATTATCTCTGTCTGATTTTTATACTTAAATTTTGGCGTATTAAACTACAAACTGTTGCCACTGGTACTACCCGCTGTACCCGTGGCTGAAGTATTGAAATGACATACAAACTCAACAATGCTTTTCCTTTTTTTTTCTTTGGGGAGTGATGGGAAATGTAGTTTGCTTTCCAACACGTTTAAACAGGAAAATTAAATACTATATTTACTTTGCCCTGCTAATATTGCTATAAATAATGACCATGACAATGATGACAGTTAGTCTTATTTTTAGAAGTGATAGTAATAGTGATATGTTTATCACTAATATAAGGCTAATACCATATGTTCATCATCAAATCACCTCTTTTCATATCACCTAATTTTGAATGACGAAAAATAAGTACAACCAATTAACGAGTTAGACTGAAAGATACTACATTTTGTGCGGTTGTATACATACACTAGCCTATCTAGGCCAATAATACTGTCCACTTATTTTGTCATTCATAAACCTTTCGGACAGCTTCAACAACATAGTTGTCAGTTTTGACATTTCCGCATAAGTTCGTCCCCGATAGTAAAACAGGAACTGGCGAACGGTGAGTGAAGGTGCAAGTAGTGTCAGAAAACGCAGTGGCCACCTCTCCAATCTGATTACAGTTGTTGAACCACAGACGTATTTGACATTCGAGCGCCCCCCAGTGGAGCTATGTGACAGTATCATTCATTGCTGGGGAGGAGGAATACTGAAAGTCTCAGCACAGAAAATGCGCTGTCAGCATCTTTAGTGAAAGCGTTTCGCAAGCTCACCCTCGTACACGTACACGCCGTTCAGAGCTCTCACAAGAAACTCTGAAATCATGGGAATATGGTCCACTCAAAAACCTAAGAAAACGTTTGGTAAACGGTAGACACGGCACTGACACTGAGTTTTTAAAGAGGCATATCACATATTCAATGGGAGGCTTATATATTTATGATTTTATGCAACAAGTCTCTCTCACACACAGTCATGTATACACACTTAGACATATGTGCTCATGTACACTTGTGTGTACTGCATGCACACATATTCATGTGCATATATGAACATACAAATTATAAAATACGGTGTGAGTGTGCGTTTGTGTGTGTGTATGTGAGCGTGTGAGTGTGTGTATGTGTGTGTGCATGTAGGGAAGTAGTTGGATGTAGGAGTGTGTGTGTGTGTGTGTGTGTGTGTGTGTGTGTGTGTGTGTGTGTGTGTGTGTGTGTGTGTGTGTGTGTGTGTGTGTGTGTGTGTGTGTGTGTGTGCATGTAGGGAAGCAGCTGGATGTAGGAGAGTGTGTTATTGTGCAATGGCTGATCCACAGTGTTGGGGGGGGCTCCCACTCACCCTCAGCATGAGAAATGCCATTCAGTTACCATGGAAACAAGGTTCTGATGCTGGCACTCAAAGAAAGAACTCCAGCATCATGCAGTGGAAATGGCTACCCACCAGGTGGTGCCATTGTTAGTTTTGTGCCTGAAAATCTCTGCTTCAGAACATGTCAGTGGCTTTGTGTTTCAGGGCTTCAGTGGGAGAGATGTTCAGTGTGATAGACTGAGTGTGCTATTTACCCCAGTGGCTGTCTGACATGGCTCAGTCTGAATGACAAAATGTCACATGGAATCTGATCTTTTCTGGCTGTTGGCCAGATCACTGCCCAGTCCTATCCTCTGGTGCCCGGTGCCCAACGCCCATGCTGCCCAGTGCCCATGCTGCCCAGCCCATGCTGCCCAGCCCCAGACAGAGAGAGGCATGCCATTCCCCACTGAGGAGGCAGGAGATACATGGCATCAGTGCCCAAATGCACCCAATACTTCTAATGCCCTGGCACACTTATGGATGCACTTTCCATTCACAGAATTGTAAGTGTCATTTTGACATTGTAATAGCTACTGGTTAAAACATTGTACTGAAGTTTTCAAACATCTGTAACCTTATGTTACCAGTATCTCAGTGATTTTATCTAATAAGTATGTTTTACTGTAAATAGCAAAACCATTTGATTGGATGATAAAGGTTGATAATTGTTGACATCACAGAGTGCAATTCATTGTATATTATAGACAGCTGACACTGCCATCCCACTCTTCCACATGTGCTGGCCTGTGAAGGTGTGCTCCCACCTGTGCATGTTCCTGGTTTCCCACCAGACAGGTGTGATGGGATGCTAGAGGAGCCAGATATTCAGTCTTAGCCAATAGATGAATCTCATTTCAGTGACACAGACACATTTTCACCCAAAACAACAATGTAACCACACACAGTTCCAGTGCCCATATTTAGTAATAAATCTACCCAATCAGATGAAAGCTAATTCAGCACCGGCTGATTGAAAAGGCTGCAGTAACCCGGTCAGACAGCTCATCTCATGTATGTAGACTGGCATTTATAATAACACCATTACAGACTTCCAGAGATCCATGCGCTTTTTTAACCATGCGCTGGAGTAAGTTCCTCTCACCCTCTCACATATGACTGGTAGAGCTACTATGTCTGTTTATTCACCTCTATACACCATTGGCTGTGTTGACTGCGAGAATGAGGTGACAGTGGGACAGGAGAATGGGGTGACAGTGGGACAGGAGGATGGGGTGACAGAGGAATGGGGTGACAGTAGGACAGGAGGATGGAGTGACAGGTGGATGGGGTGACAGTGGGACAGGAGGATGGGGTGACAGTGGGACAGGAGGATGGGGTGACAGAGGAATGGGGTGACAGTGGGACAGGTGGATGGGGTGACAGTGGGACAGGAGGATGGGGTGACAGAGGAATGGGGTGACAGTGGGACAGGTGGATGGGGTGACAGTGGGACAGGAGGATGGGGTGACAGAGGAATGGGGTGACAGTGGGACAGGTGGATGGGGTGACAGTGGGACAGGAGGATGGGGTGACAGTGGAACAGGAGGATGGGGTGACAGAGGGACAGGAGAATGGGGTGACAGAGGGATGGATGAAGTGTCTATGCAGGCCTAAATAGTGTGGGGAATGCACTGGATGCACATATGAATTCAGGACCAAATGACGCAGTGAAATCATGCACTGCCGTACAGAGACAAGCAGCAGAGACAAGTAGGCACTGCTGCAGAAGAGTCATTCTGCTGAAGGGGATGACACAGTAGGAGAGTTATTTAAGGTGCAGGCACACACAAAGGAGTGCCATACAGCAGCCCTGGTGTGATGGATCGCTCTGCCTCCGGGCCCTCTTGCTGCCACAGGGCCCGGACAGGCTATGGACTAATAATGAAGCAGAAATGATAGGGCCTCCAGTGATGACAGCCCACAGGTAAAGCAGGCAGCAGTGAGAGGCCACAGTCTGTCTCTCTATGCCCCTGCTACGTTTCACCCTGAGCAGGAACACACAAACCTCCGCCAGTCCGCTAACGTTCCAAACCTCCGCCAGTCCGCTAACGTTCCAAACCTCCGCCAGTCCGCTAACGTTCCAAACCTCCACCAGTCCGCTAACGTTCCAAACCTCCACCAGTCCGCTAACGTTCCAAACCTCCGCCAGACCGCTAACGTTCCAAACCTCCGCCAGTCCGCTAACGTTCCAAACCTCCGCCAGTCCACTGCTGTCACAGCAGGACAGAGCAGCTCCCCCTCAATGCCCTGAATCCAAAACATGCCATGACCAGACGTAAGGAAACACAAACTGGAGCCACACAGATGTAAAGCAAATATTTTATTTAGTGTCAAATGTAAATGTGTATATATCCTCTAAACCCGCTGGTTCTGTGGGAGTTGGATTACTGTACACTTTTGTGCAGCTGGGCAGAGCTCGTTCTCAGCCACACAGATGCACCCTGCTGCCAACGAGAGACTGCTCCCTCCTTTGAGGCCCCTGGCACAGTGTGCACTACAGCGTGCAGTGTTAAACCTGAGCCGAGCACCCCCTTTGGCCTACAGGCCAAGGTGCCAGGATGTGTCCATTCTGGGTAGCACAGAGTGTTTGTGTGACATTTTTTTGAGTAGGTCTGTTTTCACTGGGCACTGGTTGTTTATTTTGGTGTTTTTTTCATTGATGTTTGTTGTGCTTATGGTTATCTAGGATCTAGTGTATGGCTGGGTTAAATGGAAAGATAAATGCATGTTAAAAACCTCTGTGTCTGTGTGAGAGGCGTTGGTGTGAGCTACTTAAACCTTGCACTCACACTGTAAATCAAATGCTAACACAGCTAGTGCACTAGCACAGCTCACATGCTAACACAGCTAGTGCACTAGCACAGCTCAAATGCTATCACAGCTAGTGCACTAGCACAGCTCACATGCTAACACAGCTGGTGCACTAGCACAGCTCACATGCTAAAACAGCTAGTGCACTAGCACAGCTCAAATGCTATCATAGCTACTGCACTAGCACAGCTCACATGCTAACACAGCTGGTGCACTAGCACAGCTCACATGCTAAAACAGCTAGTGCACTAGCACAGCTCAAATGCTATCATAGCTAGTGCACTAGCACAGATCACATGCTAACACAGCTAGTGCACTAGCACTGCTCAAATGTTATCACAGCTAGTGTACTAGCACAGCTCACATGCTAACACAGCTAGTGCACTAGCATACAACCACAAGTCTCTCCCAAAAGTTTGCCCAAGTGAGGTTCCATCTGATGGTGATGAACAATGTGTTTTACAAACAGATATGTGAATAGGCCTGAGAGAACAGTCAGTGATCTGTGATCCCACACAGCTTTTCTGCAGAAACATTTTAAAGACATGTTTGAAATCACAAGAATGGTATGTCTTAACAACTTTCCACAACCCAAAAGAAAAAGATTTTTAAAAAGTTATTTGGCTAGCTGGGAAATTCTTTGTTTGTCCAAAACTTGTCCTTGAAGGTTGCGTTTGAGCAGACACAGGATGGCCTTGTGCCTGGGCTTCCATGCACAGCCTGATAGCAGAGAACGCTGCTCCCTCTGCTGCAGCCACCAGCTTTGGGGAAAACCTCCATCCAACAGCAAACTACTTTACATCTGCCACTTAAAAGAGACTCCCCTTCCCTGCCAACGGAGAAAGGAACACAGAAACCCAGGAAGCTTTGGTGACGGTCAATGGTCCCTCAGGCCTGGTGAACAGCGCAGGTTTTAATCTTCTTGCAAAAAGCTGAAGACACTCATAAATACAAGGTCAGCATCTGGTTATCAACATTAGACAATAAGCTGTAGCGCCGAGATACAGACAAAGATTTCTAACTGTTTACAACAATGGCTAAAATATATTGTTGATATCACACAAGTGGATAAGCAATGCTTTAATACAATACTAAGTATAAATGGTCTCTTAGCATGAGGGGCAGTGAACACACACTTATGGTTGGGATGGCAGATTTTCTGTTCTCTATATTTAGAAGAGGGTCATTCCCTGTTCTCTACATTAACAGGAGGGTCTAGGGTTGTTGATATTTTATCCAGAAACAAAGCTACCTTCCTCCCTGTGCAGCACACGGAATCCACGACAAAGAGGAGACTGACAGTGAGACTGACCATGAGACTGACCATAACTGTGAGACTGACCATGACCGTGAGACTGACCATGAGACTGACCATAACTGTGAGACTGACCATGAGACTGACCATAACTGTGAGACTGACTGTGAGACTGACCATAACTGTGAGACTGACTGTGAGACTGACCATGACTGTGAGACTGACTGTGAGACTGACCATAACTGTGAGACTGACTGTGAGACTGACCATAACTGTGAGACTGACTGTGAGACTGACCATAACTGTGAGACTGACTGTGAGACTGACCATAACTGTGAGACTGACTGTGAGACTGATCGTAAGACTGACCCATCTACATTCAAACTCTGAGGACCACTGAAATTCATTGTTACTAGCAGGCATTAGCTGAACACACATGCAGCATGATACCTCCACACTGCGGTTAAGCCATGTGTGTTTGCATCTGCTGCAATTCTGTGTGTATCCCTATGAAAAATCTGTGTGCTTCTGTGTGTATCCCTATGAAAAATCTGTGTGCTTCTGTGTGTATCCCTATGAAAAATCTGTGTGCTTCTGTGTGTATCCCTATGAAAAATCTGTGTGCTTCTGTGTGTACCCAGGTGCTAAAGACACAGAGAGCAGAGGAAGCTGCAGATCATGTGACCAGATGCTTGCCTTCATCTCTCATTATGTGCATGTGGATGTTTCAACACACACACACAAAGCAACTGAAAAGCCAATGTGAACTGAGACTGTCAGTGTGCAGACACAAAAGGACAATTCTGTCTGTGCTTGGCTTTGAGGAAAGTGCACAGAAATATCTCTTCACACTGAGAGTCGGACTGTCGAGCACCCTGTGCCATCAAAGGATTTAATTAGCCTTGAGTAATACCGCAGCCTTTCTGTTACTATGACAGCCATCTTTTGCCTAATGAAGTCCTCATTTATTTATTATTTTTACCAAGATGCAAATGCCCGATAAACCCTTTCTAAACGTCACTATAGTTTGGCTGCCAGTCACTTAAAGCAGTGGAGCAGGGAGCAGAGGCACCACACATCTGAATCTTTGTAACTGACAACCACAAGGTGTGACTCAAACGTTATGCTTTCGCCTTGGGGTGATGTGTTTATCCATTTAGGAAGAACTGAGATCACATTGTTCACTTCTCTGAAGACTGAAACACATTTGCTACACTGACATGTCACAGCTTCCTCTTCTAGGGGATGCAGGCTGACTGATGCTGCCCTCTAGCTGTTATCCTTTGTAATGCACTAATGCTAATCACTAACTATCCTAATGGCCTGGCTCTAGATCTATTAAGCATAATTACCAGGGGTCCAACGGATCACACAAGTCACGGTTCGGATCATATCTCGGTTTTTGAGTTATGGCTCGGAGCATTTTTCAGATCAGCAAAAAAAAGGAGACAAGTAGAACTTTACTTTTCCATTCATTACCCATGCCCCCCAACTTACCTAACCTGTCCTGTTTATGTAATAAGGAGGTACTGTTAAAGCATGTACATATATTTATGTACACAGATTTATAACCAGACTACAGTCTGAATTTATGAAGACATTCTACAATAATGTTACAGCTAGTTTTGGATAAGTTGAAAGTGGACAAACCCTGTTTCAATTTCTCACTGCATTCCAGAACAGGCCTGCTGCTCTGCGCCCCAACACTGCCTCCCTGACACACCGCTCTTATGCTGACATTTGCAGCCAACTCAGACAGCCTGCAAATACACAGACTCACTGCCAAGCAGCTCAGACTGGTCAATCATATACACAGGAAGTATATGAGCATTTAAGGCACACATTCAATGTAGCTGCAGAACACTTCCTCTGTTATGCAAAAGGTAGTTATTATGATGAAATAAGTGTTCATTTCCCTACGCTGAGCTGCTCAGTCCTTGAATGAAACCAATAATGTGCAAATAACAGTAAAAATGAACACGTTATCTGAAGAACACATCACTGGGGGGGAATCATTATGGGATGTTAACAGGGATGTGAAAGTGATAACAAGAATATGACACTTTTCCATTGCATTTGCTGTTAGCCAACACACACAGTGCCTTAACAGGATGCAGACCGTGGGGCCCATACACTGAAAGGATGCAGATGGGGCCCATTTACAACATTTAATAACAGTGCCTTAACAGGACACTTGGGGCCCATCCAAAGAACCATGACTCTTAACATTGCATTTAAGCTGTTACTGAAGCCAACACACTGGAACCATCCATACAGTGCCTTAACAGGATGCAGGCCGTGGGGCCCATCCACACACTGGAACCATCCATACAGTGCCTTAACAGGATGCAGGCCGTGGGGCCCATCCACACACTGGAACCATCCATACAGTGCCTTAACAGGATGCAGGCCGTGGGGCCCATCCACACACTGGAACCATCCATACAGTGCCTTAACAGGATGCAGGCCGTGGGGCCCATCCACACACTGGAACCATCCATACAGTGCCTTAACAGGATGCAGACCGTGGGGCCCATCCACACACTGGAGCAGTGCCTTAACAGGATGCAGGCCGTGGGGCCCATCCACACACTGGAACAGTGCCTTAACAGGATGCAGGCCGTGGGGCCCATCCACACACTGGAACCATCCATACAGTGCCTTAACAGGATGCAGGCCGTGGGGCCCATCCACACACTGGAACCATCCATACAGTGCCTTAACAGGATGCAGGCCGTGCCTTAACAGGGGCCCATCCACACACTGGAACCATCCATACAGTGCCTTAACAGGATGCAGGATGCAGGCCGTGGGCCCCCATCCACACACTGGAACCATCCATACAGTGCCTTAACAGGATGCAGACTGTGCCTTAACAGGGCCCATCCACACACTGGAACAGTGCCTTAACAGGATGCAGACCGTGGGGCCCATCCACACACTGGAGCAGTGCTTAACAGGATTAACAGGATGCAGGCCGTGGGGCCCATCCACACACTGGAACAGTGCCTTAACAGGATGCAGACCGTGGGGCCCATCCACACACACACTGGAGCAGTGCCATCCACACACTGGAGCAGTGCCAGGATGCAGGCCGTGGGGCCCATCCACACACTGAGCAGTGCCTTAACAGGATGCAGGCCGTGGGGCCCATCCACACACTGGAACAGTGCCTTAACAGGATGCAGACTGTGGGGCCCATCCACACACTGGAACAGTGCCTTAACAGGATGCAAACTGTGGGGCCTGCAACGACACTAGTGTTCATCTAAATGGAGGAAAACCTTTCTGCACGTTTACATGCAAAGTCCTGGAAGCAGCACATAAAAGCTACCAGCCAACAAACCAGTCTCCCAGGGAACACAAATGTAATATGAACACAAATGGCAGTGTGTTATATCCCTGCGCAGACAGCAGCCAGGTCTGACTGTGTTATATCCCTGTACAGACAGCACCAAAGTCTGGCTGTGTTATATCCCTGCGCAGACAGCAGCTGGGCCTGACGTTGACAGGGAACATGTGCAGCGGTTGGTAGTCATGGCTGTTCCTGTCAGTACAGACAGGTTTCAGAGAGCACATTCAAAGTATTTTACTCCTGACTCTCTTTTTAGACAGGCTGCAGTCTGCCCTGCTGCTTTGCTGACATTGCCCACAATCCTGAGACAGGACCATGCAGCACGCCGCCCCCAGCTGGCAGAGTATAGTGAATGCCCTCAGACACCTGTGCAGGTAACCCAGCGGGCAGGAAACCCAGCGGGCAGATAACCCAGCAGGCAGGTAACCCAGCGGGCAGGAAACCCAGCAGGCAGGAAACCCAGTGGATATGGGCTCTTCTGTGGGGGAGCTGTGGCTGGCAATCATGAGCTGAGCATTCAGTCTGCTAGCCACACACTCTTATTATCTGCACTAGTTATATGTATTTGTTACTGCTTTTCTCAACAGGTTTTCTGGTGTGTAATTCCCTCTGCAGCCTCCGCTGAGAGTGACTTAGTGGGTGACATCATGGTCAGCAAGCTAAGCTAACCTAGCCTTCCAGCAGCACAGGAGAAATGTAAGTGTTAAGATAGTCTAGCAGTAGCCTACAGTACAGAGGGAACAGGGGTGTTAAACTAGCCTAGCTTTCCTACAGTACAGAGGGAACAAGGGTTCTAAGCTAGCCTAGCCTTCCTACAGTAAAGAGGAACAAGGGTTCTAAGCTAGCCTCGCCTTCCTACAGTACAGAGGGAACAAGGGTTCTAAGCTAGCCTAGCCTTCCTACAATACAGAGGGAACAGGAGAGCTAAGCTAGCCTAGCCTTCCGACAGTACAGAGGGAACAGGAGAGCTAAACTAGCCTAGCCTTCCTACACTACAGAGGGAATAGGGGCGCTAACTAGCATAGCCCACATGCAGTACCACTAACAAGACCACTAACTCCTATCATAAAGAGGATCCAAACCAGACTATTGCTATTAAATATTTGATCCAATCTGGTCATGAGTTAATCACAGGTATGATACTTCCCTGTTCAAACAGATGGGCTCCCCTTCCATGCTTTGAGTTTGCTTTTCATATTTTCTGCAGTTACCTTTCTGCTTTTCGCTTTCTCTGTTTCCACCACTGTTAGCTTTTCACAGTATTCTAATTTAAGTGCTACAGATTAAATTGCTGGGAAAAAGTTTTTTGTATCTTTGTTCCCTGTCCTTGTGATTCATACAAGGTAAACAGTGCTACCTCCAAACAACAGCCAACCCTGGTCCTCCACACCAGAGCATCTCAGTGTGGAGTCCTGGCTGCTCCACTCTTGTGGCAGGGCTAGCGCACAGAGGCTAGCAGCTGCTCCTCACACCACGACACTGAACTGACAGATTCTGCGTCCGATTTCCTCCTCCTTCCTCTGCCCTGCAGCGCCTCCCGCTCCTCCTCTTCCTCCTCAGCACCGGGGTTGAGCTTGCCGTTCTGGCCCTGCAGATGCTTTGAGTCGCTGAAGGCGGCGTGGCAGCTGAGGCCGGAGTGGGTGGGGTCACCGTCATTGTGGCCATGTGTGGGGGAGGAGCTCAGCACAGAGGGGTGGATGCCGTCGTCGTAGGGGCCCCCGGGCTTACCCTGGCCCAAGCGGCAGCAGCAGCGGCAGGGTGTCAGGTACAGATAGATCAGCACCAGCACCACGCTGGCCAGGCAGCCCACCAGCGTGGTGTAGGCCGTGTTCAGTGTCTCAGCGCCCCCACTAAGTGTGAAGTTGTGCACGTTCACCGTGATGTACAGCGTCTCATTGACCATGTCACTAACAGCAATGCAGGTGTACACGCCCGAGTCCTCTGGCCGTGCAGGACCGATCTGCAGGTTTCCATCTGGGAGCACGGCCATTGCCATGCTTCGGCTGCCATTACCGGGGGTTACCGGCACATTGCCAGGGGCGAGCCAGGTCTTGAGTGCGTCCCTGTGCTTGGTATCACAGGTAAGCACCAGCGTCTGGTCAAGGTAGGTCTCCAGCTCCGCCTCTGCGAAGCTGCTGCAGTTCATGTGGTCACCGTTGAGCTGAAATACGCCCACACTGGCCTTCTGCGGCCCTGGCAGGATGCAGGTGTACTCGTCCTGGAAGTCCACGGCTGAGTTGAGCCGGCGGATGTGCCATTGTGCCAGCATGCTGTAGAGGGTGCAGTCGCAGAGCAGTGGGTTGCTGTGGATGTACAGCCCGTCCCGGATCCAGGCTGGCAGCATCTGCAGGTCTGGGATGGGCAGCACCTTGATCCGGTTGGAAGAGACGTCCAGCAGGCTGAGCTTAGCAGGCCGGGTCCGCTCCTTTACCAACTCCAGCGGGAAGCGGGACACCTGGTTCTGGCTCAGGTAGAGCTTCTGCAGGCTAAGCAGGCCTGAGAAGGCCGTGCGGTCGATTTGGGAGATCCGGTTGTTGTAGAGGAGCAGGACCTCCAGCTGGGCCAGCGGCTCAAAGATGAACTCGTCCAGCTGCCGCAGGCTGTTGGAGCTGAGGTCCAGGTAGCGCAGCTTGCTGACGTAGACAAAGGCCTCCGAGGACAGGAAGGTCAGGCTGTTGTGGCTGAGCAGCAGGTTGTGCAGCTTCAGCAGCCTGACGGTGGTCCACTCGGCACGCAGACGGGTGATGCTGTTGTAGCTGAGGTCCAGCACGGCAGTGTAGGCCGGCAGCGCAGTGGGCACCACTGTCAGGTTCATCTTGGAGCAGCTGACGATGTTGCTGGCACAGATGCAGGTCTTGTGGCAGTTGATGCTGGAGCCATGGGCCTCCGGCAGCAGCAGCAGGGGCAGCAGCAGGCAGAGTGCCGGCCAGCAGCGTGGCATCCGGGGGCGGGGAACACCGCCCCACAACCCCCATCCCTCCGCTACGGGGCACTCAAACAACATGGCTGCTGCTACGCTGCTCCCCTCCAGCAGCGCCTCCTCAGTCACTCCAAGCTCCTACAGCAACTCAGACGGCCAGCTGGCATGCTGAAGCAGGGGCTGCTGGGAGAGCAGGAGACATAATGGGTTTGGGTCAATCAAACACACTCAGGCTGGGATTCAATCAAACACACTCAGGTTGGGATTCAATCAAACACACTCTGGATGGGATTCAATCAAACACACTCAGGTTGGGATTCAATCAAACACACTCAGGTTGGGATTCAATCAAACACACTCTGGATGGGATTCAATCAAACACACTCTGGATGGGATTCAATCAAACACACTCAAGCTCAGTGTTCTTTTCATATTCAATTCAATTAAAACAAACTTCACATTACAACATAAGTTTCTTTTAGTATTTTCTATTCCATTGAAGACAATCATACATGTCCTTTGGAATGTCAGGCCAAAGTAGAATATCATATAATCCAAAAGGAAACTCAGTCCATCTTAACTGAATTACATATGCTCACAAAAGTTGTTTGATTAGGTCCTGGCCTTATTATTTTGAAGGGAATAACCATCACAAATGAATCTAAAGAGACTTCATATTCCAAGATATTTTCTTTGTGTAAATTGTGTTTTGTTTGAATAAAGCAAATGTGTCCTTTGGAACGTTTTATTTTTCATTGTATAATATAATAATAAAGCAGTATTATTGCTATCATTAGTAGTAGTATTAGGCATCATTGATGGAATCTTGCTGGTGTGGGAGAAACAGCACTGTGAACTGAAGGTGACTACAGCATGCTTCTGTAGCCCCTCATGTACACAGGTATGGGCCAATATGATGCAAGCTATTTAAAAGGTGGCAGGAAGAGGGTGGAGATGCAAAAACAAAGTAAACAATCATGTTTCCACATTCAGCCCTTTTTAAATGCGCCAAACTCAGCCCTATTTAAGTGGATGGAGAGAAACAGAACTCTGACAAGAGAACTCAGATCACCTTCTGCTTAACTTCAGCCCCAATTGCGTCAGTCCACTTTCCATTCACACTGCTTCCTTTTGGACCCCAGAAAATATGTTAATAAAGCAAAATGCAAAGTGGATTGATGTGACATGCACTAACACTCACAACTCACAATCTCTCGCGGTGAGCTCAGTTCATTTGGAGTGTACACAAATAGCCCAGGTTATGGAGGAACCGCACTGAGTCCATTTAAATTGGTTGAAATGAGAGAAGTGTGAAAACACCCTACAAATGGCATAAGAAACGCAGCATCGCAAACCAGTCAGATGTCAAACACAGCTATACGCACGTGTTATCACATAATAACAGAGCTCGCTGGAAAACGCTCATACTTAGCTGTTACAGTATTTAATGGAGAGCAAATGAAGGGTTTTCGACATTTAAGCGCAAATCCACGCAAATGGTGTCAGAGCAAGTGCACATATTAAGGTGAATTACCTTGCCTTTATTCTAATTAACTCCCCGACTCAATGATGTGATTCTCATTTACAGTCCAGCCCGAAACCCGTGTCCATTTGTGATTGTCGATATAACCTCGACACATAAAGAGGCGATAAGAAGCCTTTGCGTGGTTAAAAGAAAAAAAAAGATGGGGAAAAAAGCTACAGACATGCTGGCGGGCCGATGTCCATATTACCCAATAAACAGGATTTCACATCTAAAGATCAAATTACACAAGTACGGGGAGACAAAAATTAAAACAAATATCTCCTCACAATGTGTTTGTTGTCCTCTGTTGCTCCGTAGATAACTGCGAATTAATTATCATTATAAATCCCAAAACGATTAGCCTCTTTTTAACAGCTGTCCACTGTGCCTACGTTATTTCCGCGCCTTCTGCTGGGAAAAAGGGAGAAAAAGATGGAAGTGCAGGCTCCTCAGCCTTCAGACCGCTGAAATCCGCGCTCACCGTTGTGTGCAGTGCCCCTCCATGTTGAATAGTCCTGTAATGGAACAGAAGCAGAGCACACAGCCGACTGTTTATCATCTGATATGAACAGCGTTGTATGTAGCTGCTGCGGCCAGGTAAGCGTGTGCTGTGCGTGCTCTCGGCAGTGTGAGAGTCCACAGACCGCAGCACCGCCTCAGCCTTAAGCCGCTTCTCACCAGCCGCTCATGAATTAGGATGCGCTTCGCCAAACAACCAAAGTGCCCAACGGTGCAGTCTCTACCAGCTGTAGCATCGAGTCTTTTACCAGCTTCAACTAATGAAACAACAGAAAGCAACAGCAGATAAATCCAAAACCTCCGCGTCATAAACAGACATGTAAATATTGAAGAATAAAAAGCAATTCAGGGAAAGAAGTAAAAGGAGGCCATTCAGCTCCTCTCAGGTAGTCTTAGAGAGATTGAGAGCCACTACCTTTCCTTTCCCGCGGCTTTTTATGTTTCACCCAGACGCAGTCGCGCGCGTAACGTCTCTTTGTTGAACCGTTATCGAGTCTTCGGTAGAATTTCGTGTTGCTGGCAGGCGGGCGGTACGGTTTTGTGTGTGTGTGTGTGTGTGTGTGTGTGTGTGTGTGTGTGTGTGTGTGTGTGTGTGTGTGTGTGTGTGTGTGTGTGTGTGTGTGTGTGTGTGTGTGTGTGTGTGTGTGTGTGTTGTTACGTTTATTCTAATCCAGGACGTTCGAGTCGTGTAAAGTTGACGGTCATTGATCTGAGGGCTGAAATAAGACTTAAACTCAGACAATATGAGAATATAATACATTATTATTTTATTAGTTTATGGTCATGGCATTAAAGAGAGCATGGAATAAACTATTTATCATGTTTATTTTACTCTAATTCAATTAATTCGATTTGACTTTCATATTTAAATCACCTCAGATCATTAGACCTTCACTGAGAAATGAGTGTCTCATGGCTGCCATCACACCTGTTAGCCTACGCATTTTGAATTATCATGGGGAGGATATGAACCCCGCTGCAGAATTTTGTAAAGTGTCATGAATTGCAGTGAGGTACAATCTTAGGTCTGCTTGCAGATCCTTTGCTCCCATTCGCTCTTGCACAGGGCTGGCTGTAATTACACACGGCCAAACTGTCCTGCATTATTTACATTTGGGCCATGTCATTCCCCAGGGTTAGGGAGCTGATGGCCTCCGAGCCTTCCCCTATGCATAAGGCAGCTTGGGTTACATAATGCAGCTGTCAAATATGGTTAAAAAGTCTGAAGTTCAGTTGTCTGAATAGATGTCTTTCTGTGGAGGGCAGTCTCATCGTGTTGGAAGGGAAAGAAGAGCTTCCTTTTATTTGCTTTAAATTCTAAATGTAATATTAGAATTTATAGCAAGTGTTTTATATTATAAATATAAAATATTAATATGTTTTGTGACATGTATATTTATACATGCATTGAATTATTGTTCGTTACCAATCGAACACCACAAGTTTTTGTGTGTCTGGAGAGTCTGCATTGCTGTGCTCCCTATCAGGAAAGTGCAGCGGTTTTGTCTGCTTACCTCAAGCTGAGAAATGCAGTTTTAACATCTCTGCATTCATTGCAGGGGAACCAATGCACTGCGCTGCTTGCACACTAACTGGAGGTCTATGGGAAGCTCCAAGAGGCTAGCCTAGCCAGCTTTTCCTCAAGACTGCCAGACCTAATGTTTGAAATGTGGATATGTAAGTAGAAGTTCTGAAAATGAAGAAAATATATGTACTGTCCTGCTGTGGCAGGGAGCACGCGCCCGGCACATCCGCCGGGTAATGAAAGCAGAGAGCAGAAACCTCATTAGCCTCTCCTCAGTGTTTCAGCTTCTCTGCTGCAGCCTCAGCTACAGAAGGCAAAACATCTGACTCTGACCATGAAATTATACATTTTTTTGACAGCATAAAATACGTATGATGAGAATACAAAAGCAGTATGACAGTGTTTACATACTCAGAACCTGCAGATTCTGACAAAAGTCATCTATTTTCACAATTTTTTTTCTAAAATATGGAAAGCAAAAAATTCTTTCATATGGTTACACATTATGGTTTAGTTATATAGCAATATGGTATAATGGAGCTGGCTTTCTCACAGGCAAGATATATTCAAAGGAATGTCCGCAGGATCCTCATTTCTAAAACATTCATACACACTGATTTGATAAAAATATCCACAGAGTTGATCTTAAAAACAGATGCACAAATTTAGGGCTGAATACAAAGCTGGATTCATTAGCTGTACCCTGTCAGTCACAGCTACATCCTGTCAATCATAACTACATCTTGTGAATTCCAGCTACACCCTGTCAATCACAGTCAGCTATCCTGTTAAGATATGACGTGTTAAATGCAGTTAATGCTAAGATGTTGTCTGAGATATTTGGAAAATTCCCAACAAGAGAGAAGCTAAGAGAATAAGCTGGAGCTAGCAAAGGAGACTAATGTAATTTATAATTCAATGTGCGCCATATGTTTGCTAGTGTGTGGTGGTGTGTAAACTGTAAAGCTTCTCTCTCATCTATCTGAACATCCAAACAGCAAAAGCAATAAAAAGTGTAAATGTGTAATGAACAGCCAGCTGAATGGTAATCAGCGACCAGTGGCTCAGGCCGTGCTGGCTCTGCACTGCCTGCTGTCTTTGTATTTGAGTTTTTAATTTTTCAGAGGGAGTGAGGATGGTCCCCTCCTCATCTGGCGCCACTAAGCTCGTCGTCCCAGTGTGGCTCTGTGTGCTTATGCAAGAGACTGCAGTCCATCTGCTTCTGTCTTTGCTGAAGCTGCGCAGAAACAATCTCACAGCTGCAGTGGGGCTGGAGCTGGAGTGCCAATGATACCAGGCCATCTGCGGTCGCCCCATGGTACTGCCGTCACTTGGTACACACCCCACTTGGTTGCTAGGCTCCTGAAATGTTGCTAAAACGTTGTGAGAATGTTGCAGGAGCATTCCACATGCATGTGTAGCTCCACTCAGACTCCTTTCACACTAGCACCTCCCACAGAAACTTTACAGGAGGGGCACAGAGATACCGAGATAATACATGGAGACACACAGAGATATACATAGATGCATAGGACTACAGAGTTATGTGGAATATTGTGGTTGATACGACCTGTGATTTGACAGTAAAAAACGGAAGGTGTGAGTTTCATGTCATACACAAGCAGGTGTTCATGCATGTTTATTGTGAATATCTGCTGTGTAAAACAGGCTCTAGGAATGCACAGGTAAACTGGCCTTTTTTGTGTGTAGTCATGTGCATTGATGGTGAGCTGGGATTTGATTTTCAGTCTTTAAAGTTTCATTTCTCTACACTTCTATCCTGGATAAACTGTCCTCAGTGTGACTTTGACTGGAGGGTTAAATTAAACACTCATCACCATTACTTACTGAGCAACGCCACTCCTGACTGTGATTAATTTCACCAAGCCTGGAGACGTGCCATCCCAGAATATAAATGAGATGGCTGATCTGTATAAATAGCTTCCTGTAAGTGCATGTTTAACCAGCTCTAAGGCCCTCCCTTTCACACCCTGGCTGCTCATGTGGCCAGCAGCTCTGCACTCTCTCCTGACCTGCCTGGAGTTCAGGTCTAGCTGCAGCTACGCTCTTCCTGGACCTTTTTCTACCTGTGGATTGTTTCTGCCTGCAGCTTGGTTTTATGTTCTGGGATCAGCACAGCTACAGCACTGAGCTGGGATCAGCACAGCTAAAGAGCAACTGGTGCTTTGGCCTCCTCACACAAGGGCTACAAACATAAACATTCCTGCAATTAAATATTTAACAGAGAGAGCATGCCTTTACTCTTCAACAGACACGTCATCCAAGACAAACATGCTTACACGCAAACACACTCACACACATCCTCATGCACAAACATGCCCACACACGCTCATACCCACACAAACATGCTCACACATGCTCATACCCACACAAACATGCTCACACATGCTCACACACACACAAACATGCCCACACACGCTCATACCCACACAAACATGCCCACACACGCTCACACACACACAAACATGCCCACACACGCTCACACACACACAAACATGCCCACACACACTCACACACACACAAACATGCCCACACACGCTCACACACACACAAACATGCCCACACACACTCACACACACATGCACACGTGCTCACACAGGCACTTATACACATACATTTGTAACCCTAAAGTGCCTGTTCCAGGCCTCTATTGGTCAGTTAACTGACCATTTCAACAATGAACTGCCAGCGGTTGTCCATTGCAACATACCTTGAAACTGTTGAATACACTGGTATAGAACGGCATGAACCATTGCCTAAAGCATCTGATTTTGATGTTGATTATATTTTTTCAAAAAATTCCAAACTGCTGGGCTCAAACTCACAGTCAACGCTGACATTTTAATTTCTACAGGAAATTGGAAAGATAAATCAGTTCAGTAACAGTGCTTTGCAGTATATCAGAAATACATCAGAATAGAGAGCAAAGGGATGCATTCCTCTGCATTCCTGGCTATTATTCAATGTTACCTCAATGCCGTGTAAAGCACGATATGGATTTATCAATTCTCCTCTCACTGCCTTGTGTTTCCTCCCAGGCCTCCCTTTGTGAAGCAGCGGCAGGCTGTGAGCTCCATCGCTTTCATGCTCCACATGGCAAAGCGCACTCCTCCTGTCAGGTGGTTCTGCGAGAAAACAGAAGGGCATCTCTCACGGTTAGCCTATGACTGCACATAGTGCATTGTTCTTCAAATTGATTATTTTTGGAAAATATAGATTGTTTTATATTTGAAAGACAAAAAACAGAGGATGTGTGCTCTTCCATGTCATGACCTTGTTGACAAGTTGTCAGTATCGCCACAAACAATAACAGTTATAGATTGCAGTTATAATAAACAACACTTTCTCTGAAGAAAGTGTTGTTTATTATGCACTTATAATGAATACTAATTCTTTCTACCTAGTATTTATACTTTTTATGTTTAATGTTTGAAATGTAAAATACTTTCTCTGCATGCCATGTTAAAAAATATATTAGGGGTCACACATTGAAGGTGCTGGGTTAGCACAGTGCTGGGTTAGCACAGGGGTCACACATTGAAGGTGCTGGGTTAGCAGAGTGCTGGGTTAGCACAGGGGTCACACATTGAAGGTGCTGGGTTAGCACAGTGCTGGGTTAGCACAGGGGTCACACATGGAAGGTGCTGGGTTAGTACACGGGTCACACACTGAAGGTGCTGGGCTAGCACAGGGGTCACACATGGAAGGTGCTGGGTTAGCACAGGGTTCACACGTGGAAGGTGCTGGGTTAGCACAGTGCTGGGTTAGCACAGGGGTCACACATGGAAGGTGCTGGGTTAGCACAGTGCTGGGTTAGCACAGGGGTCACACATGGAAGGTGCTGGGTTAGCACAGTGCTGGGTTAGCACAGGGGTCACACATTGAAGGTGCTGGGTTAGTACACGGGTCACACACTGAAGGTGCTGGGTTAGCACAGGGGTCACACATGGAAGGTGCTGGGTTAGCACAGGGTTCACACGTGGAAGGTGCTGGGTTAGCACAGTGCTGGGTTAGCACAGGGGTCACACATGGAAGGTGCTGGGTTAGCACAGTGCTGGGGCACAGGGTCACACATTGAAGGTGCTTAGCACAGTGGGTTAGTACAGGGTCACACATTGAAGGTGCTGGGTTAGCACAGTGCTGGGTTCACAGGGTCACACATGGAAGGTGCTGGGTTAGTACACGGGTCACACACTGAAGGTGCTGGGCTAGCACAGGGTCACACATGGAAGGTGCTGGGTAGCACAGGGTCACACGTGGAAGTGCTGGGTAGCACAGTGCTGGGTTAGCACAGGGGTCACACATGGAAGGTGCTGGGTTAGCACAGTGCTGGGTTAGCACAGGGGTCACACATGGAAGGTGCTGGGTTAGCACAGTACTGGGTTAGCACAGGGGTCACACATGGAAGGTGCTGGGTTCGTACACGGGTCACACACTGAAGGTGCTGGGTTAGCACAGGGGTCACACATGGAAGGTGCTGGGTTAGCACAGGGTTTACACGTGGAAGGTGCTGGGTTAGCACAGTGCTGGGTTAGCACAGGGGTCACACATGGAAGGTGCTGGGTTAGCACAGGGTTCACACGTGGAAGATGCTGGGTTAGCACAGTGCTGGGTTAGCACAGGGGTCTCACATGGAAGGTGCTGCGTAAAATCTGCTCCACCAGCATCAAGCCCTGCAGAAAACCTTCCTGTTCTCATGGCAACAGCTCATCTCCAGCCAGTACCTGCCCCTCATTTCTCGCCTCTTTCAGAGGTGTGTTCCTGCCCCTCCACTGCAATCACCCACAGCGCTCTGCTCTGTGAGGGTGGGGCTCACAGCGGGTCCCTCTTGGTGCTGCTAGGTCTTGCCTCCCTCTCTACAACATTAATATCCATCTGAGGTGAGGTGAAATTTGCCACCCTCCAGGACTGGAGTTAAACCTGCAGACACTGCCCCCTCCAGAACTGGAGTTAAACCTGCAGACACTGTGGCCCTCCAGGACTGGAGTTAAACCTGCAGACACTGCCCCCTCCAGGACTGGAGTTAAAACTGCAGACACTGCGGCCCTCCAGGACTGGAGTTACACCTGCAGATATTGTGGCTCTGTGTTTCACTGTGAGAACAGAACAGAATAACAGAAACAGATAACAGAAAAATTAATTTGCAAAATTATTATTCCCAATTAACTAATCTCTAAAGACTTTGGGCCAGACATAAAAGCTGGAGCTAAAATGCCTCGGCATTTATGTGTGAATTACTAAAAAGTCCCATAGGGTGAAAATCATTACTTGAGATGAAATTTGCGGTGACTACTTCACTTTGCGACTTCCTCTTGATACATTGTAAACTCTGTTAAATCATATGTATACCCTGGATAGAAGGTGTTAAAACAGGGTGGAGATTTTGCAAATGAGGCCAATTTACTAAACCTTACTGTAACTGTGACCCCCGTCTGTGTGGAAATTTGTATGACTTCTGGAAGTAGATGGAAATGTTGTGCCGTCCAAGGATTACCCTCTTTCAGAGAAACCTAACAGCAGATACTGATGTGACATTACACAGGGTACACAGTCACTTGAGCCATGCGCCCAAAGATCAAATTCTCTGCTGGCTGTGGTGATGCTATTGTTAACTTTACATGTCCTTTCATCGGGATCTTTTCAAAGTACAGTTCCATGGCTTACAGGCACGTTGTTCTATCACACAATGTACAAATGTTCAGAATTTGTAAATACACATATCCATGAACATACAGGTTTTGTGTGATGCAAAACAAATAACAACAAATATTGTTGTGAAGTACCGCGGTTCACGTCACGGCAGCTTTATTTTCAGGAATATCTACAGACAATGAGAGGGTGGAACAAGTGGAATGTGTTAGCCGCGCTGTAATAACCTTATTCAAATCAGTGTTTATATTCTTCCTGTTCACAGACCACCAGCTGTGTCTTTTGCCCTTACTGTGTTGTACAAAAGCTTTTTATATGCTGCCTAACATCATGTCATATTTCTTTACTCCCTACACTGTTTGTTTTGTTAGCCTATACCTTATACATTCATTTTGAATATGTCACTCTTAATGATGACCGGCATTATGAAACTGTGCATCATTGGTCGTTATATCTTTTACCTGATCAGTAAATTTACTTTTCTTTTTCTCAAGGCTCCCTCACTATTTGTGTATCACATTACCTTGATATCTGGATGTGTAAGCATTTAATATGTGACATTCTTTATGGACGTCTCCTACTGCAAAATTGCCACATGAGGGCATTTACTTTTTTGAATGCATAATTACAGCAAGTCTTAGTAAATCGATTGTAAATATTTCGGTGTTTGTGACCGCAAAAGTGTCGCTATATAGCGAATATATTTGCACTGCAACAATTCCTAAGTAAATTTGGCCCTCTTTGTAGAAGGTTACATTTATTATTTATAGTTACATTTTAATCAAGTATGCTTTGCTTGACCATGAAGACTGGAATACTTCTACTTTGACATAAAGAACAGGTTTCATTTGGTATCTTTAATTTGAATACTGTTCAGCTTAAAAAAGGACTGCCATATTTAGTGAGGTTAAGCTAAACTAGCAAGCTATTTTCAGCGGAGTTCTATTTTAAGAGTTCTATTTTAAAGTTACAGGGTTCTATTTTAGATTTGATCTGTCTTCGTTGAGGCAGCTGTATGAAGGTGATTTAATTCTTTTGTAATTCATTGAGTTCCTCCAGTGATGAAAATAAACTGATAATAAAAATAAACTGAATATTAATCTTTTTATATATTGTGGATATCCGGATGTTTTTTGAGAGGCACATTTTCTTATGGGGCAATATTCACTTTTTACCTTTACAACCACACTGTGTTAGAGGAGTCACAGAGCCCAGCACAGCCACACTGTGTTAGAGGAGTCAGACTCAGCACAGCCACACTGTGTTAGAGGAGTCACAGAGCCCAGCACAGCCACACTGTGTTAGAGGAGTCAGACTCAGCACAGCCACACTGTGTTAGAGGTGTCACAGACTCAGCACAGCCACACTGTGTTAGAGGAGTCACAGACTCAGCACAGCCACACTGTGTTAGAGGAATCACAGAGCCCAGCAGAGCCACACTGTGTTAGAGGAATCACAGAGCCCAGCATAGCCACACTGTGCTAGAGGAGTCACAGAGCCCAACACAGCCACACTGTGTTAGAGGAATCACAGAGCCCAGCACAGCCACACTGTGCTAGAGGAGTCACAGAGCCCAACACAGCCACACTGTGTTAGAGGAATCACAGACTCAGCACAGACACACTGTGTTAGAGGAGTCACAGACTCAGCACAGCCACACCGTGTTAGAGGAGTCACAGACTCAGCACAGCCACACCGTGTTAGAGGAGTCACAGAGCCCAGCACAGCCACACTGTGTTAGAGGAATCACAGAGCCCAACACAGCCACACTGTGTTAGAGGAATCACAGACTCAGCACAGCCACACTGTGTTAGAGGAATCACAGAGCCCAGCACAGCCACACTGTGTTAGAGGAGTCACAGAGCCCAACACAGCCACACTGTGTTAGAGGAATCACGTTAACTTTCCTAATGCTGGTATAATGACATAGACAGGTGTTATTTAAACAGATGTTGTCTTTATAAAACATGTGACTCCTCTAACACAGAATGGCTGTGCTGGGCTATGTGACTCTTCTAACACAGTGTGGCTGTGCTGAGTCTGTGACTCCTCTAACACACGGTGTGGCTGTGCTGAGTCTGTGACACCTCTAACACAGTGTGGCTGTGCTGGGCTATGTGACTCCTCTAACACAGTGTGGCTGTGCTGGGCCCTGTGCCACCTTTCACACAGTGTGGCTGTGCTGGGCCCTGTGCCACCTTTCACACAGTGCAGAGCTGGGTGTGTCTCTCAGTGACTCTCAGGCTTCCTCCAGCACTCCCCCGGTGCCAGCGCTTCGTTCCATCTTTGGTTTACTGTTTAACCATTTACTTAATGAGCTGTGAGTTACTGATGAGCCTGGCTGTAAATAATGAAGGGCCGGCAGGTTGGTTTCCCTGTGGGGGTGCAGAAGATGCAGAGCGCGCTCGCAGCCATAGAGCTGCCTGGAGCAGCTCAACGCAGAGCTTTTACACCTCACTGCCTCCTGTGCTGTGTGTGCTCCGTGCTCTGTGCTGTGTGTGTGTGTGTGTGTGTGTGTGTGTGTGCTCAATGCGGTGTGTGTGTATGTGTGTGTGCTCTGTTCTGTGTCTGTGTGTGTGCTCAATGCGGTGTCTGTGTATGTGTGTGTGCTCTGTTCTGTGTCTGTGTGTGTATGCTCCATGCTGTGTGTGTGTGCTCTGTGCTCTGTTCTGTGTGTGCTCTGTGCTGTGTGTGTGAGTGCTCTGTGTGTGCTCTGTGCTGTGTGTGTGAGTGCTCTGTGTGTGCTCTGTGCTGTGTGTGTGAGTGCTCTGTGTGTGCTCTGTGCTGTGTGTGTGCATGTGAGTGCACTGTGTGTGTATGCTCCATGCTGTGTGTTTGTGTGTGTGTGTGTTTGTGTGTGTGTGTGAGCGCTCTGTGTGTGCTCTGTGCTGTGTGTATGTGTGTATGCTCCATGCTGTGTGTGTGTGTGCTCTGTATGTTCTGTGTGTCTGTATTCAGTACAATTTTTCTCACACAGCACACTCACATGTGTACATATACTCACACACACAATCACACATTCACACACATACTCACATGCACATGTGTACACACACACAATTACACATGTACACAAACATGCACTTACATACACACAAATGCACACACATGCATACACGCTCACACATACACACTCATTCACGCACACACACACACACGTATGCACACTCATATGCACACATTTACACACACATACACACATGCATGCACACTCACACACAGTCACACCCACACACACACACTTACCAAACACACACGCATACACACACACACACACATTCACACGGGGGTTATGTAAAGGAGCCGTGCCTGTCATTCCATTCTGCTCCACTCTGCAGATTTGTGTTGTTTTTAAAAGAGCTTGAACTACATGAGGTAAGCTGGATAAAGCATTAATATTAAGCTGAGATAAGCTTTGGGCATCGAAGAGGATGCTGGCAGATAACATTGACTTGTAGTACAGCGTATTGTTTTGTTCATTTGAATTGATTGTTTCCTTTAGGACCAGCAATCTGATCTTTGACCTGAGGGGGCAACATGGAGACATATTCCCATTAAGGTAATGGCATTCATACTTGCGCTTGCAGAGTCACATGGTAAAGCCTGCTTACGCCAATCCCCTGTCTGCCGCCTGAATCCGCGATTATGTCTAAAGCAGCTGCTCGTTGAAAAGAAAGCACAAAAATGCAGAGACTCCGTGACCCTTCAGGACCTTCCTTTCACTGCCCTGCCCCTCCCGCACTGCGGCAGCCAGTGATCCAGTGATCCCCCTCACAACGTAGGTGTGAAGGGCATATGGCCTCATCTCTCCGTCACATCCTCATTTGGTGATTTCTCATATCAATCTCTCCTCTAAATAGAGCACTCTGAGCCTGACGTGGGAAAGCAGAGCTGTGCTGGATTATTAGAGGACTTTTGTCTTAATTGCATCAGTTATTTCAGATATCCAGTCATGGTCACAGATGAATCAGTCGCAGAAAAATGGTTGTTAAATCCAAACTCTCATCACTGTGCAGTCTGCAGTAATCTCCTTCCCTGGGGAGAGTCATTAATGAGCTCTGTCTGTGTCCAATTTACGGAGCCACTGACAACCCAGCATAACCCAGCTATAACCCTGACATAACCCAGCTATAACCCCAACATAAACCTGCTATAACCCCAACATAACCCAGCTATAACCCTGACATAACCCAGCTATAACCCCAACATAACCCAGCTATAACCCCAACATAACCCAGCTATAACCCCAACATAACCCAGCTATAACCCTGACATAACCCAGCTATAACCCCGACATAACCCTGCTATAACATAACCCAGCTATAACATAACCCAGCTATAACCCTGACATAACCCAGCTATAACCCCAACATAACCCAGCTATAACCCCAACATAACCCTGCTATAACCCCAACATAACCCAGCTATAACCCCAACATAACCCTGCTATAACACCAACATAACCCAGCTATAACACCAACATAACCCTGCTATAACCCCAACATAACCCAGCTATAGCCCCAACATAACCCAGCTATAACCCCAACATAACCCTGCTATAACCCCAACATAACCCAGCTATAACCCCAACATAACCCTGCTATAACCCCAACATAACCCAGCTATAGCCCCAACATAACCCAGCTATAACACCAACATAACCCAGCTATAACCCCAACATAACCCAGCTATAACACCAACATAACCCTGCTATAACCCCAACATAACCCAGCTATAACCCCAACATAACCCAGCTATAACCCTGACATAACCCAGCTATAACCCCAACATAACCCAGCTATAACCCAACATAACCCAGCTATAACCCAACATAACCCTGCTATAACCCCAACATAACCCAGCTATAACCCCAACATAACCCAGCTATAACACCAACATAACCCAGCTATAACCCCAACATAACCCAGCTATAACCCCAACATAACCCAGCTATAACCCCAACATAACCCAGCTATAACCCCAACATAACCCAGCTATAACCCCGACATAACATAACCCTGCTATAACCCCAACATAACCCTGCTATAACCCCCATAACCCAGCTATAACCCCAACATAACCCAGCTATAACCCCGACATAACCCAGCTATAACCCAGACATAACCCAGCTATAACCCGACATAACCCAGCTATAACCCCAACATAACCCAGCTATAACACCAACATAACCCAGCTATAACCCCAACATAACCCAGCTATAACACCAACATAACCCAGCTATAACCCCAACATAACCCAGCTATAACCCCGACATAACCCAGCTATAACCCCGACATAACCCAGCTATAACCCCAACATAACCCAGCTATAACCCCAACATAACCCAGCTATAACCCCAACATAACCCAGCTATAACCCCAACATAACCCAGCTATAACACCAACATAACCCAGCTATAACCCCGACATAACCCAGCTATAACCCCGACATAACCCAGCTATAACCCCAACATAACCCAGCTATAACACCAACATAACCCTGCTATAACCCCAACATAACCCAGCTATAACACCAACATAACCCTGCTATAACCCCAACATAACCCAGCTATAACCCCAACATAACCCAGCTATAACCCCGACATAACCCCTATAACACCCAACATAACCCAGCTATAACCCCAACATAACCCAGCTATAACCCCGACATAACCCAGCTATAACCCGACATAACCCAGCTATAACCCCAACATAACCCAGCTATAACCCCAACATAACCCAGCTATAACCCAACATAACCCAGCTATAACACCAACATAACCCTGCTATAACACCAACATAACCCAGCTATAACCCCAACATAACCCAGCTATAACCCCAACATAACCCAGCTATAACCCTGACATAACCCAGCTATAACCCCAACATAACCCAGCTATAACCCCAACATAACCCAGCTATAGCCCCAACATAACCCAGCTATAACCCCAACATAACCCAGCTATAACCCCAACATAACCCAGCTATAACCCCAACATAACCCAGCTATAACACCAACATAACCCAGCTATAACCCCGACATAACCCAGCTATAACACCAACATAACCCAGCTATAACCCCGACATAACCCAGCTATAACACCAACATAACCCAGCTATAACCCCAACATAACCCAGCTATAACCCCAACATAACCCAGCTATAACACCAACATAACCCAGCTATAACCGGTCGATATTACAGCCTCACACAGGAGGTGGGCGGAGTCAGCAGAGAAGGAGTGGCTCATTGATATTACAGTCTCACACAGAAGGTGGGCGGAGTCAGCAGAGAAGGAGTGGCTCATTGATATTACAGTCTCACACAGAAGGTGGGCGGAGTCAGCAGAGAAGGAGTGGCTCATTGATATTACAGCCTCACACAGGAGGTGGGCGGAGTCAGTAGAGAAGGAGTGGCTCATTGATATTACAGCCTCACACAGGAGGTGGGCGGAGTCAGTAGAGAAGGAGTGGCTCATTGATATTACAGCCTCACAAAGGAGGTGGGCGGAGTCAGTTGAGAAGGAGTGGCTCATTGATATTACAGCCTCACACAGCCCCAGGCAGGCCCCATGCAGCAGCTCCCTGCTGCTCAGTCTGCTTGTCTCTCATTTCCTCTTCCTCCCTGGCTGTTTAGTTTACACATTCCTCACACGTTCTCACAGAGATGATCCAGTCCAACAACCTCACTCAAGCCACCTTGCGATTCTCCAGCCAGTTTTGTTTTTTAATGCTTTTTTGCTTAGTGAGGATAAAAGTAATATGTAACACTAAATTATTTTACAGACCAACCTGTCCGCGCAGCGTAAAACAGATCAGCATCGGGAATGGCACTTTAGCAGCTCCTCTTCCCTGAGGGAACAAAACTGCTAATTAAAAAATACATAATGGGGCCGCTGGGTGGCTCACAGGGATAGGCGCTTGCCTGGGAGCCCTGAGATCGGGTCGGAGGTCCCCATTGGCGAAGCAACACCTGGCCCAGCCAGCCATTGTTGGTCTCATCGCCATAGTCCCCTCCCTGGTCATGCTAGGCATGAACTGAGGGTATGCTGACCACGTCATCCTCCGATGCCAGAGGCAGCGTGCGATTACTGGTGCAGCTGCAGTGTGTATAGAAGTGAGATTGTCGTCGTGTGAATGGGAGGAGTCACGTGCTCGGCCCCTCCACCAAAGCCAGCAGAGTGGGGTCAGCGTTGCAATCAACAAGTTCCGTTCAGTTCAGGTTGGGAAAAATCGGGAAAAAACTATACATAATGATTACAATTATAAAATTTTTATAAAAATTTTTATAAAAGCAACTCAGTAGGCCGGACTGCCAGCTTTACTGGCAGGTAGTGGCATTGTCCTGTATGACGTGTAGTTTTATCTGGCTGTTTAAAACAACTGCATTCTGTCAGTCCTGCAGGCATACCCACTGCCACACATAAAAACTTTTTGCTTTCACAGTCCTACTTCAGGTGATGTTCTGAGCACTTTTACCTGCATTGACTGATTCAGTTTTAAAGTTAATATCAGATTGCTGGATGAGCTGTATCTGTATCTGCGTGTTGAATTGTGTGGAGTGACTGAGATGATTTTCTTTAAAATATCGGCCAATCAGGCATTGGGGACAGCTCCTTCAGGAGGTGCCCCTCAGACCAAGCTCAGCCACGCCCCCTCTCTGCTCCAATGGCACACAGTGAATGTGGGAAACATCAGGCCCCACCCCTGTTACCCGGCAACTCTGTTCACTCTTCCTCCTGGCTGCTGTGTCCTATTTTCAGCTTTCAGACCCAGCATGCCTGTCTCCCCATTCCAGGGCTGCTCAGTGCAGGTTGTAAAAAACGTAATAATGGCATGGTGCATTGGAGCACCTGCATCTCAGGGTCTGAAGGGTAATGGGTTTCCTGAGACACACAGAAGGGTAATGGGTTTCCTGAGACACACAGAAGGGTAATGGGTTTCCTGAGACACACAGAAGGGTAATGGGTTTCCTGAGACACACTGAAGGGTAATGGGTTTCCTGAGACACACAGAAGGGTAATGGGTTTCCTGAGACACACAGAAGGGTAATGGGTTTCCTGAGACACACAGAAGGGTAATGGGACACACAGAAGGGTAATGGGTTTCCTGAGACACACAGAAGGGTAATGGGTTTCCTGAGACACACAGAAGGGTAATGGGTTTCCTGAGACACACAGAAGGGTAATGGGTTTCCTGAGACACACAGAAGGGTAATGGGTTTCCTGAGACACACAGAAGGGTAATGGGTTTCCTGAGACATACAGAAGGGTAATGGGTTTCCTGAGACACACAGAAGGGTAATGGGTTTCCTGAGACACACAGAAGGGTAATGGGTTTCCTGAGACACACAGAAGGGTAATGGGTTTCCTGAGACACACAGAAGGGTAATGGGTTTCCTGAGACATACAGAAGGGTAATGGGTTTCCTGAGACACACAGAAGGGTAATGGGTTTCCTGAGACACACTGAAGGGTAATGGGTTTCCTGAGACACACAGAAGGGTAATGGGTTTCCTGAGACACACAGAAGGGTAATGGGTTTCCTGAGACATACAGAAGGGTAATGGGTTTCCTGAGACACACTGAAGGGTAATGGGTTTCCTGAGACACACAGGTGAGCTACCTGAAGTTGTGATGATTTTCTTCCAATACTTTTCACTCCTCGGCTCCTTTCCGCAAATACAGAGTAAAGTGTGTTTTGTGAATAAAACACGCAGATGTGAAAATTCCAGGATGTGAGCGTATTTGCTAAGAGAAGGTAAATGCACATAAATGCAATCAGAGGGGTAGAAATTTCTGGAACAGGATCTGTGCCTGTCTTACATAACTCTCTGCACACAGAGCCATGAGAGCGCTGAGGATGCCATCCCATAATCCTGGTCTGTTGTGGAATTAACAGATTACGCTCACCCAGCATGGGTGTTACAGGCACAGGGAATGCCTGTGTTTGTTACTGGAAAAAGGGATCTGAGATTAAATACCAAAATGAGAAAACCGCTGTGCTACATCACACCGTTCTGCACAGGAGACACCGAATGTCTGAGCTTTAGTGATCGGTGTGCTGACTCGCCTCTCACTGTATGTGTCCTGCACTGTCGCTGAACAGTCACATTCTGTTTGGTCATTGATCAGAAATGTAAAAGATGAAGGCGTACAGGTTTCTATTGATCTATGCCTTCTTTATTTTTAAAAACATATGATCTGGAGTTAAATTGAAACTGTTGCTCTAAAGGTTTATGAAGGAGAGCTATAGTGTGTTGAAGGAACAGTAATAAAATGGCCAGACTACAGTAATCTCAGTAAAGACCTGAAAACAGTCTGATAGTTAAGCATCACAACATCATAATACATTCTGTTTAGTTTTTATTTTAGCTTTAGTAATTTAAACCTTATTCTAAGCAGGGTAGTCCCACTGACATCCACAATCTCTTTCTGAATGGGACGTGTTTTGGTAGCCCCTACTGAAATGGTTAATATTGCTAGCTTGGAGATGCTAACAATGAGTCTCCTCTAATCACCTGAGCCAAGTCCCAGCGCTCAGGGTATTTCTGGCCAAGGACGCCTCACTCCCTCTGCCTGGAAGGACATCCAATTTACTGTGTGAGAAAAATGAGAGATGATGCAGAGAGAAACCCCAGCAGACAGTGCAGAATGGGTTATTTATATTGGGGCCACACCAGGAAAAGAGCTAGTCAGATGACAGGTAAACTCAAGGTCTTTTGCCCCTCACAGAATGACCAGACCATGAAATACAGTGAGGTCTTTTGCCCCTCACAGAATGACCAGACCATGAAATACAGTGAGGTCTTTTGCCCCTCACAGAATGACCAGACCATGAAATACAGTGAGGTGTTTTGCCCCCTTGTGGGGACAGAAATGGTGCCGTGCCGACGGGAGACTGTGGGAGAACCACTGAGCTACCACAGAAACCAAACTGTCTTCAGCTAAACTGTCAGTACGCTGACACTAACCCCTCAGTACGCTGACACTAACCCCTCAGTACGCTGACACTAACCCATCAGTACGCTGACACTAACCCCTCAGTACGCTGACACTAACCCCTCAGTACGCTGACACTAACCCCTCAGTACGCTGACACTAACCCCTCAGTACGCTGACACTAACCCATCAGTACGCTGACACTAACCCCTCAGTACGCTGACACTAACCCGTCAGTACGCTGACACTAACCCTCAGTACGCTGACACTAACCCGTCAGTACGCTGACCCTCACGCTGACACTAACCCCTCAGTACGCTGACACTAACCCCTCAGTACGCTGACACTAGTAACCCCCTCAGTACGCTGACCTAACCCGTCAGTACGCTGACACTAACCCTCAATACGCTGACACTAACCCCTCAGTACGCTGACACTAACCCCTCAGTACGCTGACACTAACCCCTCAGTACGCTGACACTAACCCATCAAACACACTAACCCTCAATACGCTGACACTAACCCCTCAGTACGCTGACACTAACCCCTCAGTACGCTGACACTAACCCTCAGTACGCTGACACTAACCCTCAGTGCGCTGACACTAACCCTCAGTGCGCTGACACTAACCCGTCAGTGCGCTGACACTAACCCTCAGTACGCTGACACTAACCCCTCAGTACGCTGACACTAACCCCTCAGTACGCTCTAACCCCTCAGTGCGCTGACACTAACCCCTCAGTACGCTGACACTAACCCCTCAGTACGCTGACACTAACCCATCAGTACGCTGACACTAACCCGTCAGTTCACTGTGTTAACCCATTAATACGCTGACACTAACCCCTCAGTACGCTGACAATAACCCCTCAGTACGCAGACACTAACCCGTCAGTACACTGACACTAACCCATCAGTACGCTGACACTAACCCCTCAGTACGCTGACACTAACCCCTCAGTACGCTGACACTAACCCGTCAGTACGCTGTGTTAACCCATCAATACACTGACACTAACCCCTCAGTACGCTGACACTAACCCATCAGTACGCTGACACTAACCCATCAATACGCTGACACTAACCCCTCAGTACGCTGACACTAACCCGTCAGTACGCTGTGTTAACCCATCAATACGCTGACACTAACCCGTCAGTACGCTGTGTTAACCCCTCAGTACGCTGACACTAACCCGTCAGTACGCTGACACTAACCCCTCAGCACGCAGACACTAACCCCTCAGTACGCTGACACTAACCCATCAGTACGCTGTGTTAACCCATCAATACGCTGACACTAACCCATCAGTACGCTGTGTTAACCCATCAATACGCTGACACTAACCCGTCAGTACACTGTGTTAACCCATCAATACGCTTGCCTCAGCATGGGTCCAGCTTTGGCCCGCAGGCGCTCTTGCAGTTGGTTGTACGTCTATTTCATAGCACAGACTCAGAATCAGGGGAACAGATTTATCCGTCTATTTCACAGCCCTGCTTTATGAAGGTGCTCTGGGGCATTCAGAGAGAGAGCCGATCAGAAGCGGCTCGGACGTGACTCACAGCCGTCTGGGGACTGAGACTATATTTAGAGCAGAGCCTGGAACAGCAGCCCATGCTCTGAACATCTCCACACACTGCCATCACCCTTTCCAACAACGCTCACTGCGTCTCCCACACACACACTGCCATCACCCTTTCCAACAACGCTCACTGCGTCTCCCCACACACACACTGCCATCACCCCGCTCACTCGTCTCCCCAACAACTGCCATCACCCTGCAACGCTCACACGTCTCCCCACACACACACTGCCATCACCCTTTCCAACAACGCTCACTGCGTCTCCCACACACACACACTGCCATCACCCTTTCCAACAACGCTCACTGCGTCTCCCACACACACACTGCCATCACCCTTTCCAACAACGCTCACTGCGTCTCCCACACACACACACTGCCATCACCCTTTCCAACAACGCTCACTGCGGCTCCCAAACACACACTGCCATCACCCTTTCCAACAACGCTCACTGCGTCTCCCACACACACACACTGCCATCACCCTTTCCAACAACGCTCACTGCGTCTCCCACACACACACTGCCATCACCCTTTCCAACAACGCTCACTGCGTCTCCCACACACACACTTCACTGAAATGAACTGCAAAAGGGCGCTAACAATGACAGCTCAGCAAACACGTACCGACTGCCCTCTCTACTGACACACAGCCAAAATGGGACATGAGTGAAGTCCCAATGGTCACAAAGTACAGGGCCAAGAGCACACAGACCCTGGGTCAGAGGGGAGGAGAGGAGGACCCAGGGCCAAGAGCACAGGGCCAGACACACAGACCCTGGGTCAGAGACCTGGGAGGCAGGGCCAAGAGCACACAGACCCTGGGTCAGAGGAGGGAGGCAGGGCCAAGAGCACACAGACCCTGGGTCAGAGGAGGGAGGCAGGGCCAAGAGCACACAGACCCTGGGTCAGAGGAGGGAGGCAGGGCCAAGAGCACACAGACCCTGGGTCAGAGGAGGGAAGCAGCACACAGACCCTGGGTCAGAGGAGGGAAGAGCACACAGACCCTGGGTCAGAGGAGGGAGGCAGAGCCAAGAGCACACAGACCCTGGGTCAGAGGAGGGAGGCAGGGCCAAGAGCACACAGACCCTGGGTCAGAGGAGGGAGGCAGGGCCAAGAGCACACAGACCCTGGGTCAGAGGAGGGAGGCAGGGCCAAGAGCACACAGACCCTGGGTCAGTTCAATGACTCAACAAATCAAGACCACATCCCTGACGGTAATAGAAATATACAACTGAATAACTGTCATCGAGCCGGAGCAGTCTCAGAGATTCAGAAATTTTAGTCCCATATAGCCTCAAGCTAGTCCCACATAGCCTCATGCTAGTCCCATTTAGTTCTCAAAGGAGAAGGCAGACCTGGTGGCCATACACTAGCACAGCACAGTTTGTGTAATGATGCAGACTAGGTTTGCATCCTTTCCCTTTAAAAGAAGCTCTCACTCAAAGCTTTCATTGTCCACTCAAAAGTTGCTGCTTTTAAATGTACTTAACTTTATATGTATACTTCATTTTCAAATATGTTCTGGATCTAACAAAATACCTTAAACACATGGTTTTAGAGGATATATGTTGCATGTGGACTTTAGGACCAGACAAGTTTGAAATAGCTTTGGTCTTCCCACAACCATGTTACAGCAGTATACTATAACACAGCTCAATACTGCCACTCTCTGGCCATCTGTGGAAAATGAGCACTGCTGTTGTACTGACTGAAATGAGTATGTGTATTATTATGACATATGACAATACTGAACAGCCATTCAGCTTTAAAAAGTCTTAAGTGCTGTAGCTGCTCTTCCGTGTCCCGATTTGGAACTGTATATTTCTTCAGTTCCTGGAGTCACATCAATTGCCAAACTCAGGGTTAGATTTACTTGAGAATTGTGACCGCTTTTCGGGCGTAAAAGCAGCCGCTAAAACGCCTTGATATTTACGCGCGAATTACTAAACAGTCGCAATGGGTGAAAATCGCTATTAAAATGGGATTTTCGGTGACTTTGCAACTTTCCTCTTGTTATATAGTAAAATCAGTTCATGCATATGTATACCTGGGGTTTTTGCCCTTATTATGTTGTAGGAAAGCTTTTTATATGTCGTCTAACATCGTCTCATGTTTTCTTTGCTTCCTGTTCTGTTCTTTTTGTTACACTATACCTAATAAATTCATTTTGTCCTTCCGAATCGTACGCCTCTCGGTTGGTGTTTAATTAATATACAGTAATACGGTATTAAGAAGCTGTGCCGTGCCTGCCGTTATATCTGTTACCTGACACCTCAGCACGTAAAGAGTTGTGTTTTTCTTCAGGTTCGTTCTCAATTTGCGCCTTGTTATCTGGATGTGTAAGTATGCTACATATGGCCTTTTTATGGGTGTCCCCTATCGCAAAAATTGCGACATGAGGGCATTTCATTTTTTTTTATTGCGTAATTAAAACAAGTCTTGGTAAATCGGTCGCTAATATTTCAGAGTTTGCGGCGGTATAAGTGTCGCTATATAGCGAATACTTTTGCGCTGCGACTAGTCCTTAGTAAATTTGGCCCTGAGTGTGCTCCTGTGTGTGAAAGTGAAGGTTACAGTTACACACTGTACTCCGTGTTAAGTTGTTTATTTTAAGGATCACCATTAGTTGATGCAATAGCAGACAGCTGGCCTCCTGGGGTCCACAATACAATTCAATGCAATTACATTTAAATATATTCTCATGATAACATACCTGCAAGTGTGACATAAAGCACCAGAATATAAAAATAAAAACAAAAAAATAATACAATAGCAATCTTACAACAATTACTCACACAACCATCTGCCTAACCAACATATCTTCAGCCAGAGTTTGGTAATGAAGCCTCACAGGTGGCAGTTTTATATCCAGCATGTCCCACAGGAGCGCTTTATGCTGCATATTAAAGGTTTTAAAAAACCTGAAGGCTACTCGAACCTGGGAGGCACACTAGAGCACAGGCAGCAGTGCAGGTAAGGACAGGTGATCAGTCTCTCAGTAATGACAGGTAATAAAGTCTCTGGAGGAGGTCCTTTTGGGCAGGTATGCTCGTGTCACCTGGCTCATTACCACAAGCGCTGGCAGCAGAGGCAGCAGTACCAGGGGAAGCCGTAGCGGCCCGCGCACCGTCGCCTGGAACCAGTCCGTGAACATGGCCAACATCACCACGGCAACCACTAGCAGGTACACGAGCAGGCTGCAGGTGCTGTGGTAGAGCCGCAGGTGTGGAGAGGGGCGGGGGGAGAGGGCCAGCCACAGCCCAGCTCCCCCCTGCAGCACACTCACTGCCATCGTGAATGCTCCCACTACACTGTGCCAGCTCACCATGTGGGGGCGCTCTGACACATGCTTACTGCTCACCATGAAGGCCACACCCACAGCCCCACCCACCAGGGCCATGCCCTGCAGAACGGCACGCACACACACATGCCTCCTCCTGCTCTTACAGTACAACACACACCCCTGCCCCCAAAACAGCAGCATCCCCTCTGTCATACAGAGACAGAACTGAGAGAGAGGGAGAGAGGGAGGGAGAGAGAGAGGGAGAGAGGGTTCCTTCATTGTAAATGGAGCACAGAACTTCTCCACAGTTACATGAAATACATAAAAAAAACATACATTCACATATTAACCATGACAATCCCAAAATAAACAACACGCACACACACACTCACACACACACACACACACTCACACACACACACGCACACACACTCACTCACGCACACTCGCACACACTCACGCATGCACACACGCACGCACACACTCACTCACACACTCACACACACACACACACTCACTCACACACACACTCACACACTCACACACTCACACACTCACACACACACACGCACACACACACACACACACTCACTCACACTCACACACTCACACACACACACACACTCACGCATGCACTCACACACGCACACACACACGCACACTCACACACTCACACACACTCACATGCACACACACACACTCACACACTCACACACTCACACACTCACACACACACACACACACACACACTCACACACACGCACACACGCGCACACACACACACACTCACACACACTAACTCACACACTCTGCCTCTTAAGCCTGAGTAGATTCTGGCTGGTGGCAGAATGGGGGCCCCTGAACATAAGTTTGCATTACTTTTCTTCATAATTCATGTAGAGATACATAATTCATTCATCATAGAGTTGCAGCAGCTACACACAGAGCTGCATCACCTGCACAAACACAGAGTAAGATATATACGCAAAGTTCACCTGAAGCGTTTATGCACAAAACCCACTGCCCTTTGTAACCCTCAGGTCAGTCCCCTGCTAATGCGTCACACCTTCACCATGCTTAGACTCAACCTTAGGAAGTGCCTCCACAGTATAGCTATCACTGCAGAAAAGCAGACCTGGGGATGACAGTATGAGAAGCCCAGAAAGGCGGAAATGGGAATGTGTACACTTACTGCGATGGACATACACACAGGGTGCCAGGAGAAGAGACCTGCAAAACCAAACCAAACATTACACTCCCTCAGTCAAAAGCACAGAGATCCCCCCCAGACAGGATCCCCCAGACAGGAGCACAGAGATCCCCCCAGACAGACAGCACAGAGATCCCCCCCCCAGAACCCCCAGACAGGAGATCCCCCCTCCCACAGAGATCCCCCAGACCACTCCCCCTCCCTCAGTCAGACAGCACAGAGATCCCCCAGACAGGAGTCAGAAGCACAGAGATCCCCCAGACAGAAGCACAGATCCCCCTCCCAGTCAGAAGAGATCCCCCCACCCCCCAGACAGAGATCCCCTCCCCCCTCTCAGTCAGAAGCACAGAGATCCCCCCCCCTCAGTCAGTCAGAGCACAGAAGCACAGAGATCCCCCCCCCAGACAGAGACCACAGAGACCCCCACCCCCGCTCTCCCTCCCTGGCATAGGAGACATAAGCCCTGCTCTCCCTCTCTGTAGCACAGGCCTTCCTGATTCCACCAGATTTCCTCATTCTGAAAGTTGGTGGATGTAGACCAAGGCCTGAATCACTGACCTTCTTTACCTCATATATTTTAGGTTTAGCCTAAAACCATTCTTCTGTATTATGCAAAACTCACTCAGAGTCACAGGTGCAGCTCGTTGGGTTTATTTAGTGTTACCTGCTAAGTTTTCAAAACCAGCAAGCTATAATTAGCATCTGTGATCTGTGTATTTTCTCAGCCACATGAATGTTGCTTTAATGTTCAATGTTCACCATCTCAGTCTCCTTTTCAGCTCACTGCTTCAGATTTTTATGAAAATGTCCACACCTGTTTGCCCATGTGAGATGGTTACATCTACATTTTTGGAACTGATTTATCAACTGTTCAGGCGATAAATGTACTCAAAAGTGGCCATTTTCATATGGGAAAAATGTTAAGAAAATGTTTGGTGAAACAAAACAGCAGAGGTGAAAGGGCAGTTGATTTGATAGGGATTGACGCGTTCACATCTGAGAACTGAAATGGATGTTGAAACAGCAATAGGTCAAACAATCATGTAGCATGCGCTCCAACAAATACGATAATAATAATAATGAAAACTCACTTGTTCCAGGTCGGGACAACACCGTTATTAATATGGTAAAACCCACGACGATGACATGAGCAGCGATCACCGCGATCCTGCGCATCCACCGATAAATCCAGAACTCTCCGCTTCCTTGGCCCCTGACGGCCACCCTGGTCCGTAGGTCGAACCGCATTGCTTCGGCTTCGTGAGTCTATGGAGGGGGTCAAACACGCGGGCAGGGACTGTGCCTTGATCGTTTCACAAAATACAGTGCCAGAACCACTTACCAGTGATTATGTGTGCAGCTGGCTGACATACTGAAACTGATAACGCTGACTAATGCATCACTTAATTGAGCACGGAACTATTAATGACTACAGTAGCAGCTCACTGCTGTAGTCTAACTAGATAGCAGTGGGTGGTAGTTGGCTAGCAATAAAATGGTACATTCCGTTCATGATCAACCCAGCTCAGCAACACAATTGATCATATCCAGGTAAACATTTATGTTGCATTAGACCTCTCCGATGAAAGGTAAGCTTCATAGCTTCGTTCAGTGTAAAATTGAACCCGATTTACGCCGCCAAGCATGAAACTGAAGAGAGATTGTTACCTTAATATTATTGCGCTCCTGACCTGTAATACCAGAGAATAAATCTGAGTAATTATCTAAATGGCTGACGTCTCGACGTTTCCATAAGTCCCTCTGAATACATTCCTTCTTAGTATTCCGGACGTCCACTCCAGTCTTGCGTTCGGGTAGTGTTGTGCGGCACCTTTGTCTTCTTTCTCTGAAACTTACCTGAAACCTGCCTGTCAGGTGGCTGTTCACTTCCTGGACAGGACTCAAGAGAGCAGAAATGAAACGAACTGGATGCGCTCATAGGATAGAAAGTTGGACTAGACAGGCAATCACGAGTTGGGCGCTAGGAGTGGTAAGAGAATTACTACAATCCCAATCAATACTCAGTTTGTCTCCTCAGGTCTTATGCCACTGAAATGAGAATCACAAAGCGCCCAAAGAATGCATTATAAGTGCGAGTTAAATATTAATAAAATGCGTATCTTTCTTTGTTGGCAATGGATTCACATTTATGCAAAACAAATGCATATGAATCACAGTTTCTACAGCGAGCCCAGCGTTTGTTTGTTGCTGACGGATAACGAAAATGAAATGACAAGTGTTATTTTTTTAATGCTTGCTCAGCCCACTTTTCCAGTTCAAAAGGAATTCGAATTTATTGGCTTTGTAAAGTATTCGTGTCGTCCATAATTTAGAGGAGAGTGACAGACCCGTAATTCAAACCCGGAAGCAGAAAAAAAGCATGAATGTCAAAGTATTAAACTGGGAGTTGTGGTTTAACTGTCAGTCCAACATGTAACCGCTGCAGGACGCTCAGGGAGCCGATTATGCAGGTTCAGCCTTACAGAGAAGTGCTGGTCTGGTTTAACTAAAGAACGCTTTTCTAGAAATAACACACTGCTTCTGTGCAGATAGCAATTATGTTGACACCACCATGCAGTTCTCTGTCTGGTGATTGGTGATTTTTACTTGTGGCAGAGTTAGTGATGCAATCGATGGTCACAGACTCAGAAGGGAATATGTGGGGATTCTCCAGAGAGACGCTTTCAGCATCGCCAGGAGGTGCTCACCATTTCACACAAACAAAAGGGCCGGCAACTACGAAAGAGTGGTCAGATGAGCTTCTTTCATGACTCAAACTTAATTTATAAATGTTTATAGAGGAGATAGCAGAACAGGACCACAGTCAGACCCATTCAGTGAAAACCTCTGACCCCTAATCACCCCCAGGGATATCTGGTGACACCCCCAATCACCCCACAGAACTCTGAGCTCCAAAACAAGGCCCCACATCACACCCAATTACACTGAAGAAAAGCAGAATCAGACATCAGTGTGTTCAAGTGTTATGGATATTTAATCCACTTGTCATAAATCAACATTTTCTTCTGTTTAGCAGCATAACAGGTAGTTTTTGAGGTATTTCTCTGTTCATACACAGGTATCCACATGCACACACACACGCACACACATTCTCTTGGCTTCAGCCCACAGATGCTCACACAAACACACACTCTTGTTTGCTTCAGCATGCAGGCACATACACACACACTCACACTCTCTCTCTCTCTCACACACACACACACTGCCTGCCCACTCTTCCCTCACCTGGGCTAACCCTAACCCTCTCACCTGGGCTAACCCTCTCACCCCTCACCTGGGCTAACCCTAACCCTCTCACCTGGGCTAACCCTCTCACCCCTCACCTGGGCTAACCCTAACCCCTCTCACCCTCACCTGGGCTAACCCTAACCTCTCACCCCTCACCTGGGCTAACCCTAACCCTCTCACCCCTCACCTGGGCTAACCCTAACCCTCTCACCCCTCACACAGGGAGCTGGATGGACAGTGCTGCTGGAGGATGTTTCTAGGTGATACATTCACAGTCATGTTTATAATAAAATGTGTTTATTTAAAATTTGAATTTGTTTGTGATAATAAACACATTCTTTAAAAATTATAGAATCAAATGATGATATGCAGTTGTTCGTTATCCACTGTGATCAAAGTCCAGTTCTGACTCACTGCAGCAGTGTCCAGTTCCCTCGAGCACTGCAGTAGCTGGCAAATTCCACAAACTGCAATGAAAGCTGTCGTGGGGCACTCACTGAGATGGTGACTCTGGGTTACCCTGTACCACCTCCCATGTGAACACGGCATAAGATACACGCACCAGAGCTCATTATGGCACTGGTCTTTGAGCTGAGATGCGTGCTGTAAAATGGCTGCTGCGGCTCACCCATTCACAGTGGCTGAGGGTCCTCAGGAGTTTAGAGATCAGGAGGTGAAAAGCGGATCCGTGCTGCAGTATTCAGGTAGCACAGCGATAAAACAGGCCTTAGTTAACTGTGAGTTGTGGCTTTTTTGAGTAAGTAGTTTCCTGCAGGTTGTCCCTGGCTGCCCCGCCCACCCTCACCTTCTGTGTGCTGAGTTTGCCATCCAGCCCCGCGGAGGCTCCGCCCCCTTTCCCACCCTTCTTCCAGGAGAAGAGCCCTGTGTGGGCCACAGAGAGGCGGTGCAGTTTGGAGGGAGGCGTGGCCATGCCGCTGGCAGAGAGGCGGTGCAGTTTGGAGGGAGGCGTGGCCATGCCGCTGGCAGAGAGGCGGTACAGTTTGGAGGGAGGCGTGGCCATGCCGCTGGCAGAGAGGCGGTGCAGTTTGGAGGGAGGCGTGGCCATGCCGCTGGCAGAGAGGCGGTACAGTTTGGAGGGAGGCGTGGCCATGCCGCTGGCAGAGAGGGGGTGCAGTTTGGAGGGAGGCGTGGCCATGCCGCTGGCAGAGAGGCGGTACAGTTTGGAGGGAGGCGTGGCCATGCCGCTGGCAGAGAGGCGGTGCAGTTTGGAGGGAGGCGTGGCCATGCCGCTGGGTTTCCATCTCTTCCCCAGGTCCTTGTGATCATAGCTCACGGCCTTCCAGTGAGGGCCAGGACCCCCCCCTCTGCCACACGATGAAGGGTCTGGGGCCGGGGCCGGGCTCTGGGGGAGGGGCTGTTTGGGCAGTGCAGCAGAGGGCAGTTGTGGCTCTGGTGAATGGGGTGGGGCGTGTGGTTTGTTCCCTGGTGAGAGAACACCATTGATTAGTCCATGGGGGGAGGGAATGGTCCTGTGAGACAGGGGAGGTGGGCCTCTCTCAGGAGCAGAGCAGGTTCTGTGGCAGGCATGGCCAGGGGCGGGGCTGGGGTCCTGTGGGGGGGTTCTCCGGCGCTTTCGGGGCGGCCTGGTGGGGGGGCCAGTGCTCTCAGTCTCACAGACGCGGTACTGTTGCTTGCTGGGACAGCCCACAGGGTTCTGTGGCCGGGAGGGGGCAGGGAGGGCGACTGGCTGGCTGCTCTTGCCCTCAGACCCTCCAGAGGCCAAGCCGGAGCCGGGGCATTCCATCCCCTCCCCCAGCAAAGCAACAGCACTGGCCCTGAGGGAGGAAGCAGCGCTGTGAAGTCCTGCACCTCCAGCAGCACTGCCCATGGAATGCTGGGAGTTGTAGTAAGACGAGGCACGGGGTGGAGATGAGGTGTGTTGTGACAGGACATCTGGGGCTTGAGGTATTTTCCTGCAGATTAAAAATGCAGTGTTGATTTCTGCCTTCATAACAAGCCACTTTAACTGTGCCTCACCTCTCTGCGACTGCACTTACAGTACTGTGCCTCACCTCTCTGCGACTGCACTTACAGTACTGCGCCTCATCTCTCTGCGACTGCACTTACAGTACTGTGCCTCATCTCTCTGCGACTGCACTTACAGTACTGCGCCTCATCTCTCTGCGACTGCACTTACAGTACTGCGCCTCATCTCTCTGCGACTGCACTTACAGTACTGCGCCATCATCTCTGCCACTGCACTTACAGTACTGCGCCTCATCTCTCTGCGACTGCACTTACAGTACTGCGCCTCATCTCTCTGCGACTGCACTTACAGTACTGCGCCTCATCTCTCTGCCACTGCACTTACAGTACTGCGCCTCATCTCTCTGCGACTGCACTTACAGTACTGCGCCTCATCTCTCTGCCACTGCACTTACAGTACTGCGCCTCATCTCTCTGCCACTGCACTTACAGTACTGCACCTCATCTCTCTGCCACTGACTGAGCTGCACTTACAGTACTGCGCCTCATCTCTCTGCCACTGCACTTACAGTACTGCGCCTCATCTCTCTGCCACTGCACTTACAGTACTGCGCCTCATCTCTCTGCCACTGCACTTACAGTACTGCGCCTCATCTCTCTGCTACTGACTGAGCTGCACTTACAGTATGCTCATTTACAAGGCAGACCACATCATTCACCTGACTAATGTTAGCAAGAGCACCAGACCTGGCTAACATTCCCAAGCCAGCAGGTTTATATGTGGCGTCAATAGGGCACTAACGCACCAGCTATTCCACTCAAAGCTGAAATACTTCTGATAGAATACATTCATGACCATTTAAAAAAGTTAACCATATGGACCATAAAGCCAGTCATGGCTGTCCAGACGAGCTAGCTAACTTGACAATCACTGAACAATTCTGATTAATGCTAGCTAGTTTATTAGCCAAACGTACTTATTAGTAGTTTGTCATCTTTCAGTTAATTTTCCTAGGATAAGTAGATAGCTGGTAGCCATGTAGGGCCAGGTGTGTGATGCGGCAGAAACTCACTTCCACAGGTGAGTGCTCAGGTGCAGCTGTAGCATGCTGCTCAGGGCGACCCTCAGGTGATGCAGCCGTCTGTCAAATGTGAAAACGCTGCAGCCCAGAACATGGCTGCCAAAGGCGCAGAGCTGCAGGAGAGAGAGAGATCAGGTCACAACTGTACCTACCCCGGAGCAACTACCCCACTGTACCTACCCCGGGGCAACTACCCCACTGTACCTACCCCGGGGCAACTACCCCACTGTACCTACCCCAGAGCAACTACCCCACTGTACCTACCCCGGAGCAACTACCCCACTGTGCCTACCCAGAGTAACTACCCCACTGTACCTATGCCACAGAGTAACTACCCCACTGTACCTACCCAGAGTAACTACCCCACTGTACCTACCCCGGAGCAACTACCCCACTGTGCCTACCCAGAGTAACTACCCCACTGTACCTACCCCACGGAGTAACTACCCCACTGTACCTACCCCAGAGTATCTTCCCCAGACTAACCACCCTTAGTCTAAGGTAGTAACTACCTCAGACCACATTTTTAAAAACAATTACTGTTCAGTGCTGTGATTGGCTGGATGAAGGAGGTGGCAGTACAGGGCTGTGATTGGCTGGTAGGAGGTGGCAGTACAGGGCTTTGATTGGTTAGTAGAAGGTGGCGGTACAGGGCTGTGACTGGATGCTAGGAGGTTGCAGTACATGGCTGTGATTGGCTAGTAGGAGGTGGCAGTACAGGGCTGTGATTGGCTAGTAGGAGGTGGCTTTACAGCACTGTGATTGGCTGACAGGAGGTTGTGGTACAGGGCTGTGATTGGTTGGTAGGAAGTGACAGTACAGGATTGTGATTGGCTGGTAGGACGTGGCAGTACCGCAAGTGGTTTGGGGTGCCAGGTGGAGCAAGGGATGTCTGGAGGCTCCTCTAGCATTTCCCCCTCGCTGTCAACGCTTGACGGCTGGGGCAGGTGAGGCTGTGCATCTCTGTGCTCCCAGCATTCCCCCTGCTCCTCTGCAGCACTCTCTGAGGATGGCCTGGACCTGCTGTAATCGGAAACATACTGTGACATCACAAAACTCTCTCTGGGATAATCTAAAAGGCTGCTGGAATCATGAGGATTCTCAAATTCTGCAAAAACTTGCAGAATCAATGACTGTCAGTAAATACCAACAATTTTTTTAAAATAGTAAAAAATATGTATTGTTGTTTGAGAAATATAATTTGACCAAACTCAGTCAAATGATATTTTAGTTTTCATTTTTGACAAATGATGAAACAGAGGAGTTCTTGGCAGTGGACTCAGACTTTTGAACCCCCCTTTAAGTATAGAAGGTCATTTTGTCATAGCCTAAAAAGGGCCAAAGCTTTGAATGACATATACATTTATCAACATATGCACTGTATGTGCAATACTTACAAAATATTCTCACATACATATGCATTACATACACAACCCATACACACAATGCACCTTGGAGCTGTGCAGTTTGTGGCTCTGTCTTTGCAAGGTGAGGGTGTGGTTTGGCTCCTGGGGTGGGTGGGGTTGGGTGACCCCCCCTCTGGCCCCTCCCTGGGCTGCCCCCCTGCCCTGTCTTGAACCCGGGAGCTCATCTTCAACTCTGCCACCAGCTGGTCGAAGTTCTTGCTTCTGCCCACCACCTGCCGACGCTGCTGAATGGAATGGATCTGTGGGGTGGGAGCATTTGACCCTCCTTCATCAGGACTTCACACACACCAGCCATTAAATATATGCCAACAGTTTACACCTCCATTAGCCCACAGTCATACACCCCACGCCCCACCCAAAGAATGAAAGCACGGAAAAAATGGATCTAAGACACAAAGAGAGAAGGAGAGGGAAAGAAGGAAAAATGAAGAACGATGTGGAACGGCCAAAGGCCACATTACTGGAGCTGCATGCTGCCATGTGTCAGGCTTCTGACAGGTGATCTGCACACAAAGGTAAACACTACAGGGGACAATCACAGGCGGGAAAAAGCAAAAGGGGTAGCATGTGCATGCATGTGTGTGCGGCTACAGCTGGGGATTGGGTAGGGGGTAGTGTATATGTGCTGTGTGTGTGCCTAACCTGGGCATTGGGAAGGGAGTACTGTGTGTGTGATATTTGGATCCAAGACCTGACCCGGACTCCTCTGTGCTCAATGAGGAATAGTAGGAGAAATATAAAAAAGAAAAGAAGCAAGTGAAAAATGTGAACATTCACCACCATTTGGGAGGATGAGGAGTGCAGTGTGTGGGGAGGAGCAGAGCAGGGAGTTACATTGCAGGTGAGCAGACGGGTGCACAGCTTCTTCCTCTCCAGGTCCAGAACCCCACAGTGCCGGTCCAGGTCACACTCTTTCTCTGAGTAAAGACCACAGACACAGATCCAGTCAGCATCTTCCATTCATCAGACCCATCCAATCAGCATCTCCCATTCATCAGACCCAACCAATCAGCATCTTTCATTCATCACACCCATCCAATCAGCATCTGATATTCATCAGAAGAGACACAGAACTCTGAATATTAAGAGCACAGACCGGACCCTCTGGCTGTGCTTCTGCGCAATGCCAGACAGAGAGTACCAATGACACAGACTGTAGGGTGAGCGCTGGTGTGTGTGCATGTGTGTGTGTATGTGTGTGTGTGTGTGTGTGTGTGATAGACTCACTGGGTAGTCTCTTGTAGGTCTTGCTGTAGGTTCGGGGCCCACGCAGGGTGCTGGAATGTTCCACAGGGTCCTGTTTTGGGGGGGGGTTCTCTGAAGGGGAGGGGCTATGGGGGCTTGGAGAATGGGGGGGCGGGGAAGAGTTTGGGGGAAGATGCTGGGGGACCTGTTCCTCTGGGGAAGAGCTGGAGAGAGAAAAGTGAGAGACAGACAGAGGTTTAAACTGCTGTCCGGATTTTACCTTTATTCAGACTGAGATGGAGGACTGCTCTCTGTGTACAGCTTGAGCAGAGGAATCTCTCCCTCATTGGCTAATGATGCAGCCAATCACAGGGCAGAAGTTAATTGGCCAAGGCAAAACCCAGGGAGGGATTACAGTGGACAGGATGTCCCTGTCTAACAAATCACCATCACCCGGTCTGGGCAGTTAAGCACCTCCAGTCTGCCAGCACAGTGCCCATTTGCAGCTGCTGTCTGCGCAAGTGCAGCCACTGAATGCAAGAGCCCAGAGCAGAACGCATGCAGCTCAGCTTTCCCTCAGACTGACACAGGGGGGCAGTAATGAGCGCAGACACATACAAACAGGGCATTCTAAAGCGACAGAAAACATTCCTGAAAGTGACAGACACACGGACGCCCTCCTTACCTGGGTTCCTCCTTCGTAGACTTGGCAGGCTGGTACAGAGGGAGAGACTTGGCTTTGTGGGGAGGGCAGGGCCTGGGTGAGGGGTGGAGCCTGCTATACTGCTTTCCCAGAGGGCCGTGCCGACGCTCACAGTGGCGCTCAAGTGCTGGCGGCTTCAGCACGAGCCCACAGTGCCGACACACCACCAGGTAAAACTCATCCTGTGCCGGACACAGCCCGAACAGCCCCATGTCTGCGCCATATAGCAGAGTTTATGTCACATTAATACAGCCCATTACACATTCATTAATGGACTGTATAAATTAATTACACATTATTCCACATTAATAGGAACATATCAGAGATACTCACCCTCCTTCCTGAGAGAGATCGTTTCCACCTTGCTCTTGCCATGTCTGCTACACTCCTCCACATCACACCCTGAGGCATGAAAGATATTTGAACCTGGACTGTGGTGATTGTGTTTTTGCATGTTGGCTTCAGTGTTACATTTCATAGGGCAAAACACTGAGAAATTCATGATTACATTACGCTGTTAACTTGTGTGCTATCAAGTCATTTTGGTTTATTGTGCTAGAATAGTGAAAAAGGCAACGAGGACTTCCAAATTCCAAATGAAATTTATTTCCAAACAGCACCAATTTTGCGCCGAATAAAGCACCACTCGTCAATTTCCTTTTTTCAAAGGTCAACGGTGGCCAGCCGGCACACATGAACACGCACAGCGCTGCTGCGTTGTAACCAAGTACATCCTTCTTACAGTTATCTGTAGCAACGGACTTGTGAAGTAAACCATCGAGCAGTTACACCGCCTGCAGCCTTCAATGCCTGACTTTCAGCTAGCGAGCCAGCTCTCCTCCGTTTCAACTCGGCAACTTACATCCCTCAAGCAGTCCCGTGGTTAGTTTTTCAGCGTAAAACTATAAATCTTCTTACGACACACTGAAGACTCGCAACCCAGATTTAAACTATAAGCAGACATTTCAATCGTTATATTTTTCATTGACGCGTTTAAGCACTAGGACCCGGGAGACTTCCCCAACTTATGACTGGATACGTACCCAGCGCTAGGACCCGGCGGGTCCTTTGTTTGGGTTACAGTGCCGGGGCGCTGTGCATTTCAGCGAAAATAAACCATGACCGATGGGCTGTCAGAACAGAAAGTCTGTTATGTTGAGGCCGAGAGCATCACTCACCTTCCAATACAAAGACGCCGACCCTGTTTACCCAGGTACTCCAGCTCTGGCCTACGAAATCATCGAGACTCGGAATACGCCGATCTAGGGCAGCCATTACTGCTGCTGCGCGTTCACACACCGCCATCATCACTGCGCGGCACACAGTGACGTCATTATTCGCGTACCCGCAGGTAGAGGGGTACCTGCGTGCTCGGGCACGCAGATGGATGGACTTTCATTAGAGGATACTATACAAAACATTAAATATTTCTAAGCAGTAATCAAAGAAGTAAACATGGATCTGCCTTTTCAGCTTGCATGTTTTTCTGTCAAGGAACAACTTTAGCACATTTATTTATTAATCCCACTGAGATAAAGATATTTTCAAATCAGAGCTGAATAACATTAAACATTAATGAGCAAAAAAGGAAATAAATTACAGGACTAATACAAATAGGCTTACACAAAAAATGCCAAATAAGACACCAAAAATTTGTCAATTTAAAAAAAGAGCATAAAACCTCAGCACTTAAGTCAATATCATGATGTTTTGGGACATTTTTTGCAAGAAAGCTTACTTTTAAACTGCTGTGAAATAAGCTGTTAATGTTTCACCTGCTCGGCAGCACCCTCCATGTGTCTGCAGTATAGAGCTTAATGTTTCACGTGCTCGGCAGCATCCTCCATGTGTCTGCAGTATAGAGCTTAATGTTTCACGTGCTCGGCAGCATCCTCCATGTGTCTGCAGGATAGAGCTTAATGTTTCACGTGCTCGGCAGCATCCTCCATGTGTCTGCAGTATAGAGCTTAATGTTTCACGTGCTCGGCAGCATCCTCCATGTGTCTGCAGTATAGAGCTTAATGTTTCACGTGCTCGGCAGCATCCTCCATGTGTCTGCAGGATAGAGCTTAATGTTTCACGTGCTCGGCAGCATCCTCCATGTGTCTGCAGTATAGAGCTTAATGTTTCACGTGCTCGGCAGCATCCTCCATGTGTCTGCAGTATAGAGCTTAATGTTTCACGTGCTCGGCAGCATCCTCCATGTGTCTGCAGTATAGAGCTTAATGTTTCACGTGCTCGGCAGCATCCTCCATGTGTCTGCAGGATAGAGCTTAATGTTTCATGTGCTCGGCAGCATCCTCCATGTGTCTGCAGGATAGAGCTTAATGTTTCATGTGCTCGGCAGCATCCTCCATGTGTCTGCAGGATAGAGCTTAATGTTTCATGTGCTCTGCAGCACCCTCCATGTGTCTGCAGTATAGAGCTTAATGTTTCACGTGCTCGGCAGCATCCTCCATGTGTCTGCAGTATAGAGCTTAATGTTTCATGTGCTCTGCAGCACCCTCCATGTGTCTGCAGTATAGAGCTTAATGTTTCACGTGCTCGGCAGCACCCTCCATGTGTCTGCAGTATAGAGCTTAATGTTTCACGTGCTCGGCAGCATCCTCCATGTGTCTGCAGTATAGAGCTTAATGTTTCATGTGCTCGGCAGCATCCTCCATGTGTCTGCAGGATAGAACCTGAACAGTCTCTGTTTTTCCAGCCTTCCTTGCCCAGAGTCTGCAGGCACACCATGCTCTGCTTTCTATTTCCTTCTGCTGATGTTGGAACATTCAGTTTGATAGATGTTATGGAACTGAGTAAGGTGATGTGACTAAAATGTGAGGGCTGTAAGCCACTTTTGCTGGACGTGCAAAGCTTAGTCGGTGAAAATGAAAATTTACAGTTGGATTTAAGTGTTAGCCAATGTTAATAAGTATGTTGACTGAATCCTGGTTGTAGTATCCTCTACTGCAGTAAACCTGCAATCATGGGCATCACAGTTAAACTTCCACCATCTAGAGGTTGACAGTGGCATGACACATCTTACTTGACCATAAATGACCAGGAGACAGAAAACACATTTTAGTATTACCAGGTATCCTCCTTTAATATTTTACAGTACAGAATATGTACAGATCATACAATGTCTCTTACTTGTTTTCTGCTCACTGTGGAAGAGAGATACAAAGATAAAACGCACATTCCAAAAAACCTTTTTAACAAAGAACAGGACCTGCGAGGTCCATTTCCTGCTGGCAATAGAGTTAAAAACAGACTGAGTAAAGGTACAGGGGCCAAAGCTACAAGATGAAAGTGATGAAGCTGATTATGACAAGGACAGCAAACACATCCTGCCTTCCCTTTTAGTACAGAGGTAGTAGCAGAGTGACATGACTTGATCTGAACACTACAGAGTGCTCCCACCTTCCAGTACCCAAAACATCACACAGCACTCATGACACGACGCCCCCAACCACAGAGTCATCAACGCTGCCTGGTTCAGTTCACATACACAACAGAACTGTTAGATCACACGTGGGCAGGCTGGTGTATTTCATTAAAAGATCTTTGTTAATTTAAGGCACATATTAATGCTACAAATGTCAGGATAAAGAAAAACCTCAAAATAAAAATGAAAATGTATAAGGCCAGGTGATTGGACAGCATGCAGACCTGCTGCTCCCTCATTCCCACCAACCATGCCGGAGATGGGGGAGCCCTCGTCTGTGCCATAGCTTCATCACTGAGCCCTCTCGCACTATTAATGCAACAAAAAATACACACGCCAAACAACAGCCCGTACAGAAAGATTTCCACAACCAAACGCTTCTACTGAGTAAACAGCCTCGCCAAGCATGAATGAGGAATGCAAGTCTGTTCTGACAGTCAGGTTTTAACAATGTTGCCATGAATAGCTTGACTAAGGTGGGAAATTAGTCTAGAAGATTAGCACTGCATTTGGATCCACTGGGATGCTACTGATGGAAACAGAGACCTTTACGACCTCAGCAAACCTTCCCCTGCGGTGAGCGTCCATGTTCAGCACCAGCATGCAGACAGCACAAAGCATCTCTGCTGTCCATGCATTAGCCCTGTGTGCTGGTTTAACCACAGGCTACTGGAGCATGCTAATCAGGTTACTTTAGCCTGCTCACCTGAGAGTACTGTAACAAGATAATCAGATAACCAAAGCCTGTCGATCTGGCTGTGGGGTCCAGGTTACAATGCACACGTTGAGAAATGGTGATCAGTACAAATTGTTTGTCTCTATGGGCTTTGGTCTTCTTTGAAATATTAGATTAAAAATGATCTGATATTCTGTATGAAAAACACACTTAAGCATAGTAAGGAGTCTGCAGTGACCATGTTTACACACACACACACACACACACACACACACACACACACACACACACACACACACACACACAACAAACAAACAAACAAACAAACAAACAAACAAAGACACACACAAAACCCTTCTGATTCTGAATATGTGGGATCAACTGCTTCCATGCATGCAGACTGCAAGCACATCCACATTTGGGATAAAGATCAAAATGCAGCAAAGACTGGCTCCCTGTGGGGTTCGGGTCATGTGACCACACAGTGGAGCCGCAGTTCTGTGGGGTTAGGGTCATGTGACCACACAGTGGAGCCGCAGTTCTTTGGGATTAGGGTCATGTGACCACACAGTGGAACTGCAATGCACTAAATGCTACGCTGACATTCGAACCACAGTGAAGCCCATGGCTGTAACCCCACACTCAGAGCATGTGTTCTGGCGTAGATGGGAGATTTACGCAAATCATGTGACATGTCCTGCCAGCCCCATAGTCCCACCCACCTCCCCCTTTCTCTGCTCAATCACTTCTGCCTTTTAGCTGTTTGTCTTGTAAAATTGAATCTAATTTATTGTGATACACCTGAACACTTACTCTGAACAAAGAATTCTGAACAAGATTTTTACCGCCAGCCATGTTATTCATGAGACGGTCTATTCCTGCAGCTCCCTGCCTCCCTCCCCCCTCTCCCCACCTCCATCAGAGTATTAAAAGCAGACGGATGTACAGGATCGTCTCACAGTCAGAGTTGTGGAGTGCACACAGCTGTTCTTGCCTGCATGTAAACTTGGTCACTGCCAGTACCACGTTAAAAACTCAAATGTTTCCGCTGAAGCGAGAGAAAACCGATTCCACATAATCGGACTCGAGCGATGCTGCGATTGGCCTGAGCGGAGGTGGGAGGGGCTTGCGCGTAGCAATTAGGACTGGGCGGCACCTGCCTCAGCAGCTGCCGGGGGATTGGCTGGCTTGTGAAAGGGTGTCTCCTTGAAAATAAACCAGCAGTTCCCTCCCCACAGGATGAGGTTCAGAAATCCAAAAATCTGCAACAGAAAAACAAAAAATTAAACTCTATTACAACATGACACAGTGCAACATTAAACTCCATCACACAACATGACGCAGTGCAACATTAAACTCCATCACACAACATGACGCAATGCAACATTAAACTACTTAATACTACACTATACAATATTACACTACACAAAACAAGATTATGCTCCAATTAAATACTCTAAACTACATTACACACATCAGCATTTGACAGGCACAGGTATCCACAGTGATTTCCGCTCATTACATCGGAGTTCAGCAATCTCTTCATACAGCCGGGTGATTCAGTGACTCTAGTGTATCAAACTGGCAGCCCCTCTGCCAGGCCATCACACGCTGCTCTTAGCTCTGCTGTCTGTGGGCCTCCTATCGGTGGCACTTCAGGGCAGCCAGTCAGACTGACAACTTAACCACACATCCATGGCTCAGATATACTACAACAAATGAGATTGCAGGACACCAGTGTCACAAAGTGTCAGTCTTCCACACTGTAGGGAAGGGGACGAGTTTTTGGCAGAGGAGGGGGACTCACCACAGAGGCGTTGAGACGACCCATGAAAGGCACAGCCCCGGAGGTACAGGTGTTGGCCGTGTCTTTGCAGGTCTCAATCAGGGTCACCAGCGTACTCGGGCTCGTAGCCCATTTCACATCTGTTAGACCTTTCCCCCACGCAGAGGACGACACCAGCCAGAGAAACGCAAATGCCCCAGTCAACAGCAGGTCCTAAGGGGGCAAAGGAGGGAGAGAGAGGGAGGGAGGGAGGGAGGGGGAGGGAGAGGGAGAGAGAGAGAGGAGAGAGAGAGGGGGAGGGAGAGGAGAGAGAGGAGAGGGAGAGAGGGAGAGGGGGAGAGGGGGAGAGGGAGAGAGGGAGAGGGAGGGAGAGGAAGGGAGAGGGAGAGGGAGGGAGGGAGGGGAGGGAGAGAGAAGGAGAAGGAGAGGGAGGTAGAGGGAGAGAGAGGGAGAGAGAAGGAGAGGGAGGTAGAGGGAGAGGGAGGTAGAGAGAATCTCTTTGTCAGTTGTCGTAGGCAATGCATTCTCAGACGTGATGCTCCCAAGGAGGATATGTTTTTCTGTGGAGTGGAAAGCTCAGCTAGCACTGAGAAAGCATGTTTATATACTGTAAGGGTTAGGGGAATAGAGAAGCATGTTTATATACTGTAAGGGTTAGGGGAATAGAGAAGCATGTTTATATACTGTAAGGGTTAGGGGAATAGAGAAGCATGTTTATATACTGTAGGGGTTAGGGGAATAGAGAAGCATGTTTATATACTGTAAGGGTTAGGGGAATAGAGAAGCATGTTTATATACTGTACTGTAAGGGTTAGAGGGAATAGAGGGGAATAGAGCATGTTTATATACTGTAGGGGTTAGGGGAATAGAGAAGCATGTTTATATACTGTAGGGGTTAGGGGAATAGAGAAGCATGTTTATATACTGTAAGGGTTAGGGGAATAGAGAAGCATGTTTATATACTGTAAGGGTTAGGGGAATAGAGAAGCATGTTTATATACTGTAAGGGTTAGGGGAATAGAGAAGCATGTTTATATACTGTAAGGGTTAGGGGAATAGAGAAGCATGTTTATATACTGTTAGGGTTAGGGGAATAGAGAAGCATGTTTATATACTGTAAGGGTTAGGGGAATAGAGAAGCATGTTTATATACTGTAGGGGTTAGGGGAATAGAGAAGCATGTTTATATACTGTAGGGGTTAGGGGAATAGAGAAGCATGTTTATATACTGTAAGGGTTAGGGGAATAGAGAAGCATGTTTATATACTGTAAGGGTTAGGGTTAGGGGAATAGAGAAGCATGTTTATATACTGTAAGGGTTAGGGGAATAGAGAAACATGTTTATATACTGTAGGGGTATGTAGGGGCAGGATCCTTGTTTTGGCCGGAGCTCAAGGCTGCCGCTCCCTGCAGCTGCTGCCTCCCAAACTAAATGCCAAACACACACACACACACACACACACACACACACACACACACACACACACACACACACACACACACACACACACACACACACACAGTCAATACTTACAGGGTGGTGAAACCAGCACAGGTGCTCTGTATTACAGGTGCACTACAGCACAGGTACTCTGTATTACAGGTATACTATAGCACAGGTGTTGCATAATACAGATGCTCTCAGCGTAGGTATACTCACAGCGACAGGCCCACGGCTGTTCTCCCGATACAGGTGCTGGTAGCCCAGGTAGATCACCAGGGTGGCAGTGCAGTAGAGGAAGCCGAAGACACCAATGCAGACGAAGAACTCCGCAGAGGAGGAGAAATCTCCGGTCAGGTAGGTGTCCACGCTGCTGGTGTCATTGGGCTTGCAGGTGGGCACCTGGTACGGGGTGCTGGGGAGCCTACAGGAGCAGAGGCAAGCAGTCCATTAACGGGCATAACGAGGACACAGTCCTTTAACGGGCATAATGAGGACACAGTCCTTTAACGGGCATAATGAGGACACAGTCCTTTAACGGGCATAATGAGGACACAGTCCTTTAACGGGCATAACGAGGACACAGTCCTTTAACGGGCATAACGAGGACACAGTCCTTTAACGGGCATAATGAGGACACAGTCCTTTAACGGGCATAACGAGGACACAGTCCTTTAACGGGCATAATGAGGACACAGTCCTTTAACGATAACAGAGCTCTTTCACAAGGTTATAACAGAGAGGATTGTGGGTGTGAAAAAAGGCCCCTGCAGCCTAGGGGAGAGAGAGACCTGCAGTCTGGGAGAGACACAGAGAGAGAGAGAGCAGCAGCCTAGGGGAGAGAGAGAGACCTACAGTCTGGAGGAAAAGAGAGAGAGACCAGCAGCCTAGAGGAGAGAGAGAAAGAGACCAGCAGACCTAGCAGGAATAGAGAGAGAGAGACCGAGAGAAAGAGACCTGCAGTCTGAGAGAGAGAGTGAGAGAGAGACCTGTAGTCTGCAGGAATAGAGAGAGAGACCAGCCTTGGGGAGAGAGAGAGACCTGCAGTCTGGGGGAGAGAGAAAGAGACCTGCAGTCTGGGGGAGAGAGAAAGAGACCTGCAGTCTGGGGGAGAGAGAAAGAGACCTGCAGTCTGGGGGAGAGAGAAAGAGACCTGCAGTCTGGAGTTGTTCATACTTTTAATATTTTCATGCTAAGTGCATCACTTTCCAGCCAAACAGCGGTTTCCCCTGACTGTGTTAAGTGAGGAGGGGATATGACTCACCTGAAGGGGTACGCAAAGTAAGCAGTGACCTGTGTGGTGGTGGATCCGTGGCACTGTACATTTATGCTGGAGGACCCAGAGTACCCCCCCGTTGTTGCAAATGCAAATATGGAGAAGACCTGAAAAGCACAAAAACACCAAAAACCAAAACACAGCAACAATGAAACAAACATGGCAAGTACAGAACCGCAAACACAAGGCTTTGACCCATAACCCATACTCATGAATTATGATTACAAGCAAATCTAGTGCCCTACAAAAGCAGTGCATACTTGCTGAATTACAGTAGATTTTTGTGGATAGTGATGGGCTCTCTTATATTCATCTCTTCTCAGCACTCTGAAAACACTGTGAAACGGCCTTCATACAGAACCCTTTCTCTCTTTTTATTCTCCAGCAGCTCCAGGTTGAGGGAGACATTGGGCTTCAGTCCAGCTTTTCTACTTTTTCAGAATCACACAGTATCCTTTATGGACTCGGAAAGAACAACAACACTGGTTTGCACCCGAATAATGGTTTCCAGACAGAATTTCCCTTGGTCTGCGCAGGCGTTATCGTCGGTCTGCGCAGTCGTTCCCCTCGGCCTCAGCACATTCCCTTTGTGGCGTGCTCCAGAACTAGCCAGCGCAGCTTCCTAATTAGGCACTTCCTGCCTCACAGGAAGTGCTTAATGCGACTCTTTCATTCACTGTGAGGACTAACAGTGAAGCGTTTGCCAAAATTCACACCAGCCTGGAGAAACAAGCTGCTTTAATCCCCAGCAGGTGTGTAGGTCTGCCTATTCTCCACATACACTGCTCACTAAACTACCCATAAAATATGTGTGGATTACGGCTGGCTCAAAGACAGGTTAACAGGCCCGAGGCCATGGAACAGCCCAGCTCAAAGACAGGTTAACAGGCCCGAGGCCATGGAACAGCCCAGCTCAAAGACAGGTTAACAGGCCCGAGGCCATGGAACAGCCAGCTCAAAGACAGGTTAACAGGCCCGAGGCCATGGAACAGCCCAGCTCAAAGACAGGTTAACAGGCCCGAGGCCATGGAACAGCCCAGCTCAAAGACAGGTTAACAGGCCCGAGGCCATGGAACAGCCCAGCTCAAAGACAGGTTAACAGGCCCGAGGCCATGGAACAGCCCAGCTCAAAGACAGGTTACTTTCTTAACCCTCAGGTTCAGGCAACTGAATGTTTTCTAGAGTAGTGAAAATTCCCATGATGGGTGTAAAAAATGAAAATATGACTTTATTTTAGTGATTATACCAATCATGCCGGGAGTTATGCAGAAGGAATCAGAAGCCGTGTCCCTATGAGAGAGAATACAGCACCTCCACCCCCTAAGCCCGGCCACAGCACTACAGTCCCATTGGCTCCTTGCCTAGTAGGACCGCCCACTCAAGTTGCAGTCTGCTTTTCACACACAACACCTGTTACTCCTGTCCATCTCAGAGGGTCATCCAGGCACTGGTATCTGCTACACAAGCTTGTAGCTGTCATGTTCACAAAGTCTATGGTCACAGCATTTTAAAACAATACTGAACATAAGAATTAAGAGTTCTATACATTCTAAATTGTATTTTTCCTGCAGCCAACATACTGTGGCAGCACACTATTAAAGCTTCCTCTGCACAGCCTGCTGCTCTCGGGCTCTGCTGCTCTCGGGCTCTCCTGCTCTCGGGCTCTGCTGCTCTCGGGCTCTGCTGCTCTCGGGCTCTGCTGCTCTCGGGCCCTGCTGCTCTCGGGCTCTCCTGCTCTCGGGCTCTGCTGCTCTCGGGCTCTCCTGCTCTCGGGCTCTCCTGCTCTCGGGCTCTCCTGCTCTCGGGCTCTGCTGCTCTCGGGCTCTGCTGCTCTCGGGCCCTGCTGCTCTCGGGCCCTGCTGCTCTCGGGCCTCCTGCTCTCGGGCCCTGCTGCTCTCGGGCTCTTGGGCCCTGCTGCTCTCTGGCTCCTGCGTGCCACTCCATTCCTCACATTACACAGTGAATTACGGCAGAGGGCTGGGTCAGCGCGGGGGGGCTGTATCTCCAGCAGCTCCTCAACATGTCTGCTCCTTCAGCTTGTTTTAATGAACAGAGGTTATTAACCTTAAACTCAAGCTCTCGCTCCCACTCAGAGTGTCCCTGTGGAGTATTCACACCCCATTCCAACACTGCTGATGCAGATGAAGTGCATTCTTACTTTATCCTAAAAGCATGACAGGTTTAGGTTCTCCCCAAACGATGCAATAACCACATGGTTTACTCTGTGTTCACCATGTCCACCCGTGTGACACTATGGCAGGTGCTCTCTTACAGTGCCTTTTTACACACAGAAACTTATAGATTTTTAAATCTGTAAGTTTCTGGATTTAAACCACTTATGTCCTGACATCCTATAGTTCAGGGCAAAAAAGTTTAAGTTAAAAGTTAAAAGAACCTTCATAGCCCTGAAGGTTCAACTGGCAAATTATTTATTTATTTAAAGTTTATTTAACATGGACCATATTTTAAAAAAATGACTTCAGGCTAGAAATTTGATGCATTACACAAGATATTTCATCCCTGGGCGGGTGAACCTAAATGCAATAATAAAAACGTTTAATCGAGGAAAATATGGCTCCACTTGCAACATACTAATGCATGATGGTTGTTGTTTTAGCATTACTGCTAACATACAAGTGCTTCAGCACTAACATGGAGCTGTTATGTTAGCTTCACTGCTAACCGGGAGCTGCTGCATTAGCTGTGCCACTTCACCCTCACAGGGATATTTGTAGTACTGCAGCAGGTGACATATTTGATTGCGTGCCATACTCTGTGCCTGTAGCAGTGTAGCTCATGTACACTGGTATTCAAGCTGCTGTATCCCAGCCCGTTTTAGAGACTGACTCACTTATCTGGCTGCTCCTCTGTTTGCCTTCTAAAGTGGCTCTTATCAGCCATATTTGTTTATTGTCATGAAATAAACTACACTGGGGAGTCTTATCTGCCTGGAAGGAGCAGTAAAAGTAATTTTTATTAGTATGCGCCAGCAAATGTGTTTTTAGTGGAGCGGTAACCTGCTGATTGTGTAGTGAAGTAAAATTCAGTGGTACGTACAACAGCCTTCTTTCAACCAAATATAAAGTATATTTTAGCCACACTCCTCCCTCATCCCTTCTACACAGCAGAGTCCGGCAGCAAGCCCTGGAGTGTAAAGCGACAGCTTTAGAGCACTTTAACAAAGGCAAAGCTCTGAGATTGAGTGTGTCATGGTTAGGGTTAGCTCTGAGATTGAGTGTGTCATGGTTAGGGTTAGCTCTGAGATTGAGTGTGTCATGGTTAGGGTTAGGGTTAGCTCTGAGATTGAGTGTGTCATGGTTAGGGTTAGGGTTAGCTATGAGATTGAGTGTGTCATGGTTAGGGTTAGGGTTAGGGTTAGCTCTGAGATTGAGTGTGTCATGGTTAGGGTTAGCTCTGAGATTGAGTGTGTCATGGTTAGGGTTAGGGTTAGCTCTGAGATTGAGTGTGTCATGGTTAGGGTTAGGGTTAGCTCTGAGATTGAGTATGTCATGGTTAGGGTAAGGGTTAGGGTTAGCTCTGAGATTGAGTGTGTCATGGTTAGGGTTAGGGTTAGCTCTGAGATTGAGTGTGTCATGGTTAGGGTTAGGGTTAGCTCTGAGATTGAGTGTGTCATGGTTAGGGTTAGGGTAAGGGTTAGGGTTAGCTCTGAGATTGAGTGTGTCATGGTTAGGGTTAGGGTTAGCTCTGAGATTGAGTGTGTCATGGTTAGGGTAAGGGTTAGGGTTAGCTCTGGTTGAGTGTGTCATGGTTAGGGTTAAGGTTAGCTCTGAGTTAGTGTGTCATGGTTAGGGTTAGGGTAAGGGTTAGGGTTAGCCATGAGATTGAGTGTGTCATGGTTAGGGTTAGCTCTGAGATTGAGTGTGTCATGGTTAGGGTTAAGGTTAGCTCTGAGATTGAGTGTGTCATGGTTAGGGTTAGGGTTAGGGTTAGCTCTGAGATTGAGTGTGTCATGGTTAGGGTTAGGGTTAGCTCTGAGATTGAGTGTGTCATGGTTAGGGTTAGGGTTAGCTCTGAGATTGAGTGTGTCATGGTTAGGGTTAGCTCTGAGATTGAGTGTGTCATGGTTAGGGTTAGGGTTAGCTCTGAGATTGAGTGTGTCATGGTTAGGGTTAGGGTTAGCTCTGAGATTGAGTGTGTCATGGTTAGGGTTAGGGTTAGCTCTGAGATTGAGTGTGTCATGGTTAGGGTTAGGGTTAGCTCTGAGATTGAGTGTGTCATGGTTAGGGTTAGGGTTAGCTCTGAGATTGAGTGTGTCATGGTTAGGGTTAGCTCTGAGATTGAGTGTGTCATGTTTCAGGTATTTAGCACACTAAAACAAGCATATGTCCCTCTCCCCATCTCAAAAATCAAATACAGCTTCTCTCACCCTACCTCTTTCTTTTTCTCACTCACTCACTCTTTCTGCTCATCCTCTTTCTCACTCCATTGCTCCCCCTTATCCACTCTCAAATTCTGCTCATTCTCCCTCTTTAGCCCCCCCCCCCCCCCCCACCACCTCCACCCCAACTGAAACTTTCAATAAAGTACCTAAGTGGCACATTCCAGCCTCAGTCCTCCCCATTAACAGTTAAGTTTGTTTCCGTTTGGCTCCCCATAAAAACACACCTACAGAGAGGACAGAGGAAATGAAGCGTGGGTTCAGGGGGTGGGGGGTGTGACCCCCTCGCTTCGCTGTCTCAGCACTGGTGCCCCCAGGCTGATCTGGCTCGAGAGCCTATCCCCAGCAGCCAACCTGGCAACCCACCTCCAGCAGCACACAGAGGGCTGAAACCATGAGCAGCACAGACACACACAGGGGAGCAGCACAGACACACACAGGGGAGCAGCACAGACACACAGGGGAACAGCACAGACACACACAGGGGAACAGCACAGCAGGGAGCACAGACACACACAGGGGAACAGCACAGACACACAGGGAACAGCAACACACACAGGGGAACAGCACAGACACACACAGGGGAGCAGCACAGACACACACAGGGGAGCAGCACAGACACACACAGGGAACAGCACAGACACACAGGGGAACAGCACAGACACACACAGGGGAGCAGCACAGACACACACACGGGGAACAGCACAGACACACACAGGGGAACAGCACAGACACACACAGGGGAACAGCACAGACACACACAGGGGAGCAGCACAGACACACACAGGGGAACAGCACAGACACACACAGGGGAGCAGCACAGACACACAGGGGAATCCCTCTGCTTCTTCAAGGGGGAAGTACATGGCCAATCACACAAAAAAACACTGTGATTATGTTAAAACAAATTAAAAGCTATTAAATTAGCCTGTTGCCACACCAACTGTGCCTCAGAGAGCCGCTTTGGGCACGGTCCTGAGCGTGGCGTGGTGTGTGTATGTGCTGAGACACCACGGACACGGCCTTCAGTAGCACTACAGATCACTCACTGCACACTGCTCAAATAGCAGTGCTCTTACTGACTGGGCCTTCAGCAAAACAGCCACATACTGCAGAGCTGCAGAGGCAGGGAGTGGGCTGCAGCAGTGGGCTGTTACTCCCTTATACTGCAAAACTAAAAACAACTCATGGCATGGCCATCCGTTTTTATTCTTAGTACTGTACTTCATTTCCCAAATCCAACGGTCAAGGGTGGCTGCAGACATAGTTGGCAAGACTGCTGACCAATCAGAGAGCCCACCCAGGCAGTCATACTGTACACGCTTGCCGTGTTAGAGGAAGGCGCTGGCCGTGGCCACAAAGGTCGCTTCCTCAGAAATGCAGTGGAATTGCCTTGGGGCAGCTGCTTTAAATGGAAACGAAGTGTGTTTTACAATCAGCATATTAATCTCACAGACATACACAACCTACTTCATATTTTTAAGTCAGCATAGAAAGTCAGCATATGTAGAGAAAGAAGACTTTGAAAACATTGTAAGCATCTGATCAGAGACACTGTGTAAAGCTGGACTTCTAGTGCTCAAAGACTTCTAGTGCTCAAAGACAAACTTCTTACCTCGATGCGTTTGTTCACACATCAAGATGATGCCAAAAGTAACTTTAAAATCTTGTACGCAATAAGGTTATTCTTATTTGTTGTGTAAATGTTACCAAAAAATACTTTAAACACGTAAATACTGGGAATATATCTACAAAAATACATCAACAAATCATGTGCTGTACCTGCCCGCACAAAATGAATCCCGCACATGGGACGGGGCGAACTGCGGTCATGTGACACTTTTTTCCAGTTCTCCCGATAACTCGAGTGCTGCTGATGAACCATCGCCTCTAACCAGCGCGCTGCTGAGACAGATGAGCAGACTGCTCTATAATGCGCAGTCAGCGAAACCTGTTCAGCTCTGCATGGTCAGAGAAGAACCCTAACTGCACATATTTACCATGACCCAAAAGGCGCGATGAATAAGAGGAAGTGTCGGTGCGTGAACAGCACTTCTCCCGCATCCTCAGAACCCGCAGCTCCACAAGCGCGACTCCTACACCGCGCTGCACATTTAAAAGCGTCTGGGACAAGGCCGACTTGTAAGAGTTCACTACACTTGACTAACTGCACACTGTTGTCATTAAATACTACACCCTTAACACAACTTCCCTAAAATATGCTCTTCGGAGTAAAGCCTTTACAATTTACGAATAATGCAGTGAAAGGCAATTCGTCTCATAAAGGTAAGAATCGCACCCAGCCGAAGTCACTGTCCTACACCGACTCACAAATACAGAACATGTCAACATCATGATCAGAAATACCACTGCTAGCCTTCCAGTAGTAGCTGGCTGTGGGGGGTAACAACAAATTATCATAATAACAGGAAAACAAACTTAACTGCCACAACTTGAAACAAATTATTTATTCTCAACATTTATAGTAAAGTAACATGTTACTTGTTGACTACACTGAAAAACGCACTGTTGTGTTATTCGTGTTACATTGTTGTGTTATTCGGCACTATGATACGCCATGAATGTCATATTTAACAAACATCAGTCATCAGACCACCTATATTTGATGTACATTTTTACTTTAACCATAGGTATTACTACGTCAAACTTCCGTACAATTCAGCCATTTTATACCTCTGAAAAGTGTGATAAAGTTTCTCGTTCGCATTGCACTGTACAGTCATTTTCATACGGATAACGAGGTGATGAAATGAAGCGAACTTAAACGGGCCAGGAAGCAACACTGAGGAGGGCAATCTTCCGCTGCCCTGACATATGGACTCGGCTAGCAGGCTGGCTAAATAAGGGTGGTGCCAAAGGGGAGCAGAATCAGCGAATGTGCCCAGCTTGAAAATATTAATTAGCTAGCTAGCTAGAATGCATAGCTAGAATTCTATGAGTCGTATGTTACCATGCTCCTGAAATTGGTAATGATGTATATTTGACACATCAAAGACTGCCAGCTAGCAGGATAGTGAGAGCAGGCCAAAAAATAATGGTCTTACCCATTCAAGAACTCGAATAAATCCCAAAGGTTCCTTCAAAGGTCCGATGTCGAGATTGAACCCCGTCATAATTTTCTATAGACAATTAAGTCAGAAAACACAAAACACACATTTGACATTTAGCTAGATAGCCCGGCATGCAATAAAAAAGTAATTTGCAAGTTCTAAGAAGTCTGTCATGTAGCTAAGGAACTTCTGAAATGGGTAGCCAGTTAGCATTAGCGAACAAGTTTGCTACTGTAGATCGCAGCCAAATACCTGAGCTACTCCCTCCATTGCCTCCGCGTTCTTCACTGGAACCACGAAGATTTTCCCTCTCGTGAAAGCTAACTACAATATACTTCTGTGCGATGTTTTCTTTCGCAACTCCAGTTGGGGTGCGTACTTACAATCCCAACAGTTAACAAGATGAGTTGCAGATTGCGCTTTTTACAAACTTCTGTCAAACTTTTCGACCTACGACTAAACACGTGATCCCCAACGTACTCTTAAAGAGACACGCGGTCGGATGCTCCGAGCCCCTCTGTCCAACTCGTGTTAGCTCGACTCATGTGACTATTCCAGAACTTGGCAAGACTGCTGTAACATAATGCAAAACAACCCACCGAAATTCTGTGTTACAGCAACAGCTGGCTAGAAACTCCATACAGGTTAAAAAATTAAGGGATATGAGTATTTTCATTTTTATCATGTAATATACTTCAGTTTTTCAGACTCGGTTACCTTCATTATCTTGCTGATTTGTAGAGTTTATGTTTCTCCCCCAGGCACTCGCCCCAGGTCTGTTCTTGCGGTAAGAGTCATTCTGTAGATGTATAGAGGGTGTGCATGTCTCCAGCTGAATACAAAGTATTTCATCTAAGACACCAAACAGGTCAACATGGATTCACCTCAAGCATCTTCAGTCCAAAATCCTCTTCGGTTTGAAACTCAAAGAATTTACTCCATCAGCCTTATTTTCAAATATTTCTTTTGCTAGTGAAATACTCAAACCAGCTTTGATACTGTAGACCCCAAGGTAGCTGCAGCTAAGCAGGGCCTGAGATCATGTCCCTGGCATTTGAGAGACTGGGCCGGCCAAAGATCTGGACTTACACAGAAAGATCTGGAATGGCTGTTTGTAGTCTCAGGCCTGCCCTAACAAGTTTTGTTTCAGTTTAGCAGAGGGCAGGAAAGCATGTGTCTGCTCTGTAACACTGGCTCGCAGCTGCAGCTGGGTTTATTCTGCAGTCCCACAGCTCAGCTGCGCATACTCAAATAAAGTCCAGCCTTTTATGCTCCATCCTATGGGACATGGACACCGCTGGCCCTGCCACAGTCATACACCTGTTTCCTCAGCACTGGCCTCACAGGTATGACAGCAGAATTATGAGACTCGACGTGTTCCTGTGTCCATAACGCCTCTGGGAGCACACCCAGCAATGGGACAGGAGCAGCCCCTGAGGAGGGGAAATGGTGCAGCACAGAGTGTAAACTCACATGTAAACCCCCAACTACTAGCATCATGAGAAAATGTGTAACTGAATCCCCCAGAGTCAGAGTGTATCCAGATTGTCAGGTCACACGGTTTTAAAACTGGTTTAGTGTTCTTATGAATAATGTGTGTTCTGCTCTGTCAGCCCATTAGCACTCAGCAGGAGCTTCTTCTCCTGCTCATCCTAACTCCTCTCACATGCTGCTATCTTCATCACCCCTCAATCTAATTCAATCATTATCAGTTAAATATTATGTATTCTATATGATTTTAATGTAAATAACTACAATGTTTTAGTTACTTTTATGTGAAATGTCTGTATCACTTTTCTATTTCAATAGATTCTAAGTATCTGAAATTTAGAGTATCAGTATGTGTTTATTGATAAAGCAGAACTGAGGGATGGAGGAGGGGCTGAGGGATAAACTGATAGTTTCAGTGCTTTGAGGAATAGAAACTATTATTCGTCCAATAATGCAAATTTAATTTTTTGTTCTTTACTGCTTGGATTTTTGATGTCACACACCAGCTTTGGGCTCCCTCTTGTGGTAGATTTCATCAGCACAAAGTCAGTTGCCTGGAGATGAGTTTAAAAAGGCCAAATTCAGACAGAATGGCAAGAGAATTTCTATATGCTACACAAGGAACTTTGGAGGCTTCACATGCTTCACAGAGCTCTGCATGCTTCACGGGGCTGCACATGCTTCACAGGGCTCTGCATGCTTCACAGAGCTATGCATGCTTCACAGGGCTCTGCATGCTTCACAGGGCTGCACATGCTTCACAGGGCTCTGCATGCTTCACAGGGCTGCACATGCTTCACAGGGCTCTGCATGCTTCACAGGGCTGCACATGCTTCACAGGGCTCTGCATGCTTCACAGGGCTGCACATGCTTCACAGAACCATTCAGCTGTTTGCCGAAAGCTTTTTTGGTCACTGCCAGGGAAGCGCATGGTAGCAGTTAACCTGCATGTTAAATATGTGCTAGAACAGTTACAGGTTTCCAAAATGATCTATTGATGGAGTCTGAGGGGTGAAAAAGAGCACCTAAAGCTGTTACCAGGATGGGTGGCTTTCAGGGCAGGTCAAGAGCTCTGAGGCTGACAAGAATACCCAGCTGTCATTTGAATTGTAAATAACGCTGAGAGCTTGGAGAGGCTGACGTGGCTGGCTGGTCAGGCTCCACATAGCTGCTCTGTTTTTTAGTTTCACTTCTAACATTCTTCTAAGTGAAGAATAGAAATGTTTCTGTTGTCTATTATTGAGCAGGATAATTGTGCCCTGCCTGGTTACATGAACCATTAAATGCTTTGAGACAATACACTTACTCTTTATAGTTTTTCACCAGTTGTTTTTTATTAGTAATATGATGAGGGTTTAAATATTGCTCTTTGCTCATGTGTACTTTGCTCAAGAGCCTTTTTCAACAGTGATTGCATGTTTTTATGTTATCAATCATCACCCCATAGAATATGGCCCAATGATCCATTTTACTCTGCCATATTCTACCAGTAAAGCCATTTATAATGTTTTAGGAACATATTTGTGAAAAATGCTCTGATATCCATTCAGTCCCACTTAGAAGGAGAAGACTTCTGTTGCATTCAGGGCAGCGGAGCATTGTGCGTTTTTCAGACACGCGTTGTGCTTGGTGGTATAATGAGTCTGCTCTCCTACTGATGCATTCCAGGCTTATATGGCTGGAATATGGAATTCTTATGGACTAAACTGCATTTTAGAATAATGCTTTAAAACTCCAAAATATGCCCTGGGAGAAAGCTGATGGTAGTTGTTTTGTAAAGACATGTAGTTTATGTACCTCTACACAGCAGACAATCCATTGATATACAAAAAACAGAACTTGTAGTGTTTGCAGCTGAAAGTTAAAAAGCAAAAAGAAATGTATGCTTCTTATCTGGATACCATCTCTGGTATGTGTGACAACTGTGAGAGCAATTAGTGAAAGGGTATGAGAACTCAAACAAACGTGTCGAGAAAAAGCTCAATTGGCAGCCATATTGGTCAGGGCATGTTTGGGCAGCCATATTGTGCAGGGAACACTTGGGAAATGATTTTGCCTGTTTGTTTGAAAAGGCTCAAATTCCTGTTGCTGTAAAAACGTCAGTCTGACGCCACTTTCAGGAGAAGCATCATGATCATTCTGATTTGTGTCTGAAAGTTTGTTTATCTGCTCCTCTCAGCTGGAGACGGCAAACCCCTCTCTCAGACAGCGACAGAGCACCCTGCAGGATCTGGAGTGATCAGATCAGATTAAAGACTTGAGCAAAAACAGAGCAGGATGAGGAGTAGAATAGATGTTTATTTGCTTGTTTGGATACTACAAACTTGACACAGACAATAAACAAGTATTCACACCTTACACAGAGGTTATATATAATATATAAAAATGAGTTTGTGATGTTATAGTGTAACACCTGCTGCAGCACAAAGTAGGTAGCTCAGGTGATATTCTGATTGGAAGCTGTACAGGTAGTGTAGTCGCTCTCTGCTGGATCTCCCTGTCGGCCTTCACACAGCAGCAGGTGGGGGACCTGAGTGGTCAGATTTCTGCTGGAGTGTTTGTCTGACCAGTGATGACGGAGGATAAAGATTAGTTTTAGTGTATTTTCCATCCAAACTGCCTGCCCTTCTAACACCACGCACAAAACAATCAGTAACTGTTTTCCTGTTTTGGTTTTTAATGTTGTTTTGACCTGGCCCTGTTCATGGAGGGGGGTAGGGGGTTGGGCTAAGTCCCCCCAGATGTTCAGGTCGGCCACCTAATGAAATTACCATGGTGGGGAGTTTCATTCATTTATAGACCAGTGAAACATTATATACACATACACATAGCTGATATACACAACCTGAGACGTATTTGGACCAGCTCTAAGCATAATTTCATAGTAACAATCCACTCATACGCACTGGGTGTAAGTATTCTGATAGAGAGGATTAGCCATGTCTTAAACATGCACTCCTGTGTGTATATTACCCCACAGCTTTATGCTGGACCTATCCAAGGACATTTTGAATCCTAATTAATTTTTTAAAGTCTTTTGCTATACTTATATTATGTCAAAAGCTGAAGCAAGCAGACAAATAAAGACACTTGGAATGTGAATACCATATGTTACATGTTTTACTGTAGAATTATTAATGCAGTAATGTAATATTAGTAACCACTCAAGGGCTGTAGCACTGTGAGGCAATACAGTGTGACAGAGCCAAATAAGAGACATTATTAATGAAATAGATGAACAGTATTTACAGATACAAACATAACAAAACCAGCCTGCCAGAGAAAACTGAGGGAGAGTAACTGAAGGCTAAACAGTGACCTCTGTGGACAGATGATTAAATTACACCCACTGGCTTCAGACTCTGAATCTGAGGGATTTTGGTGAAGATCACCTGATGACCAAAGCACAATGACATTGGCTGAAGGCAGTCATGAGATTCTTGAGCAAAGACTCCTATCCAATCAGAATTCTGCATTACACACCATAATTGTCTTGGCCAGGTATTGAGAAAGGGATGGAGAGACAGTTGCCTGGCAGGAAAAGTGAGTGTGCAAATTGGGTGAATAAGGCCACTCCTCCAATCTCACATCCTCTCCTGCTGCAGGAAACCTGTTAGCACCCCAGCTGCCTGAGAAGATTGAGCTTGCAGTTTCTGAAATGTGAATTTTTAAAAATGTTAAATAAAGTGTTTTCCATAAGATGGACAGAGAGACCTGCAGAAGTAATAAATAGTTTCTAATAATGTCTACTGTCATTTTTCCAACATTTATTTATTTATTTATTTATTTATTTATTTATTTATTTGGCACCCCAGTTCATTTCAGTAGATAATGCTTTCCAGTCATGGAACAAAGTTTGGTGATGTGAAATAAAAACATCCTTAAAAACTGCATTTTTAAAGTATATTCAAGAATACTAGCTGTAAATACATGTTTAAAGGTGACCTTAGGATAAACTTTCATTAACTTCTTTTGTTAAGGCCAAGCAGAGCTTCAGGGAAAGCTTTGCGGCATAGGCTTCCCCCAATTCAGTTCTTTTGTGGGAGTCAGTACTTCCTTAGCGTAGCCGCTCCTGTGTGTGAGTAGTACTTCCTTAGCGTAGCTGCTCCTGTGTGTGAGTAGTACTTCCTTAGCGTAGCCGCTCCTGTGTGTGAGTCAGTACTTCCTTAGCGTAGCCGCTCCTGTGTGTGAGTAGTACTTCCTTAGCATAGCTGCTCCTGTGTGTGAGTCAGTACTTCCTTAGCATAGCCGCTCCTGTGTGTGAGTCAGTACTTCCTTAGCATAGCCGCTCCTGTGTGTGAGTCAGTACTTCCTTAGAGTAGCCACTCCTGTGGGAGTCAGTGCTTCCTTAGAGTAGCCACTCCTGTGGGAGTCAGTGCTTCCTTAGAGTAGCCACTCCTGTGTGAGTCAGTGCTTCCTTAGCATAGCCACTCCTGTGTGAGTCAGTGCTTCCTTAGCGTAGCTGCTCCTGTGGGAGTCAGTGCTTCCTTAGAGTAGCCACTCCTGTGTGAGTCAGTGCTTCCTTAGCATAGCCACTCCTGTGTGAGTCGGCGCTTCCTTAGCGTAGCTGCTCCTGTGGGAGTCGGTGCTTCCTTAGCGTAGCTGCTCCTGTGGGAGTTAGTGCTTCCTTAGCGTAGCCGCTCCTGTGGGAGAGTCGGTGCTTCCTTAGCGTAGCTGCCCCTGTGTGAAAGTCTGTGTTTCCTTAGCATAGCTGCTCCTCTGTGACATTCAGTGCTTCCTTAGAGTAGCTGCTCCTATGGGAGTCAGTGCTTCCTTACAGTAGCCACTCCTGTGCACTTGGCTCAGTCCACCATTCTGTGCCTCTCGCAGGAACACAGGCCCAAGAGGGCGGGGAGGAAACAGCTGATTCTGACTGAAGGCACAAAACAGCAAGAGCATAAAGGACAAGGGCGTCTTTGTAGTTCACCTTTTGTGTTGAGCAGGCAGTGAAGCTGGGGGGTGATCATGTTATCCTATATTGTGTTTGCTGTGGAATGCTGCAGTAAAGATAACGTTTCCACCACCAGGACCAGGTGAAGAACAGGTTTAGGGGAAACAGGGGTTGCCCACAGAAACAGGTCTCTCCAGAGACACATTACGGTGCTACAGGAGTTACAGGACTCTGTGGGACAGATCAGGATTCATAATCTGAAGAAGGATACATGTTCCTGCAAAACAGAAAAATGTGACCACAGATGGGTATTTGCAAACTAACCACACACACACATACACACACACACACAAACAGAAGAGCACTTTGTGAAATGTGAAAGCTGTCTTATTTGGCCAGGGGGAGCTGAAACAGGAAAATCAGGTCTTCGTGAGAGCTACAGTCCAGCAGGTTTTGTGAGAATGCTAGAGAGAAAGCGAATGAATCCAGGAGCTCTTCTATCTACTGTAATGCCACAGCACCAAAGCCCTGTGTCATGTGCAGATGAAAGGGAGCAAGCACATCTCTGGAACAAAGTCATTGTGAAATAAAAAACAATGACAAAAATGGCAGTCAAAACAACCCAGGGTTAAAGACACAGTGGTGTGGGCTGGGTTATATTTTAACTCCTGAGATACTAGAAAGATTGTAGGAGTTAAAATGTGATTGCTGAGAGTTTATATAACATGTAAACCAAAATATAATAATAAACACAGATAGGCATGAGACATATTTAGACAAACTGATTTCAGATTCCCATGATGCAATGCCTAATAGTTCATTTACAATTCATACCTGATCTTCCCCATCCTGGTCGGAGGTTCTTTCAGCCCTGAAAGACCCTGTGCCATCTGAGGGGGCGTGGCTGGCGGAACAGGGGCGGGGTCAGAGGTTGATTCCTAAGGTATGGCGGCCAGCACCCCCTCCAGCCCTCCCCCGAGGTCATTTTACGCCCTCATGATTTGCAGTCACGGGTGTGGCCCGCGCCCTCCTCTGCCCGCCCTGCCCCCTATCACATGAGCGCTCTAATCGGGTGCAGCATCTGAGTCACACTAACCCAGAACGGCCGGGTAATTTAACAATCATTACCAGCAGAAAACAAAGCGGTCCTTGTGCCACCTTACTGTGGGTTTCAGTCCGTCGGAAACGGCACGACTTCACTGCGAATCTGGGCTGATTTGAAAGCAGCACTGATTCAACTTCCTGTCCTTGAATCCAGTCTCTGGTCCATATCATGAAAAAGGTCATCGTCTTTTTTAAACAACTGAAACAACTCGATGAGGACGAATTTCTGTCTTGGTGCACCATACTACATCATATAATTAACATTTATGTACTTATGGTTTTTTACTGAAAGGTTTTTTTTTTCTTGGTTCCTCCATTCAGTGCGGAAACATACTGTGAGCGTGGGTTGCTTAAAACATTCATTTTTAATAATGAATACGATAATATAAACACAATCAACAGAATGGATGACAAATGTAAGCACATTTGTGAAACAGTAAAAAGCATTTGTCTGTCCGCTGCCGCACTCTCACCACCCTCACCAGACAGCAGCGAACCCGACAGTTTAGAGTAATGATGGTCATTATGTGCTCTATTACAACAGTGTGTGCAAACACGTACAAACAAAGGTTACAAAACATGCGGATAATTAAATATTGTCCTTACATGTGAACACTAAAAACTGTCAGCATATGAAATGCCCTATTCAAAATGAAAAATAGACTTATTCAGCATGAAGTCGAGCGATTGTGTCAGTCACATATCTATACTGAATAGCATTTTGCCAATCCATATATTATTCTATTTTCCACCAGAAAGTAGGTTATTTAAAGAGACATCACACGTATCATACCAGTCAAAATCAACAATCATGAAAGTGCTGTGTTATGGGTGAACTGTGCTATTTTGTCTCCCTATGCCAAGGAGAAACTGAACTATCTAAGCAGGCCGGTGCATATATTGGGGTCGGTGGGCCTATGCCGATAAGAATAAATAGTATCAGCAGGTCACGCTGATAACTGTCAACAACACAGCGGAGGAACCGGAGGTCCGACCTTGGCCTGTATACGACTAGATAAGCATCACTATCTACAGCACACGGCTTCATACTAAACGGCTGTGTGTTATGTTACAGAACGTGACCAGTGCTTCGAACGTTCACCAGTAACCAACATCTTCACCCCGAAAGGAAAAAGCGCAGTCTTTGCACTATTCTCGAACCAACAGAGGATTCAAACCCGAACCCCTCAATGCCAGACTATCGTGTTTTCCCACATCAATCTTTGTAGAAACACGTGGCTGGACAGAGTGAATTACCGGTTCGGAGAAAGTGCAGTCTGGATTTGTGATTTGGTCTCGCAGCGCGTCTCCGATAACCTCTCTGCACAGAATAGTCCCAGATGTTGAATTACGTTGGGTCGCTTTTCCTGTTGCGTTAGTGTAATCTTTCTTTTCCCAAGCGCCGACTCGGGCGTGTGCGATGCTCAAACAGAGACAAAGCATCGCATTGCCAATAGACGTAGGTAGGCTACCTTCGGCGTGCCTGAACCGAAACACAAGCCACGGAACCAAAACCCCTTTGAACAGTTTATTCGGTCACATTTTCTATTTAAATTAAGCTGTCCCAGAAAAATAAAGACACGTTTTCATAGCAAGCTACAACATATATAAACTTGTCAAACGCTTAGAAAATATCATTCAAATTAATTATTCTCATTATTTGCTGTTGTTGTATTTCATGATTAAATACGCGTTTTCTGTAGTTTACACTAAGTATTTTTGTAGCCTATATCTGTTGTCCTCACTGCCATTTCGCTATAGCAGAGTCTTGCCAGGGTACCCATTGGCCCGGTGGCCCGTATTCACAGCGCGGGCCTTGGGACGCACCCGTCCTGAGCTCGCCCATCTGGATAGGGTGGAAATTAAATGACCATCAGGGGATTCTGTTTTCATATACAAGGCTATGGTTTGGAAATACACGTGATTGAATTAAACGGAAAAAAATATATATATAAACTGATACCATTTAAAAGGCTAAATATTTATGACAAATTCCTAAACCTCACCGGTCATTCAGGAGACAAATTATACTGAGCGGGCAGAGGCGTGTGTCACTCAACCAAGCTTGACTTCTCTATGACAGACAGAGAAAATTTACACTACGCGTTCTTGACCTCAAACCAATCAGAGAAATCAATGCAGGAGTCATTGCGGTATCAACCAATCTCCGCTTCATACCTGTCAGAGGGCGTGGTCTTTCAGAGACAATATGAGAATTTCTCAAATGAAAGAAAAGACTCTGAGCTTCAAGGGACACAGGACATTTCAGCGATTTACATTTGATGGGCGTTTTCTAGCACAAATGATACAAATGATTATGAAAGAACTAATCCAATCTTACAGAGACAGAACGTAAGACCCGGCGGTTTGGAGCAGCGCACCACCTCTACATGGCTGCGTTCCCTGTCCCGCTATGATCATATCAGTCGGAGCGAGCTGAACGGTCTTTGCTTGTGTTGTCAGAGGACGTGCTGAACAGAGCAGCGACTGGGTAGTATCTATTGACATTTAACATTATCATCTGTGTGAACTTCAGACACGCAGGAACCATGAGCGCCCTTCAGTGCTGCATTATTGTGTTAATGGTGCATTTAGCGCTTGGCTTGGATTTTCAGGAGAGAGCCAGAATCGTCGGCAACGCGCATTCAACATTTGGAAAGAATACAAAATTGGAAAATTTTCACAGTGTGAAAAGGAGATCAGCTTTGGAGTTTCCTTTCTTGTCAGGACAACACAAAGTTACCAAGCGAAGTGCGGATGCGAGTGGAGACACCTGTAAGGCGCTTCAGGGTTACAGTGACAGGTTAACCAACAACACTCACAGTGTAAGTAACCCCGGCTGCCTCGCCAACGCCAGCTTCTTGTCGCACCGTTGCTATTTACATGCAGCTTATAACTGACTTGAGAATCGGTATCTGTTTAGAAAATCTTATGAATTTAGTTTTAATAAGTTTGAAAAACGCTTCAGCATGGTTATCTTGACAGGGTAGAGACTGTAGGCTTTACGTTTATATAAGATCATTCTAACTTAGAATGCATTACACTTATTTGTTAAGCAAAATTTCACTTCCTTAGTTGTCATCTGACGTACGTCTCAAACCGCGGTTCCATGTCAGATAGCCGTCTTATTACACAGTGAAGATGATGTTACACCTTCATTTATAGTGTTTTGCAGGTGCATACTGATCTGAAGAGAGTCAAACAACTGCGTGTCCGCCACACTTCATGTAACCCTGCTTAGTGACACATCACACAGTCTTGTTATTTATCCCTCCGTTCATTTTAATTGCCACAATTTCACAATTAGAATTCACTTTGTGTGTTTCTGTACGCTTCAGTGACTTGGTCTCGCAACAACAGCGTCGCACAGCAGCGAGCTAACTAGCCTACTCAGGACAGGTTTCAGAGTGCGATGTCACAACTCCAAGAAGTATAGATGGGCAAATATTTGAATGAAGTGCGGTCTTTCGTCCATGGGTATTTTAATAATGGCTCAGCCTCTCCTGTTGTGACTTAAACTGTCACCGTCGTTACTGCAGTTTCCCATAAACTGTTTATGGTGGGAATCAATGTCAAGTCACACTGTATGGTTGTATGCATTCATTCCCTCTTGCCGTGTTTCTGACCAGGAATGCAGCTGAACCAAGCACCAACATCAACATTCTCCCGGGAGGTCAGGCTATGCCACAGTCAGCTTCCTTCCTACTTTCGGGCATAAACATTGAGTCGCGGCATTTCATTTTCTCTGGGTGATCAGAATAGCCTTTTAAAATAGGTCATTTGGCACAACAGCCATATTTGTATGTAATAACATTAGGATCCCATGACCACATTAGCGAAAAATAGCCTTACTCCTTGCCTGGAAAATGAGGCCTAAGCCGCATTTAGAAGGAAAAGGGCGAGATTCAAACATTTGTCCTTAACCTTTACAATTAAATTATAGAGTGTTACGCTTTTTCTCTACATCAATAGTTTGGCGTGTTAAAGTTCATGGTTTCTGAACTCGCCAAACTATGTCAATGAAGACAGCAGTGAACATTTGCATTTACCTGTGAGCCAAAATGGAACGTCAAATGCTGAATCCTGGCCAAATGCTCACGCTTTACTGACAATCTGTCTTTATACAGGTTATTTTCTGGAACAGTCAATGATTCCCACAAATACACCAAGAGCCTTCTTCAAACTTCTGTTGCATAAACGCATTTGCCTGAGTATGTTAATTTAAGCAAAATAAGACGACATTAACTTTTCTACAATGATCTTCCTACAAGTACACTGCCAGTAGGTGCTTTGGTTTCTGTCCTCTAGATTTACAGATTGATCTGTCTTTTTGTTGGCGCTGGAGTATTTTTGATGGGAAGCTGGCGAAGAAAGAGGAAACTGCCGAGGAACTCAGAATATTGTGTGAGGGAAAAGAGAGCTCTCCTCCTAGTGTATTTGGGTTGTTTTTTTGGTCTGGCAAATGTAAGACTGAAATGGCTTTTCAGTCACAGTGCTGGTTTCCAGGTGAGCTTCTGTATCAGTGGTGTGTGGCTCTGCCCCCTGGTGGTTTTCGGGTTTTCTGTGTGACAGGCCTGAGGTAGCCTCCCCCTCGTGGGTACTGACTCTGCCTCTGACTCCAGAGAGTCATTATGTACCCCCAAAACACACTCACTTAATAAATTTATCAAAGGTCTGGGGAAAGTACCACAATACCAGACAGGTAGATGAACTGTAGTTATCATTATAGAGTGCCATAGTGTAAGAACATAGGTGTGTGTTTGTGTGTGAGTGAGTGTGTGTGTGTGTGTGTGTCTGTGTCTGTGTGTGTGTGTGTGTGTGTGTGTAAGAATGTGTGTGTGTGTGTGTGTGTGTGTGTGTGTGTGTGTGTGTGTGTGTGTGTGTGTGTGTGTGTGTGTGTGTGTGTGTGTGTGTATGTGTGTGAGTGTGTGTGTGTGTGTGTGAAGTGTAAGAATACAGTGTGTGTGTGTGGGAGATTGTGAAGAGTAAGAATACGGGTGTGTGCGCGTGAAGTGTGAGAATATGGGTGTGTGTGTGTGAAGTGTAAGATTATGAGTGGTTGTGTGGGTGTGTGTGTGTGTGTGTGTGTGTGTGTGTGTGTGTGTGTGTGTGTGTGTGTGTGTGTGTGTGTGAAGTGTGAGAATACGGGTGTGTGTGTGTGTGTGTGTGTGTGTGAAGTGTAAGAATACAGGTGTGTGGGAGATGGTGAAGTGTGAGAATACGGGTGTGTGTGTGAAGTGTGAGAATATGGGTGTGTGTGTGAAGTGTAAGATTATGGGGGTGTGTGTGTTGTTGTTGTTGCTAAGATTCCACTCCTGGGCTCCTGCAGGTCTTTCAGGATGCTAAACTGGTTTTAAAGTGGAAGACATTCGACATGATGTGTTCCTTTATTCAGAAAAATGGCTTTGCTTCCTTGATGTAGATAGAGATATGCACCCACCCCCTATGGTCTCTCCTGTGCTCAGTAGAGTGTGGGATTGAGGGAAATCCTTTTGATGAGACAGACTGACTTCATTTTGAGTTCATAATAGTGCTGAGAGGTTTTCTCAGGACAGTTAGTTTGTTTAAACACAGAGTTGCAGAAGTTCTACTGTCTTTAGATGTGGTCCAGTCAGTAATTCCATGTTGTGATCACTGGCCTTCAGCTTCTCCCTTTACACATTACAGTGTGTGGGCTGAAAATAACAAACAGCATTCACATTCTGCACTGCACCGGCTTCCTCAGCCTCCGACAATAACATACTGCAGCCGCGGAGGACAAAGTGCAGGGAGAACCCAAGCTTTACCGTCAAGACCCAGTCTAACTGGAGAAGAGAGCCTGTTCTCTCTCTGTATTCAGGCTGTAAATATTTGACTAATGTTTTGAATTTGGAGAGTAAGGAATTGTAGAGGGAGGCAGGGTGAGGTTAAAGACGGGCTAGGCCGAGCTGTGGTATGATCGTGAAACAGAAGGAAGTGGGTGCATTTTCTGAGTGGTGGTTAATTCTTTAGGCACTTTCAGACAGGAGGAACTTTTTCATAGTTCTAAGAACCGTTGGAAGAACTACCCCCTTTTTATTGTGTCTGAACTGCAGGAACTGGGAATGGCTGTAGTTCTTAGAATGCCGTTTTGAGGGACTTTTTAGCTCCTACGTCAGGGTAGGTACTCTCCCAGCACAAGAGGAACCTTGAGTGGCATAAGTGTACAGTGATTGGTCCAGATGTAAGTGTACATTTATTGGTCAAACACATGAGCCAATGTAGCATCGGCAACTGCCTTTTTTAAAAAGTAACCGCGCAGAAATGACGCTGGTATACTAACTGCCAGCTTACATCACTTCAGTGTTCCTGGTGGTGTGAATACAAACAGAAAAAAGCCCTTGAAGGTTTGTAGTTGTTGGGGAACTTCTCCATGGGGATGGTTCTTCTCAAAAAGTCCCCACAACTGTTTGGTCCAAATGTGCCTTTTGTGAATTTTTCTCCATAAACTGTCTGACAGTATGAATCAGGACCACTCACTTCAGGAGCTGCAGGTTCCCAGGAAACTGCTCCAGTCACTCACTGCACCACCTTGTGCCCAAGTATGTGGATGTAGCAAAAACCTGCAGACACTGTCCCTTCCAGGACTGCAGTTAAATCTGCAGACACTGCCCCCTACAGGACTGGAGTTAAACCTGCAGACACTGCCCCCTCCAGGACTGCAGTTAAACCTGCAGACACTCCAGGACTGCAGTTAAACCTGCAGACACTGCCCCTCCAGGACTGGAGTTAAACCTGCAGGCACTGTGGCTCTCCAAGACTGGAGTAAACCTGCAGGCACTGCCCCGTCTAGAACTGGAGTTAAACTTGCAGGCATTGTGTAAAGTGACATATAGTCTTGAGCCCTGCAACAGCGGTGCTGTTTCAGGCTGTGGTCAGAGGACCACTGTGGACCATCCTGACCAGAGGAAGTGTTCCACCAGTTAAGTGTGTTCATTTCATCGCTCTCTGGGGCCACCCCTGGCCAGCTAGACACCTGTACATGCATGAACCGAGTGTATGCTGGCTCGCCTTCCACTGATAACATAGGCAGTTTGTGATTGGTGGAGCATCTGCAGTGCAGAAAGAGGTGAGTGTGTCTCATTATGGGAGATACAGTAAATGTGTGTCATGGCTTACTCCTGAGCAGGCTAATCAGTTTGACTGTGTTTAGGTGGGGAAAAGGGGAAATATCTACAATAAAAAAAATAGTAGAGGTTCTAGGTTCTTCTTCCGTGGCTGTCACTGACACAGTGTGGTCTGACTGGTTCTGCTGTGGAGCCACAGGGCTCCGGAATCAGGACAAACAGCTGGGGAGGTTCCCTGAGAGCTGTGAACCTTCAAGGGCTTTTTTCTGTTTGCATTCACACCACCAGGAACGCTGAAGTGACGTACGCCATCAGTTGCTATACCAACATCAACAACAAAATGGAGGATGCCATGATTGGAGTTGGAAAGGAGACATGCAAATTTACACTGTGCGGTTGAAAGAGCAAGAAGAAGGAGAGCTAAGAGGCGAAAACTTTTGCTGCAGTGGCTCATGTGTGTGGACCAATCGCCATACACTTATGTCACTCAAGGTTTCTCTTGTGTTGGTAGAGTGTCTAACCTGAAGTAGGAGCTAAAAAGTCCCTCAAAAAGGCGTTATAGACAGAGTCAGAGTCAGACTCACCCCCCACTCCCCCAACGGCTGTTGGCTCCTCACACACCTGCAGTGCTTGTCTTGTCTTTCCTGCAGCCTTTTTGCTCTTCGCCTGTCCCAAGTGGGGCATAGATGATTCCTCTGTTTCCTGCACCATACTGTGCAGACAGGCATTTTCATCCAGTGTTTAGATGCGTGGATGCTAATGTCATTAGCATCATATGACTTCTGCAGTGTGTTCTCTCTCTCACAGTGGCATGCTCACTGCTCCCCCTCAGATGGCCTTCTGTCTGAGAATACAGATTTCAAATTGGCTGGATTACCCAAGCCACCAGCCTGCCATAGCTCTGCTGTGGAGCCGGCTGGCTTTCCCCTGTTCCAAAATTAAAACTCAGCTGCAGTATGTCTGCTAACCCCCTATCACTCACCTGTCTCAGCTGCAGTATGTCTGCTAACCCCCTATCAGTCTCAGCTGCAGTATGTCTGCTAACCCCCTATCACTCACCTGTCTCAGCTGCAGCATGGCTGCTAACGTGCTAATGATCATCTATCTCAGCTGCAGTATGGCTGCTAACATGCTAATGATCATACCACTGCATTGATAAAGCTGTTTTGCCTATTCAAATGAGACAGTCTCTCTCCCCAGTGCTGGGTCACCACACATACGCAAGCACACCTGTTTTTCTGCTCAGAGTTACTGTACATTTCTCCTACAGCTGTATAGGCACCCTCACAGTGTCATTTTGCCAGAGTTGTTTGAATATGTGTGTGTGGCAGTGTCTGCTTTGTAGAAGATATTACCTTAATTATGTCCAGTGTGTTTGAGCTCTGAGGGGAGAATATGTTGATGGTGTGTGTGTGTGTGTGTGCGTGTGTGCGTGTGCGTGTGTGTGTGTGTGTGAGAGAGAGAGAGAGAGAGAGAGAGAGAGAGAGAGAGCGCTCTGTGTTTCAGATACAGCAGTGCCTTATCCTGCAGCTGATTTAAGCAGTCAGGGCAGATCCACCCAGCTGCTTAAACAAACCTACTCAGGCAGTACAGAAGTAAACACCCTGGGTCAACAGAGTGTTTCCAGCTCTTTATCTATGTCAGAGTCCTGCAGCCATGTGTGTTTCAGTTTGGCACAGTGCGGTATCTCAGTGTGGAAGCACAGTGCAGTATCTCAGTGCGGAAGATCAGTGCAGTATCTCAGTGCGGAAGATCACTCTGTCACTCATCTAGTCACTCACTCACTAAATGATTTAGTGTGTTTTAGTCTCTTGGTGTGCTTTAGTGTGTTTTACTCTTTTGGTGTGTTTTTAGTGTATTTCAGTCTCATGGTGTGTTTTAGTGTGTTTTAGTCTCTTGGTGTGCTTTAGTGTGTTTTAGTCTCTTGGTGTGTTTTTAGTGTATTTCAGTCTCATGGTGTGTTTTAGTGTGTTTTAGTCTCTTGGTGTGCTTTAGTGTGTTTTAGTCTCTTGGTGTGTTTTTAGTGTATTTCAGTCTCATGGTGTGTTTTAATGTGTTTTAGTCTCATGGTATGTTTTAGTGTGTTTTAGTCTCTTGGTGTGCTTTAGTGTGTTTTAGTCTCTTGGTGTGTTTTTAGTGTATTTCAGTCTCATGGTGTGTTTTAATGTGTTTTAGTCTCATGGTATGTTTTAGTGTGTTTTAGTCTCATTGTGTGTTTTAGTGTGTTTTAGTCTCATAACTAAAGTTTTGCACTCAGGGTCCCAGATCACCCAGTTAACTCTGTGGAACAAAGATCTCGTTCTGTCCTCAATAAAGAAATCACAACATTTACAGTCAGCTACAAAAGTAGAATTTTGAGTAAGCTGTGGGTACTTTGTGAGTAAGGTACTCTTTTACCCTCTGTATTCTTCATTTTTCATGCAGCCTTTGGGTTGAGTTTTAAGATGTGTTTGTTTTTTTGTTTGGAATTGTGAAAAATGTTTTTCTGCACATATTGTCTGTTTCAGTGCTTGTTTGTGAGCACTGAGGTCCTGGCTGGTGTTATTTATGTATGTGTAATGAATGAGTGTTGTGTGTTGTAACAGCAACAGCAGCATTGTGTTGTTGACACAATGTTGCTGTGTCCGTGCACAGAGCAGGGGATGCTGGGAGAATGATGGGCACAGTGATTACAGCTCCAGGCCAGCTGCTGTGTCTCTGTGTCTGGCCTGCCTTATGTTTGTAACGACATCATCATTATGTTTGGTAAATTCTATTTTAGTTCTGTTTTTTCTGTTTCAGTTTTGTAGCTACAGCACAGCACACATGTGGAGCTTTTAGGGTATTAGACAGGAACAAAATAAGTGTGATGAATGGGCCCAGTTTAATGATATAGTGTCCTAAAAAACACACACAGCTACTCATTGGCATGTTCAGAAACTGAGAGCAGCAACACGGAAATAAGAAAGAGGCTGACTGGCATGCGTCATGCCTCTGTATCAGCAGAGATAAGGGAGCCTGTTCTGACCCGGGTTTTACAGGCAGAGTTGTTCTGCTGTTCATCTGTGCTGGCAAATCCCAGCTGGGGGGGACCTCAGGTTGCTATGACACCCAAGGGTTGTGGTATCCAGAGCGATGAGAGCGGCAGACTTATGTCACTGTTCCAGGCTGGTCCTCACTCCGGATCCAACTCTCAGGCTGCTCCTCACTCTGGTTCCAACTCTCAGCCTGCTCCTCACTCTGGCTCCTCTCTCAGGCTGCTCTCTTAGGCTCCTCACTCTGGCTCCTCTCTCAGGCTGTTCCTCTCTCAGGCTGCTCCTCACTCTGGCTCCTCTCTCAGGCTGTTCCCTCTCAGGCTGCTCTCTCAGGCTGCTCCTCACTATGGCTCCTCTCTCAGGCTGTTCCTCTCTCAGGCTGCTCCTCACTCTGGCTCCTCTCTCAGGCTGTTCCTCTCTCAGGCTCCTCTCTCAGGCTGCTCCTCACTCTGGCTCCTCTCTCAGGCTGCACTTATTTTGCCCATAAATGACAGTGGCAGCAAGGAATCAGGTTTTATTTGTTTAGTTCAGTAAGCAGCAGTGAGCTTGTGTGCAGACTGAAGGTCTAGACACAGATGAACACTGTTCACAGCTTGGGCTGAGTTAATAGTTACACACAGTGGTGTATTCCTTTGCATTCTAACAGTGTAGATTAGGGCTGCACAATAAGCCTTTAAAATGATATCACAATAAATGTAGACATTTTGGCGATAATGATAACATGTCCCAATAAAAGTTGTGGTTTCAAGTCTGAATGACACACGGCCAACTTTCAACAAATACAAATAGAAATCAGGTCAAACACATCAGTCAGTAAACCGTCTGATAACTTCCGTGCCGGCCACAGACTCCGCCTGTGCAATTCTCATGAGGCAGTAGACTAGATCTTGTGAAGTAGGCTACAAAGCACATTTAAAGATGCATCAAGCTAAATGCATATTTATCGTGGTTAAATTATTACCTATCATGAAAATGAAGATGACAGCAATATGGTCATACTCATGATATCGCGCAGCCCTAGCGTAGATGTGGGCACAGACCGAGAGGCGTTCTCATTAGCAGGGCCCCTGCTGGGGTGTGCTGTGTCCCACACTGTGGTTTTCTGGGTCATGTGACTCCCCCTGCTACGAGTTCACTCCATGTACTTTAATTTCTGTCATGTGACTTAGTGGTTTCTGCCCTGAAAATGTGTGTGTCTCCTCACATATTAATCTGGACCAGCGCTGAACTGTGCCACTCCTCTGCTCTGGCGTCAGCCTGCCACGTTCACAGGCCTCAAAGACACACAGCTGAGCTGGACCACCCGAAGCTGAGTACTGTGTGTCAGGGCTGAAGCTGAGCTGTGTGTGTGTGTCAGGGCTGAAGCTGAGCTGTGTGTGTGTGGTGTCAGGGCTGAAGCTGAGCTGTGTGTGTGTCAGGGCTGAAGCTGAGCTGTGTGTGTGTGTGTCAGGGCTGAAGCTGAGCTGTGTGTGTGTGTGTGTCAGGGCTGAAGCTGAGTGTGTGTGTGTGTCAGGGCTGAAGCTGAGCTGTGTGTGTGTGTGTGTGTGTGTGTGTGTGTGTGTCAGGGCTGAAGCTGAGCTGTGTGTGTGTGTGTCAGGGCTGAAGCTGAGCTGTGTGTGTGTGTGTGTGTGTCAGGGCTGAATCTGAGCTGTGTGTGTGTGTGTGTCAGGGCTGAAGCTGAGCTGTGTGTGTGTGTGTGTCAGGGCTGAAGCTGAGCTGTGAGTGTCAGGGCTGAAGCTGACCTGTGTGTGTGTGTGTGTCAGGGCTGAAGCTGAGCTGTGTGTGTGTGTCAGGGCTGAAGCTGAGCTGTGTGTGTGTGTCAGGGCTGAAGCTGAGCTGTGTGTGTGTGTGTCAGGGCTGAAGCTGACCTGTGTGTGTGTGTCAGGGCTGAAGCTGAGCCTGTGTGTGTGTGTGTGTGTGTCAGGGCTGAAGCTGAGCTGTGTGTGTGTGTCAGGGCTGAAGCTGAGCTGTGTGTGTGTGTCAGGGCTGAAGCTGAGCTGTGTGTGTGTGTCAGGGCTGAAGCTGAACTGTGTCTGTCAATGCTGAAGCTGAGCTGAACGTAGTGTGTGTGTTTATGTCTCGCACTGTTTTAGCAGCTGCATATCCCGTAGGTTCAGTCCCTGTGTCTGGCCAGTGGAGGCTCTGCCTGGGAATGTGGCCAGTCACACGCCAGGTTGAGCTGTTTCACAGGCAGTGCACCACCTGGGCATCTTTTAATCTACCAGCTGGCCAGTGTCCAGACTTCCTAACACCACAGCTCAGCAACAGTGTACAGCGTTCAATACATTTACTGCACTGAGCGTTTAAAACATGACTTACACTCTCCTTTTAGAACTGCATTCATGAGGGCAGTTCAGGTGCCATGTTTGTGTAATTATGTGTGGGGTCTGTGTTGTGTGTTTGTGTAATTTTGAGTGAGGGTCTGTGTTGTGTGTTTGTGTAATTTTGAGTGAGGGTCTGTGTTGTGTGTTTGTGTAATTTTGAGTGAGGGTCTGTGTTGTGTGTTTGTGTAATTATGAGTGAGGGTCTGTGTTGTGTGTTTGTGTAATTTTGAGTGAGGGTCTGTGTTGTGTGTTTGTGTAATTTTGAGTGAGGGTCTGTGTTGTGTGTTTGTGTAATTATGAGTGAGGGTGTGTTGTGTGTTTGTGTAATTTTGAGTGAGGGTCTGTGTTGTGTGTTTGTGTAATTTTGTGAGTGAGGGTCTGTGTTGTGTGTTTGTGTAATTATGAGTGAGGTGTGTGTTGTGTGTTTGTGTAATTTTGTATGTGTTGTGTGTTTGTTTGTGTGTGAGGGTCTGTGTTGTGTGTTTGTGTATGAGTGAGGGTTTTGAGTGAGGGTCTGTGTTGTGTGTTTGTGTAATTGAGTGAGGGTGTGAGTGAGGGTCTGTGTTGTGTGTTTGTGTGATGTGTGTGTTGTGATGTGTTGTGATGTGTTGTGTTGTGATGTGTTGTGTTGTGATGTGAGGGTCTGTGTTGTGTGTTTGTGTTGTGTTGTGATGTGTGTGATGTGTTGTGTTGTGTTGTGATGTGTTGTGTTGCGATATGAATAACCCCTGTCTGTTTCCCTCTCCTAGTTCACCTTCAGTGACCTGAGTGGCTCTGTGTCTCTGGCCTGGGTGGGGGATGGAACTGGGGTGAGTGTTCTTCCTCTCACCTCACCTGGCAGCCTGCACCCCTGACCTTTAGCACCTCTCACTGAGAGATGTACTGCCACTTACATGGTTGATCATTGTGATAATTGTTTGAGTTGTTTAAAATGTTTCATTATTTTAAAGGCAAGAAATCATTGAATTTATGTCTGAGAAATATTACAGTAAATCGGACACATGTAACAGAATGTATCAGTGCTGGCACAGTGAAATACTGGATACATCCACAATTTAATAATGATGGGTTATGAAAAACATGTCTGGACCAAATACTACAGGGTTAAC
>CM040752.1:37313585-37343585 GCA_022829145.1 Albula goreensis | reverse complement strand
TGTATGAGTGGTGTATGTGGTATGTCTGCAGACAGTGTGTGCGTGTGGTATGTGTGTGTACGCGTGTGTGTAAAGTTGGCACAGGTTTGTAATCTGTATGTGTGCACTGTGTGTGTGTTCAGGGCACCCTGCGTATGATCCATGTCTCGGCGGATGGGGGCGACTCCTGGAACATGGCCCAGCTGCCCCCAGTTGGACATGAACAGTTTTACTCCATCCTGGCGGCCAACAGTGAAGTGGTTTTCATGCACGTGGACGAGCCAGGAGGTCAGTCTGAGAGACCAGCTGGTTTCTCTGCGCAGTGTGGGCAGTCACATGGCTGGTTTCTCTGTGCAGTGTGGGCAGTCACATGGCTGGTTTCTCTGCGCAGTGTGGGCAGTCACATGGCTGGTTTCTCTGCACAGTGTGGGCAGTCACATGGCTGGTTTCTCTGTGCAGTGTGGGCAGTCACATGGCTGGTTTCTCTGTGCAGTGTGGGCAGTCCCATGGCTGGTTTCTCTGCACAGTGTGGGCAGTCACATGGCTGGTTTCTCTGCACAGTGTGGGCAGTCCCATGGCTGGTTTCTCTGCACAGTGTGGGGAGTCACATGGCTGGTTTCTCTGTGCAGTGTGGGCAGTCACATGGCTGGTTTCTCTGCACAGTGTGGGCAGTCACATGGCTGGTTTCTCTGTGGATTGTGTAGTGTCTCAGTAGTGGCAGTAAGCGGCTTTTCTCTGTATGTGTTCTATCCACAGACTCTGGCTTTGGCACCATCTTTGTGTCTGATGACCGCGGCACGGTGTACTCCAAATCACTGGAGCGCCACCTCTACACCACCACAGGGGGCGACACTGACTTCACTAATGTCACCTCCCTGCGAGGCGTCTACATGACCAGCGTCCTGGCTGAAGGTGCGTCCTCTTCCCAAGGGGAAGGAAGGGCTGGAGCTGGAACTGCCAGCAGGGCGGTTTCACAGTTTCAAACATTCATGTATGAGCGCAGCCTGTCTCTGTGATTGAATAATATGCTGCATATGTGAGAACAGAGGTGGGAACACTAAGTGGGAGGTCCTAGAGGGCCACAGTGTCTGCAGGTTTAGCTCCAGTCCAGGAGGGGGCAGTGTCTGCAGGTTTAACTCTCCTCCTGTAGGGGGCAGTGTCTGCAGGTTTAACTCCAGTCTTGTAGGGCCACAGTGTCTGCAGGTTTAATTCCAGTCCTGTAGGGGGCAGTGTCTGCAGGTTTAACTTCAGAGCCAGAGAGCACAAAGTGCAGCAGATGTGGAGCCATTACAGGAAGCTGTGTTGGACATGTGGTGTCCCTATCCTGGTTTGGGCCCTTTGTGTAGGTGAATGTGGCGTTTTGTGTGCATGGCGGATGGTGACGTGGTTCTGTGGGGTTGCAGATGGTTCTGTGCAGACGGTGGTGACATTTGACCAGGGCGGGGAGTGGAAGCCGCTGCAGAAACCGGTGAACAGCAAATGTGATTCAACTGCCAAGGACAAGGACCTGGTGAGTTCCGCCCTGCAAAGCCCCACCCGAGCCCCGCCCCAGGACTAGCAACACCCCAAACATTCATGCCCCACGCCCGCAACCCCCAATGCACCCCAAACATTCATGCCACTTTGTCCCTCACAACACCCCAAACATTCATGAATACCTTTGAGCTGCTCCCTGTTTTGTGCACATGTGTTTGTTCCCCATGCAGTTTGCTCCCACTCTACACTCAACCACTTTGTCAGTCACAAAACTACTTTCATGTACATTTTCTCTCATGTTGTAGTGAATACCTTTGAGCTGCTCTGTTGCTGCTGTTTTGTGCACATGTGTTTGCTCTGTTTCCTTGTGCTATAGTGTGTTTGCTCTGTTTCCTTGTGCTTCAGTGTGTTTGCTCTGTTTCCTTGTGCTTCAGTGTGTTTGCTCTGTTTCCTTGTGCTTTAGTGTGTGCTTTGAGCTTTTCTGATGCTATAATGAGTGTGACTGAGCTGTTCTTTAGTGTTTTGATGAGTGAGTTTGAGATGTTCTGTTGCTGTTCTCTCTACAGTGCAGCCTCCACATCCACGCCTCCTACAGCACCTCTGTGAAGCTGAACGTTCCCATGCTCCCTCTGAGTGAGCCCAACGCTGTGGGGCTCATCCTGGCCCATGGTAAGCAGCACCTCCCCCCCTCCTCATAGCACCTCCCCTTAACAGCACCTCCCCCTCCTCATAGCACCTCCTCCCCCCTCAGCACCTCCCCCTAACACCTCCCCTAACAGCTCCTCCCCCTCATCATAGCACCTCCTCCCCCTCAGCACCTCCCCCTAACAGCACCTCCCCCTCCTCATAGCACCTCCCCCTAACAGCACCTTCCCCTCCTCATAGCACCTCCTCTGCCCTCAGCACCTCCCCCTAACAGCACCTCCCCTGCTCATAGCACCTCCTCCCCCTCAGCACCTCCCCTCTCAGCACCTCCTCCTCCTCATAGCACCTCCTCCACCTCACAGCACCTCCCCCTCCTCATAGAACCTCCTCCCCTCTCAGCACCTCCCCCTCCTCATAACACCTCCCCTTCCAGCACCTCCCCCACTCAGCACCTCCCCTTCACAGCACCTCCTCTGGACTCTGGAGTGTGTGTTTGTGTGAGTGAGAGTGTGAGTGAGTGTGTGTGTCTGTGAGTGCGTGCGTGCGAGTGCACTGTTTAAACCAGGTGAATGAGGAGGTACAGAGATACAGAAAGTTGTGCTCTGTTGATATTGGTGTTTCTGACCCCTTACCACAGGAAGTGTGGGCGATGCCATCTCAGTGATGACGCCGGATGTGTACGTGTCAGATGATGGGGGGTACTCCTGGCTACGGGCCCTTAGCGGCCCCCACCACTATGCCATCCTGGACTCGGGGGGCCTGCTGGTGGCCGTGGAACACACCCCCTCCCAGCCCATCGCCCGGATCAAGTGAGCAGCAGCACAGACACATTACAGAACTGCCTCTGCTTCTGGATGCTTCTGCACAGAGCAGGGTTTCCCAGCCCTGTTTCCACTTGTCTGAGGCCTGGTCGTCCAGGCCCTAACCCTAACCCAGGCTGAGTGGGGCAGCTTAGGCCTGGCCATCCAGGCCCTAACCCTAACCCAGGCTGAGTGGGGTGCCTTAGGCCTGGCCGTCCAGGCCCTAACCCTAACCCAGGCTGAGTGGGGCAGCTGAGGCCTGGCCGTCCAGGCCCTAACCCTAACCCAGGCTGAGTGGGGCAGCTGAGGCCTGGCCGTCCAGGCCCTAACCCTAACCCAGGCTGAGTGGGGCAGCTGAGGCCTGGCCGTCCAGGCCCTAACCCTAACCCAGGCTGAGTGGGGCAGCTGAGGCCTGGCCGTCCAGGCCCTAACCCTAACCCAGGCTGAGTGGGGCAGCTGAGGCCTGGCTGTCTAGGCCCTAACCCTAACCCAGGCTGAGTGGGGCAGCTGAGGCCTGGCCGTCCAGGCCCTAACCCTAACCCAGGCTGAGTGGGGTGCCTTAGGCCTGGCCGTCCAGGCCCTAACCCTAACCCAGGCTGAGTGGGGTGCCTTAGGCCTGGCCGTCCAGGCCCTAACCCTAACCCAGGCTGAGTGGGGTGCCTTAGGCCTGGCCGTCCAGGCCCTAACCCTAACCCAGGCTGAGTGGGGCAGCTGCCCAGCGCCTCGGAGACTGCATGGAATCTCCGTTATTACACATTAGAGCACAATTACACTGAGCACCACGGAGACTACTCTGAACAGTGTGTTTCCTTTTGTAACGTGTGTGTGTGACTCTACGTGTGTGTGGTTTGCAGGTTCTCCACCGATGAGGGCCAGTGCTGGCACAGTTATAACTTCACCAAGGAGCCGCTGTACTTCACGGGGCTGGCGTCGGAGCCTGGAGCGCGCTCGATGAATGTCAGCATCTGGGGCTACAGAGAGACTCTGCTGAGCCAGTACTGGGTCTCCGTCACCATTGATTTCAACCAGCTGCTCACGCGCGACTGTGAGTGACTCAGAGACTGTGGCCCCGCCCTGGCCTCACCATAGTAACACAGTACAGTATTTCACATTCAGTCCTGACACTGCTGAACTCCTGCATGCTTTTCTCATAACAAAAGTGTGGCAGTTGAGCAGAATGCTGTCCCAGCGAAGCGGGCAGTGAGAATAGGGATGAACTCCTTTGTGATGTCGCTCTAGGTGACGAGCAGGACTACGTGCAGTGGCTGGCACACTCTGATGACATCAGCGACCCATATGACGGCTGCATGCTGGGCTATAAGGAGCGCTTCCTGCGGCTTAGGAAGGATTCCGTGTGCTGGAACGGCCGTGACTACGTGGTTACCAAGCAACCGACCCCCTGCCCCTGCACACTAGATGACTTCCTGTGGTAGGCCCCCCAGTTTGTATGAGTGAGCACATTGTGTGTGTGTGTGGGAGCAAGCATATCGTGTGTGTGTGGGTGAGTGAGTGAGTGAGTGACTGCGTGAGTGATTGCGTGTGTGATTGTGCATGTGTGCGTGCGTGAGTGTGGGTGTGAGTGAGTGTGTGTGTAAGCTCCTGCTATCTGTCTCCTGAGCCACCTTTCCCTCCATCACTAAAGACGGTATGTGCTGCCCTGGCCGCTGGCTAAAGGGGGTTCTGTACGTTCAGTCAGCTCTACACACTGTGCCTCTAACAGGCTCTCTCCCTCCCTCATACAGTGATTTTGGGTACTACCGTGTGGAGAACAGCTCAGAGTGCATCGAGCAGCCAGACCTGAAGGGCCACATGCTCGAGTTCTGTCTGCAAGGCAAGAAAGAGCAGCTGCTGACCAGCGGGTAACGCTCAGTTCTGTCCCGCTCCTGATTCCTGTGCAAGACCTTGTCCTGTCCCCCTCCCCCTTCCCCTCTGCTGGTGTGCACTAGCGCATGCTGACGGTGCCGGTGTGCGCTAGCGCATGGTGACGGTGCCGGTGTGAGCTAGCGCATGGTGACGGTGCCGGTGTGCGCTAGCGCATGGTATCGGTGCCGGTGTGCGCTAGCGCATGGTGACGGTGTGCGCTAGCGCATGGTGACGGTGCCGGTGTGCGCTAGCGCATGGTGACGGTGCTGGTGTGCGCTAGCGCATGGTATCGGTGCCGGTGTGCGCTAGCGCATGGTATTAGTGCTGCTATGGGACTGTGACTGTCCTTCCTCCTTTCCCTCAGACTGTAAAGCTTCAGTGTGGTTCACTGTTCCAGTCCCAGCTCTGAATGCTGCTGCTACAAACTGCAGACAATCTGCTTTAGCGTTAGCTGCTACAGACTGCAGTGTGCTCTTGGGTAAGGATTGATATCTTGCTGAAGCTGACCCTTTTTCTCCAGCTACCGGAAGATTCCAGGAGATAAGTGTGAGGGTGGGACCGCACCAGAGAGAAAGGTGATAGATTTGAGCCAGAGATGCATCAGCAACCTGCTGGGACCGCAGCTGCAGGTGAGCACTGACCGACACACTGACCATCACGCTGCTCTGGCCTGGTAGCCGTTTGTTTGGTCTAAACCCTCCTGTCCTGAGAGTAGTGAGGTGCACACTGATGTTTTAGGGACTTTTGAAGTTGTGTGTATGTCACCTGTGCGCCTGACTGCTACTCCCCATGCCCACCTGCAGACGGAGCGCTCCTCCAGCTCGGTGCCCATCGTAGTGGCAGTGGTGGTGATCATGCTGTTTGGCATGGCGGCCGGCGTTGTCCTCATCAAGAAGTATGTCTGCGGTGGGAGGTGAGTCACTTAATGTTGTTGCGGTAGCTGCAGTAGTTTTTGTGGTAGCTGCAGTAGTGGTTGCGGTAGCTGCAGTAGTGGTTGCAGTAGCTGCAGTAGTTTTGTGGTAGCTGCAGTAGTGGATGCAGTAGCTGCAGTAGTTGTTGCAGTAGCTGCAGTAGTGGATGCAGTAGCTGCAGTAGTGGATGCTGTAGCTGCAGTAGTGGTTGCAGTAGCTGCAGTAGTTGTTGCAGTAGCTGCAGTAGTGGATGCAGTAGCTGCAGTAGTTGTTGCAGTAGCTGCAGTAGTGGTTGCAGTAGCTGCAGTAGTTGTTGCAGTAGCTGCAGTAGTGGATGCAGTAGCTGCAGTAGTTGTTGCAGTAGCTGCAGTAGTTTTTGTGGTAGCTGCAGTAGTGGTTGCAGTAGCTGCAGTAGTGGATGCTGTAGCTGCAGTAGCTGCAGTAGTTTTTGTGGTAGCTGCAGTAGTGGATGCAGTAGCTGCAGTAGTTGTTGCTGTAGCTGCAGTAGTGGATGCTGTAGCTGCAGTAGTTGTTGCAGTAGCTGCAGTAGTTTTTGTGGTAGCTGCAGTAGTGGTTGCGGTAGCTGCAGTAGTTTTGTGGTAGCTGCAGTAGTTGTTGCAGTAGCTGCAGTAGTGGTTGCGGTAGCTGCAGTAGTGGATGCTGTAGCTGCAGTAGTGGATGCTGTAGCTGCAGTAGTGGTTGCAGTAGCTGCAGTAGTGGATGCTGTAGTGGCTGCAGTAGCTGCAGTAGTTTTTGTGGTAGCTGCAGTAGTGGATGCAGTAGCTGCAGTAGTTGTTGCTGTAGCTGCAGTAGTGGATGCTGTAGCTGCAGTAGTTGTTGCAGTAGCTGCAGTAGTTTTTGTGGTAGCTGCAGTAGTGGTTGCTGTAGCTGCAGTAGTTTTTGTGGTAGCTGCAGTAGTGGATGCTGTAGCTGCAGTAGTGGTTGCAGTAGCTGCAGTAGTGGTTGCGGTAGCTGCAGTAGTTTTGTGGTAGCTGCAGTAGTGGTTGCAGTAGCTGCAGTAGTGGTTGCGGTAGCTGCAGTAGTTTTTGTGGTAGCTGCAGTAGTGGATGCTGTAGCTGCAGTAGTGGTTGCGGTAGCTGCAGTAGTGGATGCTGTAGCTGCAGTAGTGGATGCTGTAGCTGCAGTAGTGGTTGCAGTAGCTGCAGTAGTGGATGCGGTAGCTGCAGTAGTTGCAGTAGCTGCAGTAGTTTTGTGGTAGCTGCAGTAGTGGATGCTGTAGCTGCAGTAGTAGCTGCGGTAGCTGCAGTAGTGGTTGCTGTAGCTGCAGAAGTGGTTGCGGTAGCTGCAGTAGTTTTTGTGGTAGCTGCAGTAGTGGTTGCAGTAGCTGCAGTAGTGGATGCTGTAGCTGCAGTAGCTGCAGTAGTTGTTGCAGTAGCTGCAGTATTTTTTGTGGTAGCTGCAGTAGTTGTTGCAGTAGCTGCAGTAGTGGATGCTGTAGCTGCAGTAGTTTTTGTGGTAGCTGCAGTAGTGGATGCAGTAGCTGCAGTAGTTGTTGCAGTAGCTGCAGTAGTGGATGCTGTAGCTGCAGTAGTTGTTGCAGTAGCTGCAGTAGTTTTTGTGGTAGCTGCAGTAGTGGTTGCAGTAGCTGCAGTAGTGGTTGCAGTAGCTGCAGTAGTGGATGCTGTAGCTGCAGTAGTTGTTGCTGTAGCTGCAGTAGTTGTTGCAGTAGCTGCAGTAGATGCTTTTTGTGGTAGCTGCAGTAGTGGTTGCGGTAGCTGCAGGTCTGACTTGGCTTTGCTCTGTGTTCCGGAAGGTTCCTGGTGCACAGGTACTCAGTGCTGCAGCAGCATGCAGAAGCTAACGGCATTGAGGGCGTGGATGAGCTGGATACCCATGCCACCGAGCCACCTAAGAGGGATTACCATGACGACTCAGACGAGGTACAGACTTGCGTGCAACACAAACACACACACGCGCACACACACACACACACAATGTCTTATGATGTGTAACAATTAAACATACGAGAAATTATCAGATTTAAACCAGTTATAAAAAATTCCTGCAAGTCACCTTTGCATCTGCCAAGTGAATAAAACGTTAATGTTCAAAAAATTCTGTAAAATGTAAAAATGTCCCTGTCTCTCTTGTCTGAATGCAGGACCTGCTTGAATGAGTCTAACGTTCGGCACCACTCTCCGCCTGACAGAAGGATCACATCTCTGCCAGCATCCCTCTTTCTCTCATCTTTTTGTCCTCCACCATCCCACAGTGCATCTCCTGGGCTTTCCTCTGCTCTCTGCTCACCATGGCAACCTCAGGGAGCTGCACAGACTGGGGGTGTGGCCTTGCTGTTAACTGATGGCTGTGAGAGAATCCACAGGGAGCCGGACGATGGCCCCAGTTCTCTGCCTTTTCCCTCCTCACAGTTTCCCTCTCTGACTGAGCTCAGCTTCAGCTTCAGCTGCAGCGCCGTGAGGCAGCTGGGCCAGGGCTGCAGGGCTGCGGGGCTGCGGGGCTGCAGGGCTGCAGGGCTGCAGGGCGAGCCTGATTCAAGCACTGCTGATGGGCGCCTCACTGCTTTCAGCTTTCACCCCCCCATTTTTAGGACTGTGAAGGCTCTGGGGTCATGGGGTCTGATCTTGGGCTTTCCCAAAGGCTGATTAACGCTGTAAATATGATCTGCTGTAATCTAAGAATTATCTTTTATAATTGAATGAAAATGACAGCAATCAAGCTGTTTGGGTCACCTCTCTTAATGCTCTTTTTCTAAATTACCGGCTGCTGTCAGTCCGTGATCTTATCTGGGGATTTGAAAGAGACTTTGAGATTTGTTTAACGGAGATTTGTTTCTCTCTGTGCTCTCATCACAGCCATGTGGTTTTTCGAAAGCAAAAGCAAGTGCATTCTTGGAACTTTTGGTAATGTTAAACTGTTAAAATAATGAACCATTTGATGCTGATATGTGTAAAAATCTCTAGCAATAAAATAATTAACTGCAATATTCCAATCATCACATTCCTCTGAATAAGCTGAATTTTAATCACATCTGTAGTGCAGCTCTACCAGTACTTAAATTTCTGAATTCAGATTTTACTTTGAATTTCCTGTCCTATCGCCAGCCTGCAGTATGACAAATCAGGATTGTTTCTGAGTAAGGGTAACTGACTCACTCTAGTGTGTAAAAGAGACTCCTTCCTTTTGTAGTTACATTGTAAGTTCGCAATATGAGAAAATAGAAGAGAAAGTTTGTGTGTGTGAGTGAGAGAGCGAATGATGTGTCACACTGTCAGAATACAGCTGTATCTCATTAATATAGAGATGTGAGCGTTTGCTCTGTTTCCAGAGTGTAAGGGCTGTAAATATTTGAACTAACCCATGCAAAGCAAACCCCTGCTGTGTCACATCCCTCTGGGAGTGGGAATATTGCTGTCATGGCTAACTATCATAATTACATTCACAAACATGGCCAGACAGTAGAGATGTGTGTCCACAGGCTTTGAATGTCAAAACACAACAAGGAGTTTCAAAGGAAGTTTCAAGCAGGATGAAGTTCAGAAGTGATCTCCCTCAGCACATTTTCTGCAGCAGCAGTCACCTCCTCCTGATGTCAAGTTCAGCAGTCACCTCCCCTCAGCTGATCTCAGCTCACCTCCCCCTCAGCAGTCACCTCACCTCCTCCTCAGCAGTCACCTCCTCCTCAGCGCTGTCACCTCCCCCTCAGCACTGTCACCTCCTCCCATCAAGTCTTTCCAAAATGATTTTTGAAGTTTTCAGTGTGTACTAATTCAGATCTGTCTGAAGGCAACTTTTACTGGAGGTACTTTGCTTCTGTGGGTGTTTCCTCATGTTTCCTGTGTGGGAGCAGTATGTCAGTGATGATCGCTGGTTTGTGATGGGATGGCTGAGATTTCGCTCTGGTGGGACAGACCAGCTCATCCTTCCTTGCTCTGTAGAGCCCTGTACATATGACTGCGTGTGGTTGCTTTATGTATAATACTTTCCTGACTTTGTATTGGCTGCATTTTTGTCCTGTATATTTGAAAATTATTCTCTTTGATTTAAAAAAATAAATCTCACTGGTACTTTCACCAAAAAATGGTTCTTTTCAGTTACTACATAAATTCCAAAACATACAATTTGGGTGCTGGACAGAAGAGGCACCAGAAACTTTGAGTTAATTCCCTTTAATACAGACGAGAACTGACTGTTGGCATTTCACTTACAGACAAGAGCATTTACTGTTTCCCCCTCTCCCGACCCCTGGCTGATCTGCCTGTCCCTAACCACCCCGCCCTCACACACCCTCACCCTAACCCCACCCTCTCTGGGCAGAGAGCTGTACACACCCAACCCCTCTAAAGCATGTGCCAAGTCTGGCTTCCCTTTGCACAGCAGCCGCCCCTCTGCCCACATGCTGCCTGTGCCGTCGGGGAATGATGATGTCACCAGTACAGGCTGCTGGATCATCTTCCCCCGACCCACCATGCATGTGAATGTTACTATGGTGATATGCTGAGCCAAACACGGCGTGTGACACACAGCAAGCTCTGCCATCGGCTGCTTTGTCTGTCTACAGCCTGTGCCAGACACATCAGCTTTACCAGAACACACAACGCCATGGAGTTACAGAGAACCTGCATGCATGCATGTTCAGCAGTTTCCACAGTTATAAACAGTTCATATTCTGTACAGGAAGTTGCCCTCTTTGTCAAAGAACTCCCTCCCCTTCTGCACCACCTGGCATTTCTGTGCAGGCAGTGCAGTGGCCAGTTCTTCCAGCTCCTCATCTGAAAGGACCCACCCGTCCCACTCCTCCTCCTGCATGTGCGGTTGCACCCCGGTGCTGGTGGGATGTCTCTCTGCATGAAGCTCCTGCGCTGTGGTTCTCTCAGAGAGGGAGCTGGGAGACCACGGGCTCTGCAGCACAGTGAGAGAGGCTGGGATAACACTCCCAGCAGGTGGCGCTATTGTGACTTTGTCCTGCCCTGGTTCCATCATCTGCATCTTTGAAGTGGGCAAGGCGCTTCCTTTGGCTGCAGTTAGCATGTTACCCTCCATGCTCCCCGTTCCTGTGGGGAGCATGGTGTTAGCCTTAGCGCCTCCGGGCAGCTCCAGCCTCTCCTGGCTGTGGTGGGCTGGTAGAGATCGCTGCCCCGCCCTGGCCCAGGCTCTGGAGTCCTGTTTCTGCCGTCTCTCAGCGGAGGGGATGAACCTGCTCTGCAGGACCCTGCGCACGATGTCAGGACTGACCGAGAACCCCTCCGCCAGCCGCCCCACCGACCACTCCTCAGGAGACTCCTGTCTGAGGAACCTGGGAGACAGGGGAGGGCCAGCCTTAGCACAGCCAATCAACATGCACCACACATAGCACAGCCAATCAACATGCACCACACAGAACACCTTTCCTTACCATGTATGCTGGTAAAAATTTGTGGTGTTCTGGCAATAAAAAATCTCCATGGTATAGAGCTTTCACTGAAAACAGAAATGTATGTGCAGTGGGCCCACAACTAAAGACTGTTTTATTGATAGATTTTTTTACTCAGCTGATGCTTCTTATTCAGCAAAAAAAATCCCTTTTTTATATCTGATAAATGCTTGTATGACATCGAAAGTTTCTGAGGGGATGGAACACACCGAAGAGATTTTCACAAACCAAGTAGTTTTCATCCAAAGCAAAACCTAAAGTGACCATACCATCTGAAGACCAAACCGACACCTTTACAGGGCAGAATAGCATCTGCATTCAAGATTCAGACAAAATAACACCGAGTTCAACCACTCCAACCTCGCCAGTAAAAACACAGTCAAAAGATGACTGGCAAACTGCGCCTTAATCCCCTCTATCTGATAACTGTGTGGAGGAGGATTTATTTTCAAGCAGGAGAAAGCCCCTAAACACGGCAGGCAAGAGAAGAGAGGAGCGGAGAGGAGGCAGGCAGGAGGGGAGAGGAGAGGAGGCAGGCCAGAGAAGAGAGGAGCGGAGAGGAGGCAGGCAGAGAAGAGAGGAGCGGAGAGGAGGCAGGCAGGAGGGGAGAGGAGAGGAGGCAGGCAAGAGAAGAGAGGAGAGGAGGAGGCAGGAGGGGAGAGGAGAGGAGGCAGGCCAGAGAAGAGAGGAGCGGAGAGGAGGCAGGCCAGAGAAGAGAGGAGCGGAGAGGAGGCAGGCAGGAGGGGAGAGGAGAGGAGGCAGGCAGGAGGAGAGAGGAGAGGAGAGGAGGCAGGCAGGAGGGGAGAGGAGAGAGGAGGCAGGCAGGAGGGGAGAGGAGAGGAGGCAGGCCAGAGAAGAGAGGAGCGGAGAGGAGGCAGGCCAGAGAAGAGAGGAGCGGAGAGGAGGCAGGCAGGAGGGAGGGGAGAGGAGAGGAGGCAGGCCAGAGAAGAGAGGAGGAGGCAGGAGGCAGGAGGGAGAGGAGAGGAGGCAGGCCAGAGAGAGAGAGGAGGAGAGAGGCAGGCAGGCCAGAGAAGAGAGGAGGAGGCAGGCCAGAGAAGAGAGGAGCGGAGAGGAGCGGAGGCAGGCCAGAGAAGGCAGGCCAGAGAAGAGGAGCGGAGAGGAGCGGAGGCAGGCCAGAGAGGCGCTGCCCTGCAAGGCTCTCAATCCACAGCCACTGAAGCTAAACCCCATTGAACAGCCCCATGGAAAACATACTGTAGCATCACAGAACTCTCTCTGAGATAACCTGATACTCTGACAAAGGCTGCTGGAATCATGGGGATTCTCAAACGGCAAACAGTGGACATGCCAATATTAAGAAATGTCTTCAATAAATATTCATTTTTAACATATTAGTGAAAATGATTACTCTTGTTGAAAACATAACATTTGCCTAAGAAGTTGTGGTAGTTTCTGATAAATTCTGAACAGCTGTTGGCAGTGACGCAGACCTTTGGTCCCGCTGAGTGTGCGCAGACGCACAGCGTGCTCACCTGATCTGCTCCATGGCGTCCCAGCTCAGCGTCCGCTCGGGGGGTCCCGGGGGCGTCATCTGCCTTTTGATCCGCTGAAACTTCACCGCCCCCCTCCTGCGTTTCTCCTGACTGAACATTATTGTTGTTGTTATTAGAAATAGTAATCGTAGTATTAGTGATGTCACTGTCATCAGAGAGCAGCTCTGGCTGTATTACCTCTCCAGGGCTTGCAGCTTTTCCTCAATATCTGCCATATCCGAGTCTTCCACAAACGGGTCCTGCCCTCTGGGATCCGGGCCTGGCTGAGCCTTTCTCTGCCCCGGTAAGACCCTGGCATCACGGCTGGCCCCGCGGCAGCCGAGTGCTGATATCCGGATGGCTTGAAAGTCTGTGCCCCGTCGGAGGGTCAGTCGCGCTGGGAAAACCCTGGCTAACATCGCCTTGTAGATAGGTGAGGGCAGTCCACTGACCCTGGAGTTCCGGAGTCACAAACTATTACGGAAAAACAAAGCGAACTGAAGATACTCCAAAACGCATTCAAATCAGGCCTTTGTATTCGTTTAACAGTTTAAGGCAACCGAATGGAGAACATGAAGACTAAAGTGCGTTCAATGAGTTGTAGCCTGCTTAGCCTGTGCCACCATTATGCCAGTCTACCAACGCGTAGTGCGTCTGCCGGATCAAACTCTTCACTTCTGAAAATCCAGCAGAGTGCAGCAGGGTAGTGGGAAACTGTGTCAGGAAAATCAGTTCCTCAATCACTGGATTCATCAAGCGTAAAGAATAAAGTTTTGTATCAACACGGGCAGGCAGATGAGCTATCTTGCTAACCGAAAGCTCACGAAGCTAACGTTGATTAGCTTGTTTGGTGGCTAATACCCTATTTTCCTGTTTCTACTTTTTGCTGCATTCCGGTAGAAACATGTAAACCCGTCTCAGACATTATAAGGTATCTTTGGTCGTTGATAAAATGACTGATGCGTGTACATACACAGTCCGTATGAAATTGTTACCCATTGGAACGCGGTGTTGTGGGCCTCCTGGCGCTGTTTAGCTAACGTTAGTAAAGTGTCTGTCTGTCGTTGAAACACTGGGCATTATAACAGCGAGCCCTTCTACAGTGAACAGGTGAAATACATTTCTACATTTTGATTGTAAAATAATTAAAATTCACAGGACCAAAACGCTCTCTTACCTTGAGATGCAAAGTCGAACGTATGTGTGATTCATAAAAAGCGAATCGATTAGTTCTGTCTTGACATAGAACTATTCATCTGTTTCTCCAGCGCTCCCTTTAAGAGCTTTAAAAGGCATGGCGGCGGGCTGATGCCGTATTCCGTTTAATACTGGACAAAATTGTCGATATTCAAACCTACTAGAGTGGGTCTACGACACTGCATCATGAACTCCCCTCCATTTGGCTTTATCTTGAGAAGACACAGGTACCATCTTCCCCGTATGCTTCTCTTTATCTCATGCAGTTATAACATTGCGAACAAACCTCCGCCATCGGCTGGCATAAAGTGAGGCCTTACATATGACATCAACAACAATAATACTAGAACAAATCAATTTGAATGCTTTAAAACTGGCGCAGTCCTTAGATAGTGCCCACTATACTGCATAAAGCCCCGGTTGCAGTACATTGCAGTCACCCGTAGAGGGCAGCAGATGACAGTTCAGCGCAACTACTGAAATCATTTGGTTAAACTTAATGCCTATTCCTTTACCTGTGTGTGTGTGTGTGTGTGTGTGTGTGTGTGTGTGTGTGTGTGTGTGTGTGTGTGTGTGTGTGTGTGTGTGTGTGTGTGTGTGTGTGTGTGTGTGTGTGTTGGGGGGATTGGACAGCTACACCATAGCAAGCGCTCTGCAGGTGGGCAAAAGAGGGGCGATAGAGAACAGTTAAAAACAGAAATGAAGAACTGTAGCAGTGATCAAGCGAGCCTGGAAAAGCTTACCGGAGAACGAACAATCTGGAAACAACACTGTCAACACAGCCTGCAACATCTCGAGGCGGCAATAACAACACCATGCCAAAAAAAGTGGGAACGAAGGCGTAAGCATCAGACAGCACTCACCCCACCAGCCTTTGTGTGTTCTGTCTGCGGTGGGCAGTGTGCGCCACGAACTGGACACTACAGTCATCAAACGACTCTCAATTGAAGGCAGAAGAGGAAGTCATCATCAAACACGATGGACAACCAAAAGCAACAAAAAAAGTGTGTGAGTGTGCATGCATGTGCGTGTGTGTGAGTGTGCGTGCATGTGCGTGTGTGTGTGAGTGTGCGTGCAAGTGCGTGCATGTGCGTGTGTGTGTGAGTGTGCGTGCATGTGCGTGCGCACTTGTGTCTTCAGCTGTGAGTGAATAGTAGGTGCTGTCAAACTTTGATCTGAGTTCCAAAGCTTATTCTGGTTTTTATCTTTGTCAGGAGTAGGGTGGTGTGACGGACCTGCGCCAGCTCTGCTGCTTTGCACTGTGCAGCACACAACCCATTCTGTGTGCCAGTACTCCCAGTTTCTGCTGTCTGTGGGTGCTCGCTGTGTTATCAATCCTGAAATCAATCACAGTGATTAGATTAGGTGACTGAGACCAGCGCCCTCAGAGGCAGCAGTGTGGCTGAATCTGGCCGTAGGGCTGAGCTGGGGAAGCTCTCTGCTGGTTATTTAAAGCTCAGTAATGTAATGATGCAGCGCCATGCCTGTCCCAGAGGCTCAGTGCAGATGGTAAGGCTGTGTGAGGAGCGCTCTCTGCAGGGCTGGTATCTGACCTCCTGTGTTCAGAGCAGTCGCTGCCACTTTGGGTCCACACATTCCCTCAGGGTCAAAGCACTTTGCAGTGGATTGGATTTATCCTCCGACTGGACAATTTAACCCAATTACTGAGAACTGTCACATGGCACAGGCTTGGCATTTTCAGTAGCTGTGGAAGGGAAGGTATAGAAATATTGTTGTCCTTCACTCACTCACTCACTCACTCACTCACTCACTGTATCTCTTGCTCAGAGTGAGCATGTTTTTCCTCACATTTCCCCAGTAGATGGTGGTAAATACCATCAAATCAAGTTGAAGAGCAGCTCAATGGGTTTGCCTTAAAGGTGAACAGCAGGAATCTCTGCTTTCATGTGTCTGCCCATTGCTTCACTGCAATAGCCATACATTATATTAAACAGCAACAGACAGGCCTGTGCCATGGGGCTGCTGATTGGCCGCCCAGGCCGCAAGGTTTCAGGTTAGAGAAGATCCGAAGGTTTTTCCCCAGTTTCCTCACATAGTCCATCGTGTTTTCTTGTGTGTAGAGCGCACGGGCAGGTTTGTGTGTGACCCATCCCAGGGCACTTAACAGCATGAGGAGTTCAGTTTCCCATAATGCATTGCAGCAGCACAGGGGCATCAGTGGCACCAGTGCAGACTGACTCACAGCAACAGATTTAACCCAGCAAAGCACCAGCCTTTGGCTATAACCCAGCAAAGCACCAGCCTTTGGCTATAACCCAGCAGAGCAGCAGCCTTTGGCTATAACCCAGCAAAGCACCAGCCTTTGGCTATAACCCAGCAGAGCAGCAGCCTTTGGCTATAACCCAGCCAAGCAGCAGCCTTTGGCTATAACCCAGCAAAGCACCAGCCTTTGGCTATAACCCAGCAAAGCACCAGCCTTTGGCTATAACCCAGCAGAGCAGCAGCCTTTGGCTATAACCCAGCAAAGTGCCAGCCTTTGGCTATAACCCAGCAAAGCACCAGCCTTTGGCTATAACCCAGCCAAGCAGCAGCCTTTGGCTATAACCCAGCAAAGCAGCAGCCTTTGGCTATAACCCAGCAAAGCGCCAGCCTTTGGCTATAACCCAGCAAAGCACCAGCCTTTGGCTATAACCCAGCCAAGCAGCAACCTTTGGCTATAACCCAGCAGAGCGCCAGCCTTTGGCTATAACCCAGCAAAGCACCAGCCTTTGGCTATAACCCAGCAGAGCACCAGCCTTTGGCTGTGCAGTATTTGCCTGCATTGTGTGTTTCTAGGTGTGTTTGAAGATGAGCAGTGGGAAGAAACTGGACTACAGTGGTGAATTTTATTGCACAGAAAACAATGAAAAATGTTGTGATGTACTGTGTGTATGCATGGTGGCTTGGATTTTTCATGTATATCTTTCTGTTGGACACATCTCTTTTACGTCTTATATACATATTTAATTTCCATTCCCCTAATGTAGTATCAGCATTGCATATAATGGAGATGTTTTAAAATTTAAACGTCTCCATTATATGCAACAGGACATCTTGATTTTGGATGTATTGTATATATAAATATGTATGTATTTGTTGTTTAATGTTGGCCTCAGGAGCTGTTTTAGTTGTTCTGCTCTGCAGTAATTTTTTTCTTTTCAAAATATAGTGACAGTACTGGGGAAGTTATGGTCCGTGAGATAAAAATAATCTAAATTATGGTCATCATCGTCGTCCCGGTTTTATTATTTTTTTTCCTTTTATATCTTTTTTTTCAAAGGGTCAAGAGCAGGTGATGGAAATTTTCCGGTCAAGACTCACGGTTACTGATCGAGCGATGCGTTTGGAGACAACATAGCAACCGTGAGGCGCAAGGCAACAGGCTGCAAGCCCCTCCCATTCCCCGCCCACGCGTTCAGGTGACTGCCCAAACGGACCGCCCACCCGCCGCCACTGCATTGATCTGCTGTCATAGCGATAGTAGCGGGTACTGCTGCTGGCAAGGCTGCGACTGCTACGGTAATATCGGGAAGAACACACTGTAGTACAGCATCGCCGCTTTACAAATATAACCAGCAACTGTGCATTTGCTGCGACATAAATTGCGTATCAGTGTAAGCGGTTTCTAGCTAATGGTGAAGCTTCCTCTCAAACCAAAAGAGGACAAGGTGACCAGTCCAAGTGGCCACTCATATTTACCAGCCAGTACTCGGAGGCTGCCGAACCATATTTACATACTTTAGCCATCTCAAAACAGTAGATAGCAATGTCGGATGTAGGAGACGGGAAGATGGAGATGAAGCAGGCCAGTAAAGAAGTAAAAGAGAGCGAGAATGTGGCGGAGAAGTACTCAGTGATGACAGTGAGCAAGAACAGCGACATGAACGTGGGAGAACTGTCCGCCGCATTCACCGCGCTTCCCTCACACAAGTCTGTCAAAAAGGTAAGTGGTTTGTCAACACGAGGGACCGAACCTCCCAGGACTGCATTATATGTTCCGCAACTAGAAGCCAGCACTTAGAGACCTGCGTCCGAACAATGTCCTAGGTCTTCAGCTTATTAGATATTAGAACCAGCTGCTAAATTAAACGGCCTTGCTATTCAGCCGTATTTAACTTTAATATATTTCCATTGTTACTTTGTTTTCAGTTGACACGAAAGTTTTAGTTTTGCACCTGGTTTCCAGCCAAGTAGCAATGAAATTGCCAAGTCTGGACCCTGGAAGTTACATAGGTTAAGTAGAGGTTAAAGGACCATAGACAGTGGGGAAATGCTTGCTAGACATTTCCCAGCAAGCAAATGAAAAACTACAATAATAATTAATTTAAAGAAAACGAACAATTTAACATTTGCCCAGAATTGTATGCTGCATGTTCCTGTTGTCTTTTAAATGTGCCATTTCGTGTTAATCGACAGTTTATACTGGTGTGTGGTGTGTGTGTGTGTGTGGTGTGTGTGTGTGTGTGTGTGTGTGTGTGTGTGTGTGTGTGTGTGTGTGTGTGTGTGTGTGTGTAAGAGAGAGAGAGAGAGAGAGAGAGAGACTTTTAGACGGTACCTGAATGTGCTCACTTATTGCAATGGACTGGCTGCCGCACACTTACCAGTGACGTACCTTCGCCGGTGAGGAAAACTCTTAAAGTATTTCTGCCCCTTCGTGGGCGAATGTGGAAAGGCCACCCCAGTGCTCGTGGCCGGCCATACTGTACTCTGTTTTCGCTCCAGCTTGAGGTTGTTAGCTGAGCACATTGGCATGAAAACAAGCATCCCTAATCTATCTTGACACTCACTGTGCTAGAAGTTCTGCGCTAACCGTTCATCTATCGCGTCTCATTACTCCACTGCGCGTCCATTTAGATCCGTTCCAAAGGTTTTGTTTGCTCCGGGTGCCTCACGTGCAGGAATCTCCAATACAACAAAGAGGTGCAAAAATGAGTTAAATGTTGAGATTTACTGCAATACATCCAAACATAAATATTTATAAATGATAGGGATAATCTTTTTAATCACTCTAACACTCTACGGTGGTGTTATGTCACCACCAAGGGACATTTTGTGCTGTTGTCACTTTTATTAATATTGGTAAGGTTTTAAAAGGTATTCCTCAAATGGCAGTGAGAATGGCACTGACGGTAACGTAAAACCAACCGAGCTCAGGCCTTAGTGACACGTTGAAGCAGTAGTACAACAAATGCAACATCTTAATAAGCAGTGCAGTTCATTTACTATTTAAGTTCATTTGGCCTTCGCTGTTACTGACAGTTGGCGTGTGTCATGGCTGACATTGGCTCGAATCATTCTGAAACATCTTTACCTCTAACATGTCATGTGACCATATTGTTTCTTGTGTTAATGGTTATTTTTAATTTGTTTTTGAAGAGCGGGTTTCAGTGTTAGCTCACAGTGAGCCTGGCTGCTGATTTTAAGAAGGTATGAATACGGCGATACTCTGGTCAGGGTCAGCTGCTGGAGGAGTTAATCAGGTAGCAGACGCTGGCACTGACACGGAGGCACTGTGTGTGTGGGGTGGGTTAATCAGGTAGCAGACGCTGGCACTGACACGGAGGCACTGTGTGTGTGGGGTGGGTTAATCAGGTAGCAGACGCTGGCACTGACACGGAGGCACTGTGTGTGTGGGGTGGGTTAATCAGGTAGCAGACGCTGGCACTGACACGGAGGCACTGTGTGTGTGGGGTGGGTTAATCAGGTAGCAGACGCTGGCGCTGACACGGAGGCACTGTGTGTGTGGGGTGGGTTAATCAGGTAGCAGACGCTGGCACTGACACGGAGGCACTGTGTGTGTGGGGTGGGTTAATCAGGTAGCAGACGCTGGCACTGACACGGAGGCACTGTGTGTGTGGGGTGGGTTAATCAGGTAGCAGACGCTGGCACTGACACGGAGGCACTGTGTGTGTGGGGTGGGTTAATCAGGTAGCAGACGCTGGCGCTGACACGGAGGCACTGTGTGTGTGGGGTGGGTTAATCAGGTAGCAGACGCTGGCACTGACACGGAGACACTGTGTGTGTGGGGTGGGTTAATCAGGTAGCAGACGCTGGCACTGACACGGAGGCACTGTGTGTGTGGGGTGGGTTAATCAGGTAGCAGACGCTGGCACTGACACGGAGACACTGTGTGTGTGGGGTGGGTTAATCAGGTAGCAGACGCTGGCACTGACACGGAGGCACTGTGTGTGTGGGGTGGGTTAATCAGGTAGCAGACGACTGGCACTGACACGGAGACACTGTGTGTGTGGGTGGGTTAATCAGGTAGCAGACGCTGGCACTGACACGGAGGCACTGTGTGTGTGGGGGTGGGTTAATCAGGTAGCAGACGCTGGCACTGACACGGAGACACTGTGTGTGGGGTGGGTTAATCAGGTAGCAGACGCTGGCACTGACACGGAGGCACTGTGTGTGTGGGGTGGGTTAATCAGGTAGCAGACGCTGGCACTGACACGGAGACACTGTGTGTGTGGAGTGGGTTAATCAGGTAGCAGACGCTGGCACTGACACGGAGGCACTGTGTGTGTGGGGTGGGTTAATCAGGTAGCAGACGCTGGCACTGACACGGAGACACTGTGTGTGGGGTGGGTTAATCAGGTAGCAGACGCTGGCACTGACACGGAGGCACTGTGTGTGTGGGGGGTGGGTTAATCAGGTAGCAGACGCTGGCACTGACACGGAGGCACTGTGTGTGTGGGGTGGGTTAATCAGGTAGCAGACGCTGGCACTGACACGGAGACACTGTGTGTGTGGGGTGGGTTAATCAGGTAGCAGACGCTGGCACTGACACGGAGGCACTGTGTGTGTGGGGTGGGTTAATCAGGTAGCAGACGCTGGCACTGACACGGAGGCACTGTGTGTGTGGGGTGGGTTAATCAGGTAGCAGACGCTGGCACTGACACGGAGGCACTGTGTGTGTGGGGTGGGTTAATCAGGTAGCAGACGCTGGCACTGACACGGAGGCACTGTGTGTGTGGGGTGGTGGATCGGTCCGTGGTGTCGGCCCTGCTCTCGGTGGCTGAGGCACTCACTGGCCTTAATAACGAGCCCAGGTATAAAGCATACCAGAGTATGAATGCTGATCTGGGATCAGTTTTGCCTTTGAGAACATAATGGATAAGGTCAGGGTATTGAAAGGGGAAAACTGATCCAGGATCTGTCTAAAGAAACAGACTGTCCCTCCAGTGAACTCAGTCATGCAACCTTACTCTCTCCCGACCCTGAGCAGGAGCTGGGTGGACGTCCTGTTTCAGGGGTCTGTCCTTTATTACATACTGTGGTCTTAATTCGGAGGACTGGCATCTAATGCAGCACAAGCCTGTCTGACTCCATTGGGAGTGTGCTCTTTTACACAGTTCGGGAGCAAGAGTGCCCCCTGCTGGTCCACCACCTGCTGGTGCTCTTCTTGGAGTGGCCCATGCAAACACACCGTTCTCTGTCCAAACGTTACATTGTCAGAGGACAGCAGTCTGAAGGCACAGATATAAGCCCATGGTGTGATGGATGAGTGGACCTGCTGCACCTCCCTGCTGCACCTCCCTCCCTCCTCCCTGCTGCACCTCCCTGCTGCACCTCCCTGCCTCCTCCCTGCTGCACCTCCCTGCCTCCTCCCTGCTGCACCTCCCTGCCTCCTCCCTGCTGCACCTCCCTGCTGCACCTCCCTCCCTCCTCCCTGCTGCATAATAACCTGCCCTGACCCCCTCAAACATGAGAGGAGTGCCAAGTGTAGAGTAGATTACTGACTTATTGACTTAGTGTATAATTAAAGTTCCTGCTGCAGATGCCCTGTGACCCACAGCAGTTATAGGGATTTAACCAAACATGATAGGAGTGCCAAGTGTAGAGTAGATTACTGACTGCAGTGTAGATCACTGAGTGTACTGAATATTACTGTGTGTAGAGTAGATTACTGACTGTAGTGTAGATCACTGAGTGTACTGAATATTACTGTGTGTAGAGTAGATTACTGACTGTAGTGTAGGTCACTGAGTGTACTGAATATTACTGTGTGTAGAGTAGATTACTGACTGTAGTGTAGATCACTGAGTGTACTGTACATTACTGTGTGTAGAGTAGATTACTGACTGTAGTGTAGATCACTTAGTGTACTGTACATTACTGTGTGTAGAGTAGATTACTGACTGTAGTGTAGATCACTGAGTGTACTGTACATTACTGTGTGTAGAGTAGATTACTGACTGTAGTGTAGATCACTGAGTGTACTGAATATTACTGTGTGTAGAGTAGATTACTGACTGTAGTGTAGATCACTGAGTGTACTGTACATTACTGTGTGAAGAGTGGATTACTGAGGGACAACTTTCTGATTGTAGTGTTGATGGAGTCGTCTAGTTCCCTGAAACTGGTTTTTACACTTTAGAGGAACCTGCACATTGAGCCAAACACTGAATTAGCCTGTAGCATGGGCCAGCAGCCAGATCAGTCAGAGCAGATCAGAGCAGGGTCTGAGAGGGGCTGTGATACTGCAGACCTGCCTGACCTGACCCGTCCCTGTCAGAGAACCACCCCTGTCAGGCACCACAGCCATGCAGGGTGTTATCAGCCAGTGGAGCTGAGGCTGTTGGGTTCAGGGCGTTATCAGCCGGTGGAGCTGAGGCTGTTGGGTTCAGGGCGTTATCAGCCAGTGGAGCTGAGGCTGTTGGGTTCAGGGCGTTATCAGCCGGTGGAGCTGAGGCTGTTGGGTTCAGGGCGTTATCAGCCAGTGGAGCTGAGGCTGTTGGGTTCAGGGCGTTAGTTCATGCCAGTGGATGCATGGATGGGTTTGACTCCTCCAGGTTCCATAGCTTATTCTGTGGTTTAGAGTGGGTCTGTGGTTTAGAGAGTGGGTCTGTGGTTTAGAGTGGGTCTGTGGTTTAAAGAGTGGGTCTGTGGTTTAAAGAGTGGGTCTGTGGTTTAGAGTGGGTCTGTGGTTTAGAGAGTGGGTCTGTGGTTTAAAGAGTGGGTCTGTGGTTTAGAGAGTGGGTCTGTGGATGGTGACCTGCTGTATGTGTGGGAGGGTCTCTGCTGCTAGGCTGCTCTCAGTTCGATATGCAACACATCTCCTGTGAGTCTGCTTGGGTTCAGTGAGGGTGTGTGTTCAGTTCTGCATGTTCAGTTCTGTGAGTGAGTCTGTGTGTGCGGTTCTGTGAGTGAGTCTGTGTGCGGTTCTGTGAGTGAATCTGTGTGCGGTTCTGTGAGTGAGTCTGTGTGTGCGGTTCTGTGAGTGAGTCTGTGTGCGGTTCTGTGAGTGAGTCTGTGTGTGCGGTTCTGTGAGTGAGTCTGTGTGCGGTTCTGTGAGTGAGTCTGTGTGTGACGGTTCTGTGAGTGAGTCTGTGTGTGTTCGGTTCTGTGAGTGAATCTGTGTGTGAGTCAGTGTGTGCGGTTCTGTGAGTGAGTCAGTGTGTGCGGTTCTGTGAGTGAGTCTGTGTTCGGTTCTGTGAGTGAGTGTGTGTGCGGTTCTGTGAGTGAGTCTGTGTGCGGTTCTGTGAGTGAGTCAGTGTTCGGTTCTGTGAGTGAATCTGTGTGCAGTTATGTGAGTGAGTCTGTGTGTGCGGTTCTGTGAGTGAGTCAGTGAGTGCGGTTCTGTGAGTGAGTCTGTGTGCAGTTATGTGAGTGAGTCTGTGTGTGCGGTTCTGTGAGTGAGTCTGTGTGCAGTTATGTGAGTGAGTCTGTGTGTGCGGTTCTGTGAGTGAGTCTGTGTGTGCGGTTCTGTGATGGCTAAAAAAGCACTGTTTGAGAATATTTCATTCTGAATAGTGGTCAGATTCTGCAGCAGATTCCCTGTGCTTTTCTGTGAGTTAGATAAGGACATTCTCTCTGCTGCTGGCTGAATCAACCCAAATCCCTCGCATATGAGTGCTGCAGTTTTTAAAAAGAATGAGAGCTGAGAAGTCTTCACTGTGATCTGTTTAAAAAGGGGAGTGATACAAGAGCCAGCTCAAAGCAGAGTAATCTCACTCATCCTTTGTGCTGTCAGTCATCTCACAGAGCCACACCTCCTCCGTCTGTCATATTTCCCTCGCCCTGAGATGAGGGTATCATTTTTGTCATCTTTGATTAAGGTTGGCTGAAATCTCTGGATAGTCTCAGTTTGACTTTAAATGGAGTCAGCGGAGTGAATGAGGAGTGTTTGTGTTTTTGCACAGGCCCTTGTCTCACTCAGGCCCTGCTACACCCACCACTCACCAGGCCCTGCTACATCCACCCTGTCTCACTCAGGCCCTGCTACACCCATTTGCGATTTCATTAGCCAGAACGGAACCTGCTAACTTAAGTCCTTCGGTGGCAGTTCTGTGTAAATCATAGTGTAGGAGCCATATTATATATTATTATATTTCTGTTTACTTTGTAGTGTAAATATGGTTATGTTTATATTATGTTATTATATAACATAATATTATTACTTAAAGTGCACACATTTGCAGCATGTTAGCTGTTTGCTGCATGGCTACTGCTTGGCTGCAGTTTGCTGCGTGTCTGTGCTCAGTGAAGCGGCACAGGGTGACTCACAGTCTTGTTACCCAGCACAACCGTAGGTTTCTGCAGTCTCCAGAACCACACAGCCGAATGCAGAGGATTGTTAGATAATATAATGTTGGAAATTGCACACTTTATGTAATCTTCTCACACGCAGAGTGTTTGCTGCTCTCTCTGACGTCTCCGGCTGCTGTAGATGTGCGTATGCCCGTGCGGTGCGGGGGGGCTGGTGGGCGCTCACGTCAGCAGCTGCGTGAGACGACATGATGATGACATAATCTGTCCCTCTGGGCTCTGCGCAGCCCGGCTCGCCGTCGCTGTGGAGCTGAGATCGGGATCGTGTTGCGGTCGCTGTGGAGCTGAGATCGGGATCATGTTGTGCGGGCACGCAGTGCTGGAGCGGCAGCGTAACGCCAGAGCTCTCCCTCCTCTCTGAAAAAGCCAGTTTGTCCTTGAGACGTGTCACGATTGGGCCTGTTTCTGTTTGCTGGCTGAATCTGGGGATCACAGGCTGAGTGACAGCTGAGTGGGTATGTGCTAATGCATGCTCACAGAGTCCATATCAGACCATTAATGTGTGCACACACACACACACACACACACACACACACACACACACTCACACACACTGGCACCAGACCATTAACACACACACGCACACACACACTCACACACACTGGCATCAGACCATTAACACACACACACGCACACACGCACACACGCACACACTCAGCCATACCTGAGCCAGCACCATCCAGCAAGGTCACTGCTCAATGCCGTTCCTGGGCTGCCGTTACCATGGCGACCAAAAGCAAATGGAACCTGTGGCTGAGCTATTGCCTCCTCTTACCTGCGTCTGAGGGAGGACGTTCCTGTGGGTCTGCCACTAGGTTTGGATCCAGTGCTGCACTGTGTGAAGGGATTAAGCAATATTACAGACAGTTTCCCCACCCTCATTAAAATCCAGTAATGTAAGGTCTAAGAAGTTAACAATCCACAGGGCTGGTGTTTGTGCTGTGGCTTCATGGCTGAGGTGAGAAAGAAACATAGTCTCAGTGTCACAGCTCTGAGCCCAAATCCATCCCATAATGCCTAGTAAAAATGCCAATAACACTTAAAACTTTATATTTCTCTACCAACTCTCAGAGAGCATTTTCCTCTGCCCTGGCAAGCTATCCCATTATTCCTAGACCCTGGTGGTTGGCGCAGTACCTGTCAGTGGGCCACAGGTGTGAAACTCCTCTGCTTGAATGTTTCGACGTCGGCTGCCGTCTGTTATGTAAGCCAGGTTGGAGACCGGCTGGCCCTCAGGAAGCAGACATCATGTGTGAGAGCGGATAACGTGATTAATGGTGCGAATGTGTCTGTGTGGATGCCCTGCGTCAGGCTACGAGCTGCCGCATTTATAGTGAGGCAGGACTCAACCACCTGTCACCTGTGCTGTTTTGTAAACTGAAGGAGCAGGTGAAGGTTGTGGTGGTGTGTGGGAGGGGGGCTGTCCTCCCCTATCTGCCTGTTTGGGCCTCACACACAACAGCAGCCAGCCGCCACGGTCCTGTGAGCACTGGAAATACGGGGAGCGCCTCGTGGAGCTCAGTGTCCCCATCGCTGTTCTGTGCCATCGGAGCTGTAGCAGAAAAGCCTCTGTGATGGTGTCTGTGATAAGGCAAGCCGCTTTATCACGCTTTAACATCCACAGAGACTGACTGACCGCAGGGGGCTTCATTCATGCCAGCGAGATGATTTGGTTATCTGTCTCAGCAAAATGTACTTCAGACCAGTCACCCTGCAGTGAAGTAGAAGAGGCAGAGCGGGTGGATCAGCTCAGGGGGAGTGGGCTGTAAGCTGGAGTCTGGCAGATCCATGGGATCAGTGCTGCCAGTGTGCCTCCAGCACAGGTGGGCTCAACACGCCCATGCCCTCCCCCACACTGCAGTCAGTCTGGGCCTGCACTCAGCTGCCACTTCTGCCATGTTTCAAACTAGGTGCAGTGAGTGTGTGTGTGAGACAGGCCCCGCCCCTGGGCTGGGTGTGTGTGTGTGAGACAGGACCCGCCCCTTGGGTGGGGTGTGTGTGTGAGGCAGGCCCTGCACCTGGGCTGGGTGTGAGACAGGCCCCGCCCCTGGGCTGGGTGTGTGTGTGTGAGACAGGCCCCGCCCCTTGGGTGGGTGTGTGTGTGAGACAGGCCCTGCCCCTTGGGTGGGTGTGTGTGTGTGAGACAGGCCCTGCGCCTGGCATGGGTATGGGGCAGGCCCCGCCCCATGTGAGGGACAGGCCCTGCCCCTGGCGTGGGTGATTACTTTGGCAGTGTGTGAGGGACACTCTGCACAGGAGCTGCAGCCATGCAGGAGGACAGAGCGACTGCTGTGGAGGACCAGGTGAGTCTGCATTTATGTGTGTGTGTGAGTGTGTGTGAGAGAGCCTGATTCTGTGTGTGTGTGCGTGTGTGTGTTTCTGTGTGTGTGTGTGTGTGTGTGAGAGCCTGATTCTGTGTGTGTGTGTGTGTGTGTGTGTGCGTGAGAGAGCCTGATTCTGTGTGTGTGTGTGTGTGTGTGTGTGTGTGAGAGAGCCTGATTCTGTGTGTGTGTGAGTGTGTTTCGTGTGTGTGTGAGAGAGAGCCTGATTCTGTGTGTGTGTGAGAGAGCCTGATTCTGTGAGTGTGTTTCTGTGTGTGTGTGTGTGTGTGTGTGTGTGTGAGTGAGTGTGTGTGTGTGTGTGTGTGTGTGTGTGTGTGTGTGAGTGTGTTTCTGTGTGTGTGTGTGTGTGTGAGTGTGTTTCTGTGTGTGTGTGTGTGTGTGTGTGTGTGTGTGTGTGTGTGAGTGTGTTTCTGTGTGTGTGTGTGTGTGTGTGTGTGTGTGTGTGTGTGTGTGTGTGTGTGTGTGTGTGTGTGTGTGTGTGTGTGTGTGTGTGTGTGTGTGTGTGTGATTCTGTGTGTGTGTGTGTGTGTGTGTGTGTGTGTGTGTGTGTGTGTGTGTGTGTGAGAGAGCCTGATTCTGTGTGTGTGTGTGTGTGTGTGTGTGTGTGTGAGAGAGCCTGATTTGAGAGAGCCTGATTCTGTGTGTGTGTGTGAGTGTGTTTCTGTGTGTGTGTGTGTGTGTGTGTGTGTGTGTGTGTGTGTGTGTGAGTGTGTGAGAGCCTGATTCTGTGTGTGTGTGTGTGTGTGTGTGTGTGTGTGTGTGTGTGTGTGTGTGTGTGTGAGAGAGCCTGATTCTGTGTGTGTGTGTGTGTGTGAGTGTGTGTGTGAGAGAGCCTGATTCTGTGTGTGTGTGTGTGTGTGTGTGTGAGTGTGTGTGTGAGAGAGCCTGATTCTGTGTGTGTGTGTGTGTGTGTGTGTGAGTGTGTGTGAGTGAGTGAGTGTGTTTCTGTGTGTGTGTGTATGTGTGTGTGTGAGAGAGCCTGATTCTGTGTGTGTGTGTGTGTGTGAGTGTGTGTGAGTGAGTGAGTGTGTTTCTGTGTGTGTGTGTGAGAGAGCCTGATTCTGTGTGTGTGTGTGTGTGTGTGTGTGTGTGTGTGTGTGTGTGTGTGTGTGTGTGTGTGAGTGTGTGTGTGAGAGAGCCTGATTCTGTGTGTGTGTGTGTGTGTGTGTGTGTGAGTGTGTGTGAGTGAGTGAGTGTGTTTCTGTGTGTGTGTGTGTGTGTGTGTGAGAGAGCCTGATTCTGTGTGTGTGTGTGTGTGTGTGTGTGTGTGTGTGTGTGTGTGTGTGTGTGTGTGTGTGAGTGTGTGTTTCTGTGTGTGTGTGTGTGTGTGTGTGAGTGTGTGTGAGTGAGTGAGTGTGTTTCTGTGTGTGTGTGTGTGTGTGTGTGAGAGAGCCTGATTCTGTGTGTGTGTGTGTGTGTGTGTGTGTGTGTGTGTGTGTGTGTGTGTGTGTGTGTGTGTGTGTGTGTGAGTGTGTTTCTGTGTGTGTGTGTGTGTGTGTGTGTTTCTGTGTTATGCTGTAAGGTAACAGGGGAAGGGTCTTACAGCACCACTCCAGATACTGTGGGACACTTCTGTGCTGTAGTGGGCCCTCTGTAGAAACTCCTATATGGTACTCCGGCCGCATCACCTCTCATCACCCAGGTGAAGTGATGGAAATTTACCGTTCCTGTGTTTACCATCAACTCTCCACCTACAGGCAGCAGAGCACCCTCATCACTGTAACTGCCCCCATCTTAGGGGCATCACTGTAACTGCCCCCATCTTAGGGGCATCACTGTGAAACTGCCCCCATCTCAGGGGCATCACTGTAACTGCCCCCATCTTAGGGGCATCACTGTGAAACTGCCCCCATCTCAGGGGCATCACTGAGAAACTGCCCCCATCTCAGGGGCATCACTGAGAAACTGCCCCCAATGATCGGGGGCACCCCTGGGGGGCAGGCCGCTGTATGAACTTTCGTGGTGTCAAAGGTCAAACAGTCAGACGCCTGCACTGGTTTGGTTGCTAAAGATAGTAGGCTGGCAGATTCCTCTCTCCCTGGGTGCCTGCGCAGGGCTCAGGGCAGAGAGGCACCGGCCGCATGAGTCACTGCATCTCAGGACTTACTGTCTCAAGATCGATTCACTCCGCAACTGGAGGACCTGGAGCCGGATTTGGTGGATCCGGACTGGAGTTTCACGGGCTGAAGTTAATGCCCCTGGCACTGCAGATACCGTGCGTACACTCACCTGTCTCCAGGGTGAGGTAGCTCAGGTACCAGGGTATTTGGACTCCAGCGTTGCTCTGTGCCAATAAAGGGCCCTGTGGATATTAGTGTAGATATTAGTGTGGATATGAGTGCAGATATTAGTGTAGATATGAGTGTAGATTTGAGTGTGGATATTAGTGTTGGACATTAGTGTAGATATTAGTGTTGGATATGAGTGTGGATATTAGTGTTGGACATTAGTGTAGATATTAGTGTTTGATCAGTGTTGGATATTAAATGCACAGTGAAATACTGATGGTGTTTATGACAGGCTGTCCAGGCAGGGCCCTGGGGGTGTTTTCTGTGTAAACTCTGCCGTCTCTGTGGCTGTTTGCAGTAAACTCACAAAGGTCTTCATCTGCGTGTGGGTTTCTAAGCAGTTACACAGCATATCATTTCACCCTGCTGTGGTAATGTCTGTCTCAGTGCTGGGGTACAGTGGATATGACTGAGAAGCAGGCTGAATGAAGCTCTCATCAACAAGATAAATGTCTTTAATAAACACCTCATATTAAAAATGACAGGATAAGAGGACCTGCTGTAATTATTAAAATTACATTGAAAAATCATGGATATCATCTGAAATGTAAAACTTTCCCTCCTCTCTGAACCTGACGCCCATTTACACAGTGTGTCACATTTCTGTCTCTATCTCCAGAACCTTCTGTGTGATCCAGTGTGTGTGTGTGTGTGTGTGATCCAGTGTGATGGTGTGTGTGTGTATGTGTGATCCAGTATGATGGTGTGTGTGTGTGTGTGTGTGTGTGTGTGTGTGTGTGTGTGTGTGTGTGTGTGTGTGTGTGTGTGTGTGTGTGTGTGTGAACCAGTGTGATGATGTGTGTTTGATCTGTTTCCACAGCAGATCCAGTTTGCAAACCCAGAGGAGAAGCAGGAATTCAGCAAGTACCCCACCAAGGCAGGGCGACGCTCACTCTCCCGCTCCATCTCACAGTCCTCCACCGATAGCTACAGCTCAGGTACTGCACCGTCCTGTCTCAGGTACACAGCTCTGCACCCTCCTGTCTCAGGTACACAGCTCTGCACCCTCCTGTCTCAGGTACACAGCTCCACACCCTCCTGTCTCAGGTACACAGCTCTGCAC